>VZTX01014541.1:6836-250886 GCA_013400915.1 Pardalotus punctatus
TTTTTTTTTTTTTTTTTTTTTTTTGTGGTAGCAGTCAGTTTCAATTTCTGTAACTTTATTGGTGTGACAGACTGCATGTGTGTTGCCAGAGGTTTGTGGCAGGCTGTACTTGGGATAGGTGTCCATTTTGCATGGGCAAAATTTCTGATTTGCTGGCGGGCTGCCGCCTGTTGCGCTTGACCCTTGCTCCTGCTGAAGTCAACAGAAGAAGGTTCAGTGACTCCAGAGGGATCAAGATGGAGCCTGCTGTGAGGCTTATTTTGGTAACCAGTTCTCTGCTATTGGTAGAAAAGAGCTAGTGTCCTCATCTGTGCCATTTGTTGTGTTCAACAAATCCCTCCTGGGGAGGGAAAGAATGAAACAGAATTAACTTCTGTCACAAGAAAGCTGATGGGATTGCAGGAGAAGTTGGTCTGGCAATACAAGTGGTGAGACTTTGGTGTTACTGTCCTGGTGCTATTTCAGGTTCTGCGATGCAGATATATCTGTGAACTGTAAGTCAGGACTCCTGGCACTACCTTCCTGGCTCTGCTTCTATACCGTGGTTTGACCTTAGAGGTCCTCTCTCTGTACCTCTATAGAGTTTCTCCTCTGTGAAGAGGAGATGATGACGGGCCTCTGTTACCCAAGGATGGTCCTGTAGTTCCTTCCACTGAAGCTCTTGGGGGCTTGGGGTGAAAGGTGGGTTTGTGTCTTTGGTCATTTTATGCTTTCTCTGAGATTTCAAGCCGTGACAGGTTTTTATTTGGGATGGACTTACTCTGGTTGGAGACTGTAATTTTAACTTCAGCCCCTACCCTTTTGTGCTCAAGCGAAGCTTCCACATATTTTGTGGCACAGGAAGTTGTAGAGGAGTCAGACAAACACTCTTTGTTTCACGGGAAAAGATTTTCTGGTATAAATAAAGGAAACCACCAGCACTTGTGGCTGCACTTTTATTTTTAAAATAACAGTGTGTTTGTATTGCTGCTAAGCCGTTGATGGGGAGGATTCAAAATGATCATAGATTTTTTCCTTTTCTAGTCCAGCATGTTCTCACTTGACTGCTCCAAGTTTGAACTTAAACTCTGCCTTGAAGAGTTAATGTAGGTCCTGTCTGGGTTTTAACTTTGCTTCCCCCTCCATTTACAATGAAGAACCTCTGACTCAAATCTGGAGGTGTTTTGCAGGATAGGAGTGTGAGTTAATTGTGGGATTAACTTCTAACATGGGCTGAAGCCCAAATTGCAGGAAGGGAGCAGGCCTAGTGGTGTTAGTCCTTTGGTGACCTTCCCATGCTTCCCTGTGAAAAAGACCTTCTTCCATTCCTGACACAACCAATGGAAAGGAAGCACAGACAGACTCAGCCCAGCAAAGTGCGGAATAGACTCAGCCCAGCAAAGTGTGGAATCTGACTCCCAGTACATAGGAGTAAGTGTAGGTATGGTAGAAAGGGCAGGGCTTTCCTGTGAGGATGACTATACCTCAGTCATGTGCTTCGGTTTGGTTTGGGTGGCAACTGTGCAAATGAACTACAGAGCATTTCACAGTCTCCGTGTGAATGCTCTGTGTCCAGCAAAACAAGGCAATGTGCCTTTTGTGGCAGGATTTTCTGACTGGCAGCTAGGAAAAGATTCCCTGGTTCCTTTTCAGAGGCTGATTCAGTCTGTGGAAAACTGTCATGTGTTAAAGTAAAAGTAGAAACTACCAGCTTCTTTATGGGAAGGACTTGGTCCTGTCAAATCTCCCAGATCTCAAGCATAGTTGTCAGGGTGCAGCTGCGAAAGTAAAGGCTCTTCAAAGGAAGTTGAATGTGGTGGTAATCTGTAATCTGGATTCTCTGGTGTAATCCAAATGCTTGGGTAGTGCAGACATTTAGGAAAACATGGCAGACATCAGTCAGTTTCACTTCAGTTTTCTACTCTGTTTCTGTTTCTGCCTCCTTTATGCCCCAGACTGGTGTGAGCAGCATTTGATCTGCACAGGTAACTGCTGCTTTCCCTCCTTCTTCCTTTCTGTCCCTCCCCTTGATGTAGGTCTGTAAGCATTTTTATCCTGAACTGTGGTTTTACTGCCAGAGTTCTCAGATCCTGTCTTCTGGCACAGTGTGAATAATCAACAGTGCAGTTCAGCGATAATCATTGTGCCTGCAGAATTTCCCACGTATTAAATTGTCAACTTGTTGGAACATAGGCGGTGATTAAGGTCACTCCAAAGGGGAACAGGAAGAAGGAGGTAGTCACAGACAAGATAGGAGAACAGACAGGAGACACACAGCAGTTAGGGGAGGAGGGAAGAGTAAGGGAAGGAACAAGGAACAGAAACATGCTGTCTTCTAGATGAGGAATACCAACAAGCAGTCCATGCCTGCCAGGCTGCATTTCCCTTTCACAAGTCACTTTCTCTTTTAATAGCTGCTCACGCTCTCTGACACTTCAGACTCCTTGGATGGAAGCTCTGCCCCTCTTGTACCCACTCTCAGCACTTCAGCACTATGGCACTGTCAGCCCTGCATGACCTAGAATTAACTTTCAACAACTGCGGGCTGTGAGCTCCAAGCCCTGCAGCTTTTGCATTTTTGTGGCAAAGTAACCTTTATGCTAGTTTGTCACAAGTTCAGGGCACTTTAGAAACGCTTACTGGAGACCATTATTTTCCATGATGCAAGCAGTTTGCTCTTATCACTCTGAGTTATCAACCTTGGTGCTGGAGGACTCTGCATACTGTACAGGTGGATCATTATAGTGCATAACAGCGTGGGGCAGGTACTATCTCTTTGTGCATACTCTTACCCTCTGCTCCATGTGAGACATCCTCTGTTGCCAGTGTGGTGCTAGAGCTAGGAGGCCTGAAGGTCTCCAGATACTCGCTGTTTGCAGTTCTATACTAGCACCCAGGGTTTGTGCGTGTGTACTTATCTATACTATCTCTCATCTCTTTAAATCTCTCCAACCCTTGACCAAACAGCAAAATGAAGCTTTGGCAAGAGACTGGGAAACATTGAGAAATGCTTGTGAAAGCAGTGCAGATCGCAAGCAGTTAGTGTTTGCTCCATTCATATGGAAGGCATGGGATAATGGCAGATCCACCCTATTCCCCCTCCCACACTGTCTCATTGTGGTTCAGTAGCCAAATATATAGTCTGGTTAATCCTGGGGGTGCTGAGAGCTTACTTTGAATCTTTCCGTGGGTGGCTTGGTTCCTTGGTCTGGGAAGGTGGTCAATGTGGAGACATGGAGGCTATGGCTTGTAGTGGGTGCTGTCAAGGTTCCAAGGTGGCCTGCTGAGGTGGATGTTCTGTGTGGCCAAAAGAGGTAGATGACAGGAAGGGTGAAGATACATAGCTGCAGTTCAGAGCCTCTGCTTCTCTTAGAGGTGTCTCTGTGCTGAGGTCTGTACAAAGGATGCTTCTGGCTTTAAAACTCACTGGAGCATCCACTGGCTGTTTTGAAAGGGGGTAAAGGGCAAACCAGTGAAGGGCCTTAATCCAGAGCGCAGATTATCTGCTGCAGCTTCAGGTTCACTTTGGCTGAGCTGATATTCTTCGTGGCAGCATACCAGGTATATGGGGAATAGCAGAGAAGGGGTTTGGGGAAGAGTGACCTGTGGCAGGCATCGTGGTACCAGGGAGGTAAATAGTGAGGCTCTCTTGTCCATCTTGCCTCTGCCGTGAAGCAGCCATAGGAAGAGATTGTCTTTTTCCCTTCCCACTTGATGTGTGTGTCTGTAGAGCACAGATAAAGGACTTAGGCCTGCAAGACTGTTAGTGAAGAGCATAGGGTAGCTGTGTTGCAATTGCCTGGCTTACTTTAAGGGGCGAAGCACTAGACATTCTTGAGCTAAATTTGTATTAACTTATTCCCTCCATTCCTCTTTTAGTTATCAAATTCCTGGAAGTCTACGAGCGCAGTTTCTGCAGGACTATTGAGACCCTGGTGGACATTTTCCAGGAGTACCCTGATGAGGTGGAGTACATATTCAAGCCATCCTGTGTGCCTCTGATGAGATGTGCGGGTTGCTGCGGCGATGAGGGTCTAGAATGTGTCCCTGTGGATGTGTACAACGTCACAATGGAGGTGAGGGTCCAGTTTGAAATCTGCCATGCTTGGTTGGAAGGAAGCAATCAGCCATCACAGCCACCCGAAATCCTAGCTCCAAGCTAATTCAGAGGAAGAGCAACCTACCCCAGGGAACCTCTCTTCTGACTCTTGCTCAGTGTTCCATCACGCAGGGTTAAAAGATGAGTTGCCTATGTCTATTTAAGGCTAAGAGGAGAGTCTGTTTTTTGGCTCTTGCCCAAATACAGTAGGTAGGAGCATGCAAAGGAGCGTTTCTGCAAAGGAGCACTTTGTGCTTAGAGAATGCAAAGGAGCATTTCTGGTGGTGTCATCTCCAAGTTGCCAAAGAAGATACTCCTTAGCTCTTGCTCTACCTTAACTCTACACACAGCTGTTCTGAAGGCAGCTGAGTAGGGCAAAAGGGGAGAACCTGTCCTGGAGGGCATATGAGGTCAGCCTGTACCAACAGAGGAGGGAATTTGGGTCGTTAGCTACCCTGGCACAGCAGGGGTGAAAAGGGCTCTAAGAAACAAGCTGCTTCTGTATCGACTGTAAAAGGCTTTCTGCCTCTAGGCATCTTCTTCCTTTGTTTGGAGGCTGCTGAATTCTTTCCTTGGAAGAGACAGGGGTGGTCATGATAGCAAAGGCTGGGCATATGGGAAAGATGTAAACTGCTTTGGAGAGCTTTGTTACTGCCTTTGTCTGTCAGCCTGGTTCCATGCTGGTGCCCATAACCCGTAACCCATAGCTCCCTCACCTACTTTGGTCCCTCAGCGTCTTGAACAGCCACTGTAAGTATTGCTGTCACTTTTTGATGTCGATGAGAAGTGCTAAGTGGTTAACCAACAGGTCCTTTTTCTTGTTATTTGGGCTGTGTTTGAACTCTGTTGGAGAACCTGCCTGTGCCCTTTCATGGTTCCCTATACTGCTTTTTCACTTGCAGGCTCCAGCCTGGGCCAGAGCATACTAGCATGGTGTTGCTGGGAATGGTTTTCTTCCTACCATTCCTTGCTCAGTTACAGTTCTTGGCTGGTATTCCTGCATGCCTGGAAAGGGTTGGAGGCACTTAAGCAGATCCCTAGAGCTAGTGATCCAGCCATGTTCTGGATTAAAGAAAATGTTACAATATTCCATAGCTTCTAACATAACTTCCCTGGAGGTATCTGCGGCTGGGGTCTGGGTGGTGTCCAGATTTGCAGGGCTTTTTTAAACACAGATCTCCAGATTTATTTTGTGTGTCTAGTCACTGAGAAAGTGAGATGTCAGCTGGGAAGGAATGGTGGCTTAAGGAAAAGGAGTTGGATATGGAATTTTTGCTTTGAACCTTTGTGTGAGACTGAAGCATTGCTTCTATGCAAGCAGGCTGAATGTTCACCTGCTGTCTGTCCAGCATCAGCCAGGGAGGGCTCAGTGAGAACCTTGATGTGGTGGTACACCCTCTCCCATGCCTGTCTCCAAGGCAGTCCACCGGTGCTGGCACTGGGCATGCACAAGCAAACAGAGCTTTGGCACCAGTCTGGTGTTGCTGCTTGCTTGTGATCAAAGGCCTTCCCTGACTGAGAGAATGGGGCCTCAAAGCTAGCTCGAACTCTGCCCTGCTCTTCCCAGGAGCACCTGGGGTGCAAGTGCTTTGCTGCACAGCAGCCTCATTTGGAGCTGTGAATATGAAGACTGAACAGGCAGTGACCCTCTCTGTTTTTTTCATTCCAGATCATGAGAATTAAACCCCATCAGAGTCAGCACATATCACACATGAGCTTCTTACAGCACAGTAAATGTGACTGCAGGTGAGAATTGAGCAGCACTGGTTCCTCTTGCAATAAACTTCCTCTGAGCCTTTCCTTTTTTTCTGCCACTGGGTTGGGATTCTTGTTCAGAGGCTTCTGCAGTCTCCTCATCTGGTTTGCAGTGGGATGGCTGAGCGTGGGAAAAGAAGTCCAGAAGTCCTTTGCTGTCAGGGGTCGTCCATCTCTATCACAGGTAGACAGTGCTAGCGTGCAACCTGGGATCTTTTGGCACTGTCTACCAGCAAGATGCAGCAGGAGAGCAAAAACAGTTTGAGACGGACCACTTAACCTGTGCCATGGGCATCTTGCAATGCTGCCTGTACATGTCCTTCCCTGGACTTGGTGGGAACTGGGGATAATACTGGAAGTATATGTTGTAAGCTCACTTCTAATGAGGCCTTTGTTCTGTCTTTCCCCACAGACCAAAGAAAGATGTCAAAAACAAACAAGAAAAGTAAGTCACGAGCCTTTCCTCCTTTCTCTTTTGGTGGTTGGTTGGCATTTCCTCTCCCCACTGCCCCTTGCCCTTTTCTTTGGTTGGATATACTCACTTAAAGAAGGTGGTTTTGGAAATGGCATATGGTAGTGCATGGGGCAACACTCTGAATCCATTCTAGGTGGGCCCAGAAACCCAAATTTGAAGGTCCTTCCTTCATACCCCAGACCTGGACCTTGCATGACCCATGGCCATGGCAATAATTCCCAATGCTTTTTCCCAAGCATGGGAAGTCCTGTTGTGTCTGTCCTGCTGGAATGGATTCAAGGTGCAGCCCCCATTCTCCCCTTCCCTCTTCCTGGGGTGTTTCTGGTTACTGGAAATTGCTGCCTTTCTTTATTATTGATTTTTTCTTGCTGCTTGAGTGAATACTTGCTGGCTTCTTTCACAGCAGCTTGGGTAGGAACTCTGCTGGCTACAGGGTGAGGTGGAAGTAGAGGCCTGGTGGAGACAGGACTGATACCATGCAGGATGTGACACTGGTTTTAGTTGGGTGGGGACCCGGGAGGGTATGAAGGGAGGTGGATGTTCTAGGTGGGTGTCGGTGAAGGCTTTCATGAGGGGTTTTTTGTATCTGATGGATTTGCTTTGGTGGCCTGAAGGAGGTTAAGGCACAACCTTCCCTTTACTTTCTCCCCAAAGTAAAAAGGTTGTGGAAGGTAGGAAAAATAAGCTCTAATCCTGCAATAGTTGCAGGGATGAGCATAAAATGTGAAAGAACATTGAAAGGAAAGAATGACCTCTCTGAGCGAGAGGATCAGCTGGACTGCGCATGACTGGGAAAGCAACTCTGCCGTTTAGACATACCAAGTCAGAGAGGAAAGAGTGAATATTTGGAGATGAGGCTGAATCTGAGACAGAGGGAGCAAACAGCAGAGTGAGAGAGCTTCTTTCACCGTTCTCCTGGTGGTTGTATATTTCTAGCTGCCTTCCAGCCTCTCCTCCTTCCCCTGGAAATCTGCTCCTGGCTGCATCGGACTGCTTGCAGCCAACAGTCCTCTGCGCAGGGCCGTGTCAGGGACGGTTGGTCTGTGTGGCTCTGTAGTTCAAAGGTGTGCGAGAGTTTGGTCTGTGTGAGCTCTGGTGAGGATGGGGTGTGGGTGTAGCAGCCAGCTCAGACTGTGTTGCATTCACTTTCCTCTTCTAACAGCACCTTGCCTGCTTTTTGCTGGTTCTGCACTCCCCAGGGAAGGAAGGGAAGGGATGGGAGAGACTGGTGTGCTTTGATTTGTGCGGGATTGAAAGTCTTGTTATATTGGTACCCCTCTCCTCCCTTCAGGTTGATTTTCTTCCCCTCACCGTCTCCCTGTGACTCCTGCCTGACATGTAGGGCAGAACCGGGATTGAGCTGATGCTCTGACACTCGTTCCAGTGAGACGACTTGAACAGGGCCTAGGAGACACCTATGGTGCTTTCTCTTCTGTCCCCCCAATTCCCTTTGACAGCTCTTTCCCAAGGTGGGCTGCACCAGGGAACGAGGGAGCCTTTGCTGAACTGCCTCAGAGCTGGGACTCATTTGCCTGACAAGCCCTGGTGCTTTGCCTAGGGCCTTCTCCTTGCATGTCTCTCCCTTGTTCCTGTGCTAATCTGGCTCAAGGAGCAGTACAGGCTCCAGCCTCCCTCGCTCCCTGTGCTCTCAATGGCCTGTAGGGATCCATGGTTAGTGTCCTGGACTGCATGTCCTAGCCCCTACCTGCCTCAGCTCCTGCCCAAGAGTCAGAGGCAACTGGTGAATTTTTCAGAATGGAGTCAGTGCCTTGGCTCCATCTGCTTGTTTGTCTGGCAGATCTGTGTGGAAGGTGACAGGAGGGAAAGGAGGGAAGGGCTGAAAGCTGCTTGCTGGTTATCTCCTGGGTAAAATAACTAGGTCAGGCCTTCCTCTTCTCCCTCTTTACCCTTCAGTACTCAGGATGGAGGCTGCCAGAGGAGATGTTAGAGACATCCAAGTAAGGTCTCCTGGAGTCCTCTGAGCCACAGGCAGGAGGTGAGGTGGATGGAGCAAAGCCTTCAGGTTGGATAGCCCTCTCCCACACAGCAATGCTGTGTAGGTCACATCTCTTCTGTTGTCTGTGGAGTGCTCCCATCCCAAGGCAGGATTGCCACCAGCCCTGCAGCAGAGCTATTGCAGCTCAGCTGCCCCCTCCTAGGCCCTGTGCTGGGCAGTGCATCAGGTCAGAGTGGTCTCCTCTTCCCTGAAGAGAGCCTTTGCACTCAGGTTGCCTTTTGTCAGTCATTGTGCGCCTGTGCTTGTCGCCTGGAATGGTTGTCTGCACTTACTGTGGTGGTGTGATGCTTTCACAAAGCTTTCTCTTCCTTCTCCCTCACCCCCTGTCCCTTTCCCACTGCCCCTCTGGAGGGGGCAGGTACCTCTCTGAGGCTCCAGCAGATCCTCCTCTGCTATAGCAGCCTTGCTGGAGGTGGTCTCTGTTGAGTTCCCTGCTGTTGGCTTGGCTGTGGGCAGGCTGGTCGCGGAGCTGACAGGAGCGCCGGAGCCAGTGAATGTGTGTGCGAGGTGGAGATCTGTGCTTCAGCCCTGGGATTTACCCTTCAGTCCTGCCTCATGTGCTTCTCTCCTCCCAGCAAGGCACATGGCTGTATTTTTTTTCTCTTCTTCCTTGCATTTTCTTCCGTTTTCTCTCTATCTCTCCCTTTCTTTCCCCCTCTCTCTCTTTCTCTTTTTTTTTTTTTTTTTTTTTTGTTTTTCTTCCAGAAAATCAAAGCGAGGAAAGGGGAAGGGTCAAAAGAGAAAGCGCAAGAAAGGCCGGTACAAACCACTCAGCTTGTACGTTTGTGTCCTCTGCTTGTAGACTCTCTTCCCTCCCTCTCCCCAAACCAATCTGCCTGCTTGCTGCTCGCTCAAATCTCACCCTCCCTCCCAGTCACTGGTGGGCTGCAGATCCTGCTGGGGCAGCACTGGTGGTGGCACTGCTCTGGCACTAAGGCTATCTCAGGGAAGGTGGCTTTAGCTTGCTTGGCTCTCTAATCATCAGTGGCAACCATTTTCCCAGGGCACAAGAGTGTGGTGGGTGGAAGAGTAACCTGCACCTCTTCACACCTTGCAGTTGCAACTCTGTCACCTGCTTTCTCCCACTTGTCTTGTGTCCTCACTGCTGTGATGACTGGTGACAGGCAGGCTGGCATCTGCCATGCATGTGTGTGTGTGTGTGCGTGTGTGTGTGCGCGCGCGTGTGCACATGTGCGTGTGTGTCTGGTGGAGTCACAGGTGGAGAGGAGAGGTGGGATGGCGGGATGCCAGAGAGGGGGTGCTGGGGAGTTGGGGGTGGGGGGGCTCTCTGTCGTTTTTGTTTTTTTCTCTTTCTGCTGGATTTGGTGGCTTGTCTCCGTCTCTTTCGCTCTGCCTCTCTCATGGTGGTTCACAAAATTCTGCATTGTAAATTCATGGCCCCTCCATAGGAGACTCCTAAGTGGCAAGGTTGGGATGGGGCTTACAGAAAGGAGGGCAGTGCTGGCTACAGGGGTAAGCATGTGATTCTAGAGCCCAGCTGCTTTCCAGGGGAAGAGAGACCCTGTGTATTTAACTCGTTTAGCCGCTGGCCTCTTTCTACTTGAATGGTCCACTTCAGAGAACTCCTTTCATTGATGTGTCAATAGCTGGCTGGGACCTCTCACCTTCCCATCCTTGCTTTCCCCATCTTCCTCCCTCTGGCCTGAGCCGATGGATCCAATGCAGCATTTGTGAATACTGTGCAGAAGGCCTGTTTTCTTTCTCTACGCTAATGCAAGGGGTTGCTGTCCTGGGGCTGTCGGGGTGCTGCTGGAAAATCCATCAGCCCTCGACACTCCAGTGGGCAGCCTGGGGGCTGCGGGAGGGGGCAACGGGTTTGCTTTGATGTTTAGGGTGTTGCATGTGTATTTTCTTTCTGCTGAAGCGCTGTAGCTTAGACATCTTTCCTTTTGCCTTTTTGCAGTCACTGTGAGCCTTGCTCAGAGAGGAGAAAGCACTTGTTTGTACAAGATCCCCAGACCTGTAAATGTTCCTGCAAATTCACAGACTCACGTTGCAAGTCGAGGCAGCTTGAGTTAAACGAGCGCACTTGCAGGTTTGTGTTCTGAAGGATGAAACACACAAAGAGAAAGAGAGAGAAAGAGAAAGAGGGGGGGAGCTTGCTTCCTGCTGACTTCTGGCACCAGTGCTATTTGATTATTTCTTTTCTCTGTCCTACGTGGGCCAGAGAGCAGAGGGGCTAACTGGGGTGAGGACAGAGTTTTCCTGTGTCAGAGGGCAGCTGTGCGTTTCAGGTGTGCTCTCAGAACTTGGATGGGGATGGCTCCCAGAGACAGGGCATTTGTATCTCAGGTATTCTTTATCATAGATCAGGATAATGGAGTTCATGTTGCTGAGGTAGGCAGGGGGAGGGTCTGTATCCCTCTGTACGTTATCTGTATGCAACTCTGAGCATACTGTTGGACAAAGACAATCCTTAACCGACTAGGATTTGACCACTCGTGTCTTCCAAGCCCTTTTTCTGTAGTTTGTAAATGCTCAGCTCTGTGCAGAATGAGGAAAGCCACTAAGAGCCTCCCTCAAGGCTGAGCCTACTTTCTCCTTTGCTTCTGTTCTTCTAAAAGCCAGGGAGAGCCNGTTTAGGGTGTTGCATGTGTATTTTCTTTCTGCTGAAGCGCTGTAGCTTAGACATCTTTCCTTTTGCCTTTTTGCAGTCACTGTGAGCCTTGCTCAGAGAGGAGAAAGCACTTGTTTGTACAAGATCCCCAGACCTGTAAATGTTCCTGCAAATTCACAGACTCACGTTGCAAGTCGAGGCAGCTTGAGTTAAACGAGCGCACTTGCAGGTTTGTGTTCTGAAGGATGAAACACACAAAGAGAAAGAGAGAGAAAGAGAAAGAGGGGGGGAGCTTGCTTCCTGCTGACTTCTGGCACCAGTGCTATTTGATTATTTCTTTTCTCTGTCCTACGTGGGCCAGAGAGCAGAGGGGCTAACTGGGGTGAGGACAGAGTTTTCCTGTGTCAGAGGGCAGCTGTGCGTTTCAGGTGTGCTCTCAGAACTTGGATGGGGATGGCTCCCAGAGACAGGGCATTTGTATCTCAGGTATTCTTTATCATAGATCAGGATAATGGAGTTCATGTTGCTGAGGTAGGCAGGGGGAGGGTCTGTATCCCTCTGTACGTTATCTGTATGCAACTCTGAGCATACTGTTGGACAAAGACAATCCTTAACCGACTAGGATTTGACCACTCGTGTCTTCCAAGCCCTTTTTCTGTAGTTTGTAAATGCTCAGCTCTGTGCAGAATGAGGAAAGCCACTAAGAGCCTCCCTCAAGGCTGAGCCTACTTTCTCCTTTGCTTCTGTTCTTCTAAAAGCCAGGGAGAGCCCCCTGTCCTCTTGCATAGTGCTCACAGTTCCCTGTCCATGTCCTGTCCAGAGCTGTGGTTTGAGGTGCTGCACTCAGGTCTGTGAATGGAATACGGCAGATTTAAGTCCGACCCTGGGTGAAGGTGTGTATTTCAGGTGTGAGGTGGGAGACATAAAGGCACTGTGGAGTTAGTTCAGAGATCCATGCTGTGAATGTGTCATCTGAATGCTGTCATACACCATCTGTGGCACAGACATGTAAGAAACTGATTCCTGGTTCTCACCTGAGCACTTCAGTGAGCTCAGGGGGGTATCTTGACTTGCACGAGCTATGTGTGCACCTCTGGTGTGGGATCATCCTACCTGTGTAGAGGGAGACAGAGAAATGGGATTGCTAATGAGCCTTTGGCTGTGACTCTGAACTCAGATCCCTTTCACAGAGATTTAGGAGATTGTTGCTGTTAAGAGAGTATTGCAGTGTCAGTGGCTCAAGGGGAGAAAATTAGGGAGAGATCCAGGGTCCTTTGTGGCTACATCTTGAAAAGATGAGACATCCATTGGCTAGGTGGCTAAGGCCGATACGAGTAGCAAGTGCTTCCTTTGGGTATGAAAATGTTTTGTGTCCAAACCAGAGAGGCATTGGCCCTGCCAGCATGGTGGAAACTGCTCTGTATACAGAGAATTTTTCTGGGGTGCTGTAATTTCAGTGAGAAAGTAACTGATGGAGGGGCCAGAATAGATCAACTTCTGGAGTTAAACTTCTCCTAGCAAGCAAAATTCCTGAAGTGTGGACCAGACTTAATGTTGGCCTTTTCCCCCCTGCTCCTGTTCCCAAAGTCCAGAGTAACTGATAATTACCCCACAAAGTTTGAAGGGTGAGAAATAGCAACAAATACAATGAAAAACCAAACAGTACCCCAAAGAAATCATGATGGCAGAAGAGGTTTACTAGTTTCTCTTACTAGTTCCTCTCTGTGGTGGGATAATTTGCACTAAGAGAGGTTTCCAGAGCTGGTGTGTTGGCCAGAAAAATGGGAAGGAGTCATAGGAGTGGTTAGCTTATCAGTTTCCAGATAAAAAGCTGGTTAAGCTGAAGTTCCTCATGCTCTTGTAGAATTAGAATTGGGACCTACAGGGGAGGGTAAATTCTCATTTCTTCTGCTGCTTCTTCAGGCCACTTCTGTTCTCTGGTGCTAACCCGCACTCACAGCAGCTAGTGGAATGAAAGGCACTTACTTTTCACCTTCTTGCCTGCATGAGGCCTTGTTGTCTGCACTGCTTCCAACCCAAACAAGAGGCTAGGTGGAGAGCCGAGGGTGTGTTTCTTTCTGCATGCATTGCTTAGCCTTGTTTTCCTGTGTGTTTGTGTGTGTTTGTGTGTATGGTGTGTAAAGGTGCAAACAAGACACTCAGCTTACCTGTGAGGAACCCATTGATTCTGCTCCTAAATTTACCCCTGTTCGAGTATCCCCCCTGCTCTGTCTAGGTGAGCCTGGGGGAATAGCATTCATTGACTCATTCGTGGGGGTCAAGATTCTCAGCTGATTTGCCCCATCTGCACAGCACTTCACCCCACCAGTGACATCATGCCATGTCTTAACACCATGTGCTTTTAAACACATTAGCCACCACCCTTCCTTCCCTTCCCTGCCCTGCTTGCACCCCCATCACAAACATTAACCCCTGTTCTCTTTTTCTTCCTTCCTTCTCCTCTTTGACAGATGTGAAAAACCGAGACGGTGAGCAGCGGAAAAGAAGGGGGAACAGCCCTGTTTCTGGAGCCTGATTTCTCGCCTGGACAGAATAAAACAAAACAAAACACTAATCCAAATGAACCCTAAAAATGAAGGATCGGTAGAGCACAGCACTTTCAGTACGGACGATGGACTCCGGAAGGAACATTCCCCAAGGCACCCGCCGCACAGAATTCACCTTTGGGTTTTGAACTGTTTTATTTTATTTTTCCTTTTATGCTGCTAAATAACAGAGCCAGGAAGACTTATAGGGGTGTATTTGATGGGTTTTCCCATGCATACATATATATGTGTGTATACATGCATATACATATATATATATGTATATATATTTTAACCACATCTATATATACATATATGTATATCTTAACCACACACACACACACACACACACACATATATATATTATATATATATATATACTGATTATTTTTTTTAACATTGCTAATGTTATTGGTGTCTTCACTGGATAATACTCGACTGCTGTGGACACAAGCGGGCTACTTGGGGCATAAGAAACAAGCTAAGACTGGACTTGAGTAGAAGCGCTGGGTGTAAACTTCTTAACTCTAACTGACTTGTGCGGCCTCCGCTGTTTCTCTGTAGAGTGTGCTGTACCACAAACCACCTTCTCTTTGCCTGGGACAGGGAAGAGAGGTGATGGAGAGGATGGGCAGGGAGTTCCAAAGAGCGGCATCCTAGGGTGCGATGGGTCAAAGGCCAAGGAAATGGCCGTCTCCGTGATCAAGGATTCCTCCTCCCCTCTCTTCCCCCAACCTTCGCCCTTACTCGTCTCATAACCTGCCTGCCTTGCTGGGACATGGGATGTCAGTGTACATTTTGCGTTGACTTTATTCGCTGTAGAACCTTTGCCAGAGAGATGCGCTGGCTTCTCTTAAGGATGGTGGGCAGCTGATGCACGCTAACTTTCCGTTCAAGGAAGTATCACAGGAGTCTAGATTTCCCGCCCTTGGTGGCTGCAGAAGGACACAAGGTCTACAGTGTGCTGAAGCAAGAATGGGGACCGGTGCATAGCCACACAGTTGTTCAGCACTGTCTGCTTTCTTCATGCACAGAGCTGCCACTCAAGAGCATCCAAGATGCTTATGGAACATTTCTGGAAAGGGATATTAATCAAAAGTATATACACAGTAGTGGGGGTGTGTGTGTATGTATGTGAATGTATGCATTTGTGTGTATGTATGCTTGTATGTATGTGTTTTTCTCTCTTTTTTATATATATATATTTATTTTTATACATATATATATATAAAAAATAATATATATGTATGCCAAGATTGAAGGGGGGGTGGGGAAGAAAGCAACTTTTGCTGCCTTCTGTTTGTGTGCCCAGTGTGAATGACCCTTAAGAACGTCAAGATTTTTTTTACTGACGTACTGTAAATATCAGGCCCCTTTTCCATGTCTTGGGCTGGGGAATCAAATGTGAAGGCAGCTGGAGTCCCTTAGCTGTGTCGTGAGGTTCTTGGCTATGTGTGTACCTGCAGTGTAGGCTGTGGTGTATGTGAAACCCACCTTACACACTTGCGCACACACACACACACCCCTGAAAGTGTGTTTGTACATCTATGTGGATATATATAATCTAGTTCTGTGATTAAAATTATTATTAATAATAATAATAATCAAAAAGGTACTCAGTCTGTGTCAGAATGCTGCCAAACATCATCTGCAATTGAATTTTCAACGCCTGATAATGTACAACACGGAAAGCTTCCAAAAAGACAAGACAGTCTAAAAACAGACTCACAACAAGCGACTACTAACCACTAGGATCTCCCCATCCGACTGATGGCTTTCAGAAGGAGAGAAAACACACGGGTGGGTGCTTGCATCTGCAATGTAGAATACTCATGCTGCATCGTGTGCAAGACAGAGGCTTCCGATCGGGGGAGGGAAGAGAAAGTGTTTTATATACTTATTTAATATCCCTTTTTAAATTAGAAATTAAACAGATAATTTAATTAAAGAGTAGGGATTTTTCAGTATTCTTTGTTAATATTTAATTTCAACTATTTATAAGCCGTACCTCTTTTTTTTTTTTTTTTTTTTTTTTTTTTTTTTTTTTTTTTTTTTTTTTTTTTTTTTGTACTGGTTGTGTATAAATTTAACCTCCCTGTTGTCCCATCCCATCTCTCCCCAATTGTTGGCAGAGTCAGTAGCATGTTATGGGCAGTTATTTAATTAATTTCTCTAACACCTACCCCTACACATTCCTATTGAGACAACGGTTAGATATACATCTACATACTATATATATATTTGGCTATGTGTTTGTATATATATATATGTTTATGTATATGTGTGATTCGGATTAAATAGACACTACGATTTTTTTATATATGTAAAAAGAAGAAACAGGAAAAATAGAAAATTCTACATCTTGAATCTCTCTCCTTTTTAATTTTAATATTTGTTATCATTTTATTTATTGGTGCTACTGTTTATCTGTAATAATTGCGGGGAAAAAAGATATTAACACTACATATTGTGTCTAGTGAATTTTTTCAAGATATTCCTTAGTACATATTTATTTTTAAACAAAGAAATTACAGATATATCTTAAAAACAACAACAACAACGACAAACAAACTTTTTTTGTATTAAAGAATTTAATTCTGACCTTGATTTCCTTTGCCTTCTCCTTCTGCTTTGCATCCTGGTTTTCTTCCATGGTGTAACAGTTTCTCCAGCATTGTCTCTGGAGGCTACAGGGCATCAGCAACATACCAGTTGGACTCTTGGATTTGCCCCAGAGCCTCCAAAAGCA
The DNA here is from genome assembly GCA_013400915.1 of Pardalotus punctatus. NCBI lineage: Eukaryota > Metazoa > Chordata > Aves > Passeriformes > Pardalotidae > Pardalotus > Pardalotus punctatus. Next base: position 23,035 of record VZTX01014541.1, read on the forward strand.
TCTAGGTACCTAAAGCCTGTTGAAATGAATGGGAGGTAGGCGCCAGAAGCCTTGTGTGGAGCTCAGCCTGAGTTCCCCGCTTGGTGAGAAGAGGGTGGTGTGATGGGCAGGACCGAGGGGGCTGAATGCATGGGTTCCTTCCCAGCCTGATGCCAAGCAGTGTGATGATGGTCCCACCCCTGCCTCTGTCTTGCCGGAAGCCAAGTCCCATGATCTGGGTGTTGTGCAGACGTGAGTAGGTGCAGTCCTGATGGAGCTTACAATTCAAGGTGAAAGTAACACTCTCAGCCTGTCCTTTGTGGTACTGGACTTGGTGTTTGCAGTTGGACCTGTCAGTGATGGCTCAGCAAGACCTTGCCATCCTGGATGACATTGAACAAAAAACTGTTCAGCTCTGACCATCCTCATCACTTCATGAGGGATCTTGATACCATTGCATCTTTTGTGATGTGCTTTGGGGTCTTTAGGAGGAAAAACTTTGGCAGTGGTGTCATTTCCTCGTCGTCCAATGGAGATGAATGTGTCATGTGTCAGTCACCCAGCCACACTGGAAAAATGCATTCAGGATGTTTCCTGGATGTCTGGGAGGTGACTCACTCAGGGAAATACAGACCACTGAGTTCATGGCTGCATCGTTCCTGCTCTTGGAGAGGTAAAGAATCTGGCTTCTGTTTAGGATGGACTCAGGTTGCTCAACAGGTGGACTTGCAGTCACTGCCTCTGCAGAAGACAGAGTGGAGGGAGGAAAGAGGATGAGTACCTGAGGATGCTTTGGTTCATTGTGTTCAGTAACATCTTGTGGAGTGCAGCAGTGAGGTGAGAAGGCGAGCCATCTGGATGTTTCTGCCTGAGGAACCCAAGGAGTTGCTTCCCTTGAGTATTCACCACTGGCTTCTTTGTGGATCTATGGGCTTTTTTGCCTGTGGCTGTGCAAGGTGATGAAAACAGCAAGTTTATCCTCAGGAGGATAAGCTGTCTCTTTGTGACCTGGGAAATGTTTACAAGTCATCAAATTGGAAAAATTGAAACCAGCAGGTAAGTGCTGCTCCCCTGGGCTGAACTGGATGTGAAATCTCAGCACGAGAGGACCCAGGTCTCCTGGATGGATGAGTCAGCATGTACAGCTGTCAGTCACACCACATCAAACCCTGTCCCACCAATGGCAAGCTGGGCTGGCTGCTCCTGGTGCCTGGAGGAGAGCAGCATGATGTGCCCCTCTCTTTTCCTACCTCGGAGGGCTCAGGAGAAGTAGTGTATCTGCAGAGTCAGATGACCTGGTAGCCACCTACTTCATGAGACAGTGGCTGGATGGGACAACTCATAGAATTTTTGTGGCTTCAGCAGAGCCAAGGTAACTGCCTCAAACAACTGCAGCAAGACCCTGCCCAAGCCAGCTCATGACAGGGGTAGCTGTGGCCCTGGAAGCAGTCCAACTCTGCTTTATCCTCCAGGGTGGGTATAACTGGGCTGTCACCTTTCTTGAGGAGAGTGATCATAACTTGGTGTTGGAAGTGAGCTCAGGCTGGTTAGGGGGGCTGTACATGATTGAGAGCCCTGCCTTTGGAGAGGCTGGGACGCAGGAGCGCAGTTGCCCCTTGCCCTGCCCAGGGTTCACACCTGGTTTGCCTGTGCCCTGGCTGGAGGTGAGGCGAGGACACGTGGAGGGAGGCCAGGTTTTCAGGCTGGCTCTCTGATCTCATCGTACAGCCTTTGCCCCTGTGCACGAGAACTTTCCCTGAAAGGCTTCTGGTCACGTCCATGTTTTGGTTGCTGGCTAATTAAAATGCTATCTTCAAGCAGCCAGCTGATGCTTTCCTCGTGCCTGCTGCATTTATTCTGTGGGATTCAGAGAGCGGAGGCACCATGAAAGGCAGAAAAGGGTGCCCTGGGCAGACACAACAGAAAACCCCACTGGCAATGGAATAAAGGGTGCTTTTCATTGGAAACCCTGTCTGTTTCTCCCTTTTGGCACCTGCTAACAGGTTTAACCCCTTGTTGCTGATGTCTTGTGCTGCTTATTGGGTCTGTAAGTCAGCCAGGCTCTGCTTGGGCTCCACCACCACCTACAGTGTCTGTTTTAGAAATGCCTATAAAGCTCCTGTTCTTCAGCATGGTCCCACAAAGGAGCTTGGAAGCTCAAAGGAAATTCATTTCACAGGCCATGTCCTCCACTGTCTGCCTGTGGGACCTTTGGCTGTGAGAGATGGGTATTTTTATAGTAGTCCACATGGTGAGTGTGCAGGCAGTCCCTCTGTGCTTGGGATGCCTGAAATTCAAGGCTAATCCTGATCATCCAGCGCAAGATCTGCAGTCCTGATCTGTGCAAGCACTGTTCTTGCTCCCAGCTCCCCATTTGGGGCCAAGCCAGTGTGGCCCCAGTGGCACTGGGCCACCCCACAGGCAGCTGGTGGCTCTTGCTCTGCCCCACAGCACCTGACACCCTGCACAATGGGGCAGCTGAGCTGCTGGCCATCCCAGAGGAACCAGGCACTCATGCCTGGACCTCCAGCCAAGTGCCCCATATCTCGTAAGAGGTGGTGAGTTGTGGATAAGAGCAGGGAGGTGATATCCCCAGCACAGCCATGAAGGAGGGTGTGAAAGGAATGCAAAGAGTGCCTGACCACAGCTTGGGGGAAGGTTTGCCCTTTGGTGTGGGGTGCTGGGAGGACCCCAGGGGCTTTGCATCATGAAGGGGACAAGGATTAGGTTCCCCTTCAAATGACAGAGGTTTACTGGCTGCCTACATCAGGATAGCATCTCCAGAGGTGCAGCTTGCTGTCTGTGTGAGGTGATTACAGACTTATGCAGGGAAATGAGCTTGTTGGGCAAGTGCCACCTGTTTACCTGCTCAAGACTAGCTTCCCAAGGTAAAAAAAGCTTTTCCATAAGGATTTATTTAAACTTGCTGCCTGAGCTGCCTCCATACATCCAGGTGGGCAATGCTGCCCATTCATAACTGAGAGGCATGTCAGGAAGTATCTGCAGTGCTGGGCTATATCTGTACATTGTGATATGAGGCTAACCTTGCTGGATCGTGCTCTATATTTTTACCTCACTTTTTCAGATGCCCCAAACACTTCTTCAGGAACAAAAAAAAACACCCCGTCTCTCCCTAGCCTGAGTGTGCCCAAGCATTCCTTTAGGTATCAGGGCTGCCCACTGCAGCCAGCTGCTGTAGGGTTCTCCATGTGTTTAGCACCCGGGCGCCTCAGCTGCCCACCCCACCGTGCTGCCCATCTCCTGGCCAAGCCTGGTGCGTGCAGCAGGAGGAACGCATGCTGCAAGCCTGCTGCCAGCACAGCAGGGCTTTACTTTGGGACTTACTCTGACACCACCTTTGCCAGCTATTCTGAGAGCTGTTGGTGCACTCCATGCTTGAAGTATGTTGCATGGTGGGACCCAGGCTAGGAAGGGTGTCTGGCTCTGCTCAGCCCCCTGCCAGGACTGCTGATGAGTGTCATTTCCTGCTGAGCATTCCCCAGGGAGGCTCATGTAGTCCCAAAACAATCTGGGATGCAGTCAGGATGCCTTGCTCCCAAACTGTGTGGTAACTTGGAGGTGAAAACTTTGGCCCCAGATGGCATTACCTCTGAATCTTGGTCAAATGGTGAAGGGAGCGTGTGATTCAGGTGAGCCTGTGGGCCCTTGTAACCCTGTTCAGTGGAAGCATTATCTAAGTGGAGATAAAAAGGGGAGAGACCTCATCCCTTAGCTGCAAGCCCTACTGACAGCTCAGGAGAGGCAGCACAAGATGAGAAAAATGATCAACCTACGCAATTCATTCAGTTCCATTGCCTCTTCAGAGATTTTAAGGCCAGAAGCATGACCTGCCTGAGCCCTTCATCTTCGTTCGCCCATAACTCCTACCTGAGCAATGGTGTACGCTTCAGAAAAGTGTCCAAGCTGCCATCTCACTGCCTGGCCTTCCTATACTTCTCACCTACAGAGAACCTGCTGGCACTGGATGCAGCCTGTGCCACAAACACATGGATACCAGGGAGCAGATGTTTGTCATTGGCCTCTTCTCCAGAAGGAAGGCTCCCACCAGCATCCCTCCCTGCCCTTCCTTCTGTGCTCAGCCCTGACATCATGACTGCAGAAGAAAAAGCCCCAAAAGATATTTATGATGGACTCATCCTTTTCAAAGAAACTCCTTACCTAGCTGCTCAGATGCCCATGCAGATACTGACTTCTGGAAATGCAACTTTGTGTTGATCATTACTTTTTTTCTTCCCAGCTCGAATTGGCTCATTTCCCCTGCAAGTCCCTTTCCTTATGTTGAGCAGCTTGCTGGAAGGTTAAAGCCTTCTTTTTGGCACTGCAAGGACTTCGCATCTGGGAGAAGCAGCCTGGAGGCTCCTGAGCAGATCATGTTTGTTCTAAGGTGTTGTTGCTCCTGGGAATAAGAAGCTAACTCCTAATTACTTTGATTTATCTCACTATTAGAAGTGCGGAGAATGGGGGTCAACAACACAGGATAGGATTGTTTCCAGTCTCTATAGGCATAATGAATGATGAGTCATAGGATCATCCTGAGTTATTCAGTGACTAATCCGAGGCTGGTCTTGAGTCTGAGGGCAAATTTCGTGTTGCAGTATTGGCTTCCCAGAGCTCTTGTGTTGTGGATGTGCAGCACAGACCAAGCCGATACACAGCACCTGGGAGAACTTGCTGAGCTGCCAGAGGAGGTGCTGATGAGTCAGAGAGTGGCACTACCCTCTGCACCAGTACCCCACTGGGGTGGCTGGATGTGCAGTGCAAGTGGCTGTGACTTCTGTGAGTCACTTTGTGTGACTGATGTGATCCACACCCTTGCTGGATTGTTGGGACCAGTCACAGACTCAGTGACATCCCAAGAGGAACAATTTGTGGGTTTAGGTTGTCTTGTAAACCATGTGCTGCTGTCCTAAACAGCCTAACCTGTTGCACTGTCTGGACCCGGTCCTTACCTTTACCCTCTGTTTTCTCTGACTTAATTTCACCCTTAAGTCTGCAAATGTCAGTAGGTGTGCTCCCTTTCTCTCTGACGGAGACCCCTCAGATGCTTGTAGAGTCTGATTACATCTCCTCTGCAGTCATTTCTTGGCCAGTGCCGTAAAATGGATCTTCAAAGCTCATGGTGTCAGCTCATCAAACTCTGCCCTCAATCATCCTCTTTCTTATATCCCAACAGTTTTCACATATAAAAATAATACTTCTTTCCCCTCAAAAGTTGTCTCCTGCTGAACACGCTTAAAGGTGGATCACTCCAAAATCATGGAAAAGGAAACAGGCAGCTAGCTCTGAACATGTCCCCTTATGTCTCTCTCTAGATGCATCTCTCCATGGTTGCTCTTTCTCAACCTCCCTGGCAGTTCTGCTTTCCAGGGTGCCACCTCCCACTGCAAAGCAGCTTTGCCCCAGATACATTAGCTTATCTTTTCCCAAGTTAAATCTCATTTTGTTTCCTGCTCATTTCTAATCTCTCTAAATCCTTTTGGAGGATTTCTCAGTTTGCTCTGGAATTTGCAGTCACTTCTGCTGGAGGTGCCAGCTCAGAGGGTTCACGGGAGAACCTTCTCCTTGGTGCTGCTGAGTCAGGAGAGTGCTGTGGCTGCCAGTGCTGGGGTGGTGGTGGTGGCACCCACAGAGTGGATGCAGTGCAGTCCTGCACGTAGCTATGTTCAATCATCTGGTGAGCTGTGTTTCTGCCTCACCATCAGATAGGATTACCTAGCACAGCTGGAGGAACCGTGGGAGTCAGCGAATCCTGGTCTGTAGAACAGAGCAGGGGTGTAGGAAAAGAGGGAGCTGGGCTCAGTTCCCAACTGGATCACTAATACTTTGCTTTCCCTCCCTTGCCTCAAAGTCTCCATGCATAATACAAACCCCATCCTCCTTTTTGGGGCCCTTGACAGACACCAAGTGCCATTTACTACTTCTTCTTTTATTGCCAGCTAGTAGAAGGCATCTTGCTGAAATTGTTAAAGTTTGCTGTATACCTACCCCCAAAGCAGGTTAAGTCATTGGCCCCTCACCCAGTCCCAGTGGCAGTTGTGTCTCCCTGCTCCTCTCCATCATTTGAGAGAGAACCTCAGCAGGTATTTGGGTACCAACAGCATCTCCTTCCATCTGCTCTTTAGGAAGGAGACAGGAGCAAACAGGGTAGAGGGGTGCAGGGGAGGGGGAAAAACAAGGCACAGCTCAGGAGGGGCTTTGCTGGCTGGGAGAGGTAAGACATAGTGCAAGGGCAATGAGGATGGAAGGTAAGGGATGCCCTGTGAGGTGAGGTGGGAAGATGAGGTGGAGTAGGCTGGCTGTGTCTCAGGAGTGGGGTGGGGCAAGTCTGAGATTATCATGTACCCCTTATGATTATCCCTGCCCTATGTGCAGGGAACCCTCCCAGTTATGAAACCTCCTGCATTTCCATGGACACATTCACTGGTGTGAATTGCTCTGAGTGCTGGAAGACTCATGGTGAGGGTGTGCAGGAGGGCCTGAGCTTCCATCCTTCCCAGCACCTGATGAACTTTCCCTGGGCAGCCCCTTGGCCTCCCCCTGCCACAGAGAACCCTGCCCCAGGCAGGTCATGAGATCCTGTGGCTATTGACTATGCAGGTGAAGAGGCACTTACCAGAGCCCAGGATGGCCAACATTGAGAATCTTGTGCTACTTACACCAGCACGAGACCATTGTGGTGTGAAAGACTACCTGCTTTTATCCAAACCAAAAAGATTTTTTTCTCCATGCTCCTGAAAACATGAAATCCAACATGACCCAAGTATACTAAAAAGCTCAGAAGGCGAATGTGTCCAGATTGAATTAGTTCTCAAACTGCTGTGAGGTTCAGCTGGGTGGGTGGTTTGCCAGCAATGACTTTCCTTCCTAGCCTTAAATCCTGCCAGTGAGTTTCCCCCAGGAGTGCTTCAGACTGCTCTTCAGGCTCTTGCCATATCCCTTTACATCCAGGTTCCACCCTATTTTTAATCCACTCCCCATCTTTTGGTGTTGTCAATCTCAGATCTTTCCCAAGCCTGGAAGGGAGCTGTGTTTATGTCCTTGTGTCGCTGTGGATATTTTACAGTTTCTCACCCAGTTTTAAGTCACTTGAGCTCTGTTTGCCTCTTGGGCTGTAGATGCACACAAACCCCAGACACCCAATCAGGGGTATCCACAGCAACTGCTAAATATTTTTTCCCAGAGGGGACCTTCAAGAAACGTTGGTGAAGAGGTGAAGTTTTGGCTTTTCTGTGCCAGGGTACGTCACATTCTGCCTATGGGGGGCCATTTCAGAGGGCTGTTACACTGCTTCACACCAAAGTATCTTTACATCCCCCTCAAGCACCCCTGACATCCCAGCACCATGAGCCAAACCCATTAGCTCTTCATCCCCAGTGTCCTGGGATCACTCAGAACTGATCAGAGTGCTGGCACCCTGCGGCTTCCTCATTGGAGGCTCTGCTCCGAGCAGCGAGTTTTCACTTTTTCTTTAATCACATCACCAAGTTTTAATGCCCAGCAAGAACTTTGACCCTTATCCAGGGATTAGTTGTTATCCTTAAGAGCTTTCTGCGGCAAGCCTTATAAAAGAACTCCAGCTTTGGAGAATGTGGGCAAATCATGTCCACTGGGTTAATTTTCTTTATTAGCTGACTACCTCATTTTTCCATCCACAGCTCTCAGATATTGTCTCCTTGCTCCAGGAGAAGGGCTGTTCCCATCAGTTCACAGGAAGTTCACTGATGGGATCCTTGCTAACACCAAGTCACCCTCAGCAAGAAAGGGAAATCTTGGCTTTGGTGAAATTAAGGGAAAAATTTTATGTTCCCTCATCAGGCTGTTTCGCATCCCACCCCAGCACAATTAGGCAGTGATGGAGGGCTGCCAGACAGATCCAGTAAAGAGGCAAAATGTTTTAAATTGGGGCTGTAGAGGCAGCTGAGGTTAAGCAGAAGTAGCAAAATCCATTTGGCTGATTAGCAAGCTTCTTCATGAAAAGAAATGTGGGCAAATGTGTGTCTTTCCTCGTATCTCTACCATAGTCTGTTTCAAGTATAATCCTGTTTACTGAGCAGGATTTTCATAAGGCGTCAAGGGGAATTTCTGTTCTGGTCATTGGCTGTTATTTTTCATGTGTGTGTAAGGTACTCAAATGCAGGGAAACTGGGAGCACAGTGTGTTTTGCTCTAAATAATTAGAGGCAGGATTCACAGGTATATTCTGGCTGCTTTCAGCCTTTCCCGTGACAGAAAGCAGCTGCACACCCAGCATTAGCCAATCTGCTAATAGGCTGTGTCACAAGACACAGCATCACCATGCCTCACAAAGCAACTGCATTGTCCTCCCTAAGCTTATTGTGTGAAATATCACGGGAACACCACCAAATCGTGTTCCACAGACCGTTCCAGACTAAACATCCATGGCCCAGCTCCCTGACCCGGATTGAGGGTCCTTGAGGGAGGAGAGAAGGCACCTTGCTTTTGCTGTGCTGAGAGCATAAGTGGTCCGTGTGCTTGTTCAGCATCTCCACGCAGACCTGGCTGTGTGAACAGACGCCGATGCATCCAGAGACTCCTCATTTGCTTGTTCAGATGATAAGTGTGTGAACATGCTAGTGAGAAAAATCTTGTCTGTGGGTACCTCTGAACTAGATCCTGGCTCTTTAGGTCCAAGCAGCCCGGAAAACCAGAAAACAGTGGATCCTTTGAGTCCAGTGTGCTGGCTAGCACTGGATAGCTGGTCTCTAACTCACTGAGGGTAAGAGGGTGTGAGCAAAGATAGAAGGCAGAGTAAGGATGGGAAATCTGCTTGGAGGCTACTACAGAGATTGAAGAGAATATTGGATAGGATCTTTTAGCAAAAGAAAAAAACAAAGCCGCGGCATCTATGGAAGAGTTTTTTTTTGTCAAACCCTTTGTTTTGTCTTGGTGTAAAAGAAACTCACTAAAATTTGTGGTGGTGTGCATTACAGGTAATTCTGTACCTCCATACTGTGCCAGAGCTGGGAGTCCAGGGTTGTCTTCCCAGCTCTGTTCCTTGTTTCCTAATTAGTGTTGTGTCAATCACTACTCTGGTCTGTGCCTCAGTTTCCTCAGCTGTTAGTGGTGATAAGAGTACAGTGATGATAACAGCACCGAGCTGCCCTGGGGCATGATCTGTAAGTGAATTAATGGTGAGGAGTTAAAGAAGAATTAATTGGTGGCCTCTGTTGAGTGCTCAGAGATTCCATGATAGCAGGCAGTGAGTGGCAAGCCAAAGTTTTGTGAGCTGTGCAATGCACAGCTTTCACTTACAGGGCAGCCTGTCCATGTACCTTCGCTCCTGTCTGCCTGACTCCAAAGGAAAGTCATGCTTTCATTAGGACAAAGTGCTCATCAGTCACGTAATGTTATTTCCAGGTGTGCAGCAGGTTGTGTGGGCAGGGTGGAGCAGCTTCCCAGCTGAAACTTTCTTCCTTCCAAGCAATATGTAATGACATAATCATGGAATAACATCCTCTAGGAGACCCCTGCATGTTGCACCTGATGACAAAGGAAAAAATTAGGAGAAACAGAGCAAAGTGGGATATTGCTTGTAGCACACTCATGCTGTAGTGTTTTAACCATAAACTGGTAAAAACTAGGAAGCACAGCTTTGCAGGAGAGTGGGAAGCATCACATAGTATCTGCTGGGGGAGTAAGATCAAGAACTGGAAATAAATGTCTGCTGAAAGGTGGATTTGGCCACCAACTCCAGAATATGAACTGTGAGTCTGGGGAATGACAACTGCTTATTGGGTTTCAAGCTTTTTCAGTCTCTGAACCCCTGCCCCTCTTTCAGGGCTGTTTCAGAGCTTTTCAGAGAAGTTGCTTGTGTAGATCTCTGCAGAATACCCAGCAAAGTGTCCTTCTCCATCAATTCTTCTGGATCACTAAGATGTAGTCATGAAATTTCTGGAGATCTTTGCAACACAGTTAGTAGATCACCCTTGGTGGATCATTTCTCCTCTCTACACCTCAGTTTCCTTCCCTGTGAAACAAGGATATTAAAACCAACATCCTCCTCAACAGCAGCTTGGTGCCTAGAGTCTGGCAGGGACTAAGGGGCAGGAGCAAGGGGTAGGGGCAGAGCAGGGGGGCCACACGTGGGTCTGAGAGAGGCCCCAGGAGACCAAGACTCTTCATGGACAGGGAATGGTGCCTCAAGCACAGCTGACCTCAGGCTTTAGGAAGAACGTGGGTGCTCAGGGCTGGTGGCTGCTCTGCACCCATTTGCACAAACTGTGCTGGGTGTTACACCTGTCACTCCGGGGCATTGGGGTTCCCCGTCCCCCAGTCCATGGGGGCTGTCCTGTGCCTCAGACCAGGGTGCCACCCCTGTAACCTGCTCCTCTGCACACACAGCAGGTCCTCAAGGCAGCCAGGCACCCCATCTCCATGGCTTCTGCCTCCAAAGATGGAGCCTCTCTCCCCTGAGAATGGAGCAATGTGGCAATGCTCTCAGACCTTGGCTTGTCACAGCAGTAACCTCCGAGCTGCCGACTGTTGCTCAGCAATAAACACCACTCGTGCTATTAATAAACACTATCTGTCAGCCTTGGTATTTTTAATGCCGGGACACTGTGCCCTGGCATGCGGAGCTGCTCAGAGACTGAAGGCCGGATTCAGAGATGAGCCTAAACTGCTGTGAGGTGCTGCATCATGCAGCCCTGCAGCACATGCCTATTGCAAGGTGGAAGGTCTCTGTTCTCCTTGGTGTTTAGATAGGATCCAAGTTCCTCTCCACAAGGGATTTCCCCTCCTGTCCTTTGCAATCCCAGAGCACTGATGCTCAGAGACAGGCTCTGCCCACTGTCATAGATTGGGACAGATCTAATAGGATCTCTGGACCCATGTGAGTCAGTGACAATACTTCAGGTTTTTCCCCGTGATGATGTGCCAGTACATTCAGCTGAATCAGCAAGGCAATGCTGTCTACTCACATTGTGTCTTTGGACTCACAGTCCTGCTACAAGTGGTTTCATGCAGCAGAGCTTGAGAAGGGCTTCCCTGTGCACAGAGGTTGTCAAGAGATTCCTGATGGGATTGGTGCCTCTGAACGATGCACATGGATACTGCCCACCACGAGACTTCTCCACCGGTAGCCTGGAAGAAAAATAGAAAGGAAAAGGAAAATTAAACATTTATGGGGGCTGACCATGTTGTACTGAAGCTCCTGACTGCTTCCAGCTGGCTGCAGTGTGAGCCATCCCTGCATCAAGTTGGTGTGCTCTCCGCTGGGGTTAGTCTGTACCCAGCTGGGCTGAAGGGCCCTGGAGTGAAGCCGCGGGGGGGTCTGCATGGCCGAGGGTCCGATGCAGCAGGAAAGAGCTGGTTTCACCCTCAGTCTCAGCCTTTGGCCCTGGGAGTGGAGCCGGGGCGGTGGGTGCGTGGCTCCTCCTGAGCTCAGGGGCAGGGAGTGGGGCTGTGGGCGCTGGCGAGCCAGGGACGGTGCGAGGGATGTCCGAGGGGAGCAGGGAGGCCCCGGTGCTGCTGCTGCCGCTCGGGGGCTGGTGGGGCTGCACCCCAGGGCTGCTTCACCCTTTGCCACCGCAAGAGCAGCTGGGGAGGATTTTGGAGGGGCGGTGGGAGAGGAATGGCCGAGCAAACAGTGAGCTGGCCGAGCAAACAGCTGTCAAAGTGAAACAATCGGGTCCCGTTCTGCTAATGCTCAGCAAATACTACGTAAGACCTGCTGCTGGCAGTGGTGCTTGTCCTAGTCATCAGGTAGAGCACTATCAGAGGGCAGATACTGAACAACCTGGGGAGGGAGGGAGGGAGAAGTTGTGCAAGAGAAAGCTCTGGCCAGCATGACTCAACACTCATTAGCAGCGGCACACCTACGAGAAGCCCATTAAAACTGAAAGGAAGAAGCTCAAGTACCTTATTTCTTCCCTTTGTTGTAAATAATCTCTTTTATCACGAACACATCTCAGTGTCTGCAGCAGATGGAGAAGCACTGTGTATTGTAATCCCCTCCCAGCTCTGCCTGTGCTCCCCTCTCCTGCCCCATGGCCCCTGTCAGCCCAGCTCCAGGCCTTACAGAGCTCCCCTCAGACTGATGGGCTTGTCAGTGGTGTGAGCCAAATCCCATCTCTCACCCACTGCCGTGGACTCTGCCTTCTTCAGAGCCATCCACTCTGATGGGGGGAGGCAACTTCTTACAAAGGCTGAAGTAACCGAGGACGGCACTGCCCTTGTGCTGTGAACTGTCCTGCACTGGGCCGACAGTGCCCATGGCACACCTGCAGATCTGCGCCTGGGAGAGGCCCTCAGCTTTTAGCTTCAAGCTGGGCTCTCTGAACCAACCACCTGCCACTTTGCCCTTGCCTGCTGGCTGGTTTCTTGGACGTGCAGTTGATGAAAGGATCGAACTAGGGAGGGAGGAGACTTCTCTGTGTCTAGGTATAAATACCCTGACCTGGGGGATGTTTGTAGAGTGGAGACATGAGCAGAAAGGATGTCTGCCCACACCTGAGAATGGTGTCCCTTGCTGGTACATCACTGGGAAAATGCCTTCATTTTTCTGCTCCCATAAAAGGCAACAAAACACAGGTTTACAATGAAGTGCTTAGTACACAGCTCTAGGACTGGCTGTGGAGTAAAACTCCCTTAAGTCACTTCTCCATTAGTATTTTACAGGGAGATAGCTAGATCCAGTCATCCCTTGGGTATGTCCACATTGCATTCTAGAGATGGGATTGCATTTTGGTAAACACACCCTGATGATCTTGGGTTTTAATCTGAGTTTTAACCTAGTTTTCTGCCTCACAGTACGGGTACCAGTAGCGGCATGTCACTGAGATGTCTGGACTGCATACCCCTCTCAGACCAAGCTAGTTTGTCTGCTGCTGCTGCCTGTATTCTCCCATTAGTCCCCATCTAGTTTAAAGGTAAAGGGATGTCTTCCCAAGCCATTCCCATGATTTTGGAGTGATCTTTAGGCACTTAATTTCACTGTCAAACTCTCGTTGCATCCTCTACTCCAAAGCCACCCCAAGTGTTCCCCTCTGCCCTGCTGCTCTGAATATGTTTGGGCTCTTGAACTTGCTGGTCTGGATGAAGGTGGACAGCCCTCTTGCAGTTTTGTAGAAGGGATGTCCCTGCAAAGGCAGAGGCTCTGGAAGGTGTGCAGTGTGCTGCAGTGGGGACAGGCGGTCCCAGCCCTCTGAGCTGAGAGTGGCTTTGCTGCTCTAGGTTATTACCTGCTGCAGAGAGAGGTCATCCTACCCCATCCTTCCTCCCCTGTACCCCTTTCACATCCTCACAGTGCCCACAGCAAGTCTTTTTGAGAGGTCTTAGGCCTGCTGTCTTTTATCTGATTCAGACTAAGCTTCTTTCTGCTTTTCTCTTCCCTCTGTTGACACACAGAAGAGTGATACCCCCACAGGGGAGGGTCCAGATGTGCTCCAAATGATGTCAGCTTTGATTTATTATTGTTTAATATCATGTTGCTTACTGTTGCCATTTCATGGAGTTAGCTCAGTTTGGGAAACACTGCTATTCTTTGGACAGGGCAGATGGTCTAAAAATTAATTTTTTCCCTTGCCTAACTAAATATCCGAGGCAGGCTATTCTGTCATCAGAGGTTTGCTTAGGCAAGATCTTTCCTTGGCAGAAGTGGTGGGGGAGAAAGTGGGGATAAGGGAGAGAGCAAGAGGGGAATGTGTGCGCTCTACCACAGTTGAGGTTTCTCAGTTTGTCTCCTTGTCTCCCCTCCACAGAACCTCCCTCCACTCTTGCCAGTTTCCCAGTGGTTTAATTCAGAGTGGCGTCAGGGATGGGGTCAGTGCCAGAAACTGCAGGGAAAAGGGGCAGGAAATGAAGTTGCAGGTAATTACAAAACAACCTGCTCAGATATGTGGTTTTGTCTTAATCCTTGTCAGTCACGGCTGGCTTGTAGTCTGGAGGAAGAGGGTTTAGATCTCTTACATTTTTATTCTATCTCATGTAGCTCTCTGGATGTTCTTTTTTATCCATTGAAACATCTGATCCTTTCGTGCTTCCTGCAAAGCTCTTGGCCTCCCTGATGACAATGATTTCCATCTGTGCTCTCACTCAGATCATTTCCAGGCTCCTTTTGGTTCACAGGGATCTGAGCTCCCGTTTTGTGAATTAGCCTTGCTGGGAAGACTTCTTGAGCTCTTGCTGCCTTATGAACTCCGCAAAGCTCGTCTCCCTGTCCTGCAATCCATCTGGTCAGTGTAGATGGATCCCTGTCAGGGTAGCTGGGTTCTGTTGCACTTCTTGCCAGAGTGATGAGCCAAACTGCTGAACGGTTCAGAGCAGGGAGAAGACTTCAGGCAGAAGGAGAGGAAGGTTTCCAGAACCACATGCTCAAGCCAGCCCTACTTTCCCAGGCCTAGTTCCTTTCCTAGTTCTGACCTTAGCCAGAACACCACCTGACACACACTTTACTCCTCCAACGTCCACCAGGCAGACAAAGAACACTGCATTTGTTGCCACTGCCACTTTTAATATGCAGATCTCAAACACACAGACCTATATAATCTCAAAATGTTTGCTTATTTTGTTTGGCCTGAATCCTAGAGGACATAACTGTGGGTTTCCGAATATTTAAGGCAAATGTGTTATTTATAAGCCATGTCGGAAACATCCTGAACATGTGGATTTTAGTGAGGAGAGTCTGGGTTTGGTATGTCCACACACCTCGGGTCTGCCATTCTGCAATGCTGCCTGTGGTGATTGCATTTGAGGTTAGCAATGTCTGTAGTGGTGCTAGACTCATGACATTCTCTTCTCAGCATCTTCAATTTACTGGCAAACAGCAATGAAATGATAAGGCAGGTAGAGAAGGACCGAGCAGGACCTTGCTTTTGAATCCCTTGCAGTGCCCCTGTTTAAACTCCCAGCAGCCATCACACCCCTCCTCTCTATTCTCCTTTGGCTCTCAACAGAGCCCTCAGCATTTTCATCTGAGGTGGTGACCTGTGACCAAAGAACTGAGCCTACTCCTCTGTGTACTCCTCTGTCCATCCATCCCTCATGGTGTTTAAACACAGCTCGTCTCCATGCTGGCTGCCACAGCATCCACCTGCAGCAGCCTTTTGTCCAGGACACATGATCCCTGGAGTGCAACTGCCTGGCAATTAGCCAAGAGCCAGAGCAGCTCCTGTGGCCCACATTTTCCTTCTGCAGGAGCAATTAGGCTGCTTGAGACTGTCTTCAGTAGGCTGATGTTATCTCCACCATGACGCAGACAAGCAGCCCTAAGCCCTTGTAATAACTATGCCAGGGTCACAGAATCACAGATTATGCTGAGTTGGAAGGGACCCACAAGGATCATCAAGTCCAACTCCTGGCCCTGCACAGAAGTATTAAATTCCTCCCTACTATCTGTGTTCCTCTACTTGTGAGATAGACTGAGCTTCAGAACTCTTCCAGGTATCTCCAGCCAGCAGGCAAAGATTCTCCTTTAGAAGCACGAAAGATCAAGAAAGCCTTTCTGCTCTGTGGTTGAGTCAAGCTTGCAAGGCTTTTTGGAGAAGCATCCTGCACTTCCTGCAAAAGCCATGCTTTTGCTGGCACATTGAGAGTAGGGAGCCACGCTGGCTGGTTCTGTAGGGGAGACCCTTAGCCTTCCAACCAAACCACAAAAGGTCTGCCATTTTGCTGCCTGCTAATTGAGACAAGATAAAAGTTTGCATCAGGGATGCCTGGTCCTGCTGACAACTGTCATATACAGAGGGTCTGCTCTGCTCACTTCCAGCTGCTCTGTGTCACTGCCCAGGGAGAGACGATCTCTACCCTGGAAAGCTTTTACCTAATTAGACAAGACAGACAGGGAGGGAGACAGAAAGAAGGAAGTGGCAAAAGCCTTGCCCAGGGCCACGTGTCGGGTGAGTCGTGGCAGCAGGATGTGCAGCCAGGTCTCGTGATGTTTGCACTATGGATACACATTACCTCCACTGCAGGGATCTGGCACAGCATGGTTATAAGAGCCATCCCAGGGACCACCTTCCAGCCCACCTTCCCCTGTATCCACAGCCTGCATGAGGGCACTTCCTTCTCCTGGCACAAACCCCAGCTTGGCAGGGAAAGCCTGGCTTGTCTGGGAGCGTGGGTGGAAGGACAAAGAGGTAAGCCCTGGCCAGTCAGCAGCCCTTGAGAGCAGATGAAAGGTTTGGAGCATTGTCTGCAGTGGGTGGTGACACCTGGGCAGATGAAGGATGTGTGGCCCTGGTGCCTGGGGCTCAAAGGTGGTGTGGCTGATGCTGGTGATAAACACGAAGCCACAGAAGTGATGTGGTGAGCCATTCTATGTACTGGTGGTGGGCCCCCTTCCCAGAGTGATCACAACATTGATCACTGAGCCTGGGGTCACCTCTCTGAGGCTGCAGTGTCTGATGCTGCATCAGTCACCAGAGAGAGAAGACCAGGGACAGGCTCCACACAGGGCACTGGTTTCATTGTACTCTGCTCCCAGTTAACGTAGAATTTGTCATGGGTCAAAGAGACCCTACTGGTGCCAAAACTGTTCTTTTCATACCTGCTTTGCCTTGAATGGCTCCAAAGTAAAATTAACTAGACTACCTGTGCTTCTCTGTATGCTGTGGGGCACATTCTCGTAGGTCAGAGAGACCCCTCAGCCCTTCTCTGATCTCACACTGGCCAAGGCTCTACCGCATATCATCCAGTTGTGCTGCAGAGTTGGAATGTTTGAGTGACAGGATATGGAAAGAGACCAGTCCAGGCTAGGGCCCTTCTTGCTGAGATGTTTTATTCTTCTACTCATGATTATTTGGGGTACATCAAGATCTTTAGTTTAACATCCTGGAGGAACAGTTTATATTTTATGGTGATTGCAAGTTCTTTAAACAGCAAGCCAAGGTCTTGCTGAGAATGGGAAGGGCAGGGGTGAAGGAAAATGACCCTGAACTGTGAGACACTGAGTAGAAGATGCTTATTTCAACTGTTTCAGCAGAGTTTCTTCTAGATACCAACATCACTTGGGAGCTGCTTGCTGCTCCCCAGAGCCCAGAGAATGGGAGAGCAGGTCAGTTAGGAATGACGTGTTTCCAGCGGGCTGGGAGGACCATGGCTCCTGGGCTTCAGATTCAGCCTGATTTGCAAGCCATTTCAGTGCCTACATGCTCACACATTATTGCCCACAGGACTCCTAGTGTGACTCTTTTTGCCCTGTTCAGCTGTTTCTGACATTTGGGATCACCTGGCATTTGGCTCTTAGGCTTTGTTCATTGAGCAGTCAGCTGGGGCAAGAAACAAAGGATTTCACCTTTCTCCCTGATTAGATGAACCAGTCCAATGCAATTAAGCAGCTTAGCTTAAGGCAACAGAAGCCATTATTGCTGGTCTCCTCTGCTCTGCTTGAACTCTGTTATCCACACTAGAATGTCAGAGAAAAAAATTTTTCCTTCCCTGCCTGGCGTCTTCCTGGCGCTGACTGAGTGGCAGGTGCATATCTGAGATATCTCTATGTGCATCTATCTGATCACCTTCTCTTCTTACTCTCTCCACTTGTGGCTGTCTCCTTTGAGCTGGGGTGGGAATCAATCTCATAAGAGAGCAAGAACACCCGGCCGGGTGTGACTCTCAGGCCTCTTTATGGAAAACCTCCTTGTTTTGGCAGTCTTCCTGGCTGTCAGGGAGAGAGGGCATCTTGGCTGCTGAAGGCACCATGCAAAACTCTCCACCTGCCCCTTCGGAAACAGCAAGGGTCAATAAGAAGTCCTGCTCTGAATTCTTTGTGCTTCTTCATCCTTCTTCTCCACTAGACCTGCACCCGAGCATGGGGGATTCCTGGGGAAGGCATGTAAAGCACTCCACTTTTGGGATAATCCTGGGACTTTTTATCTGAGCCCAATCTTGACATGTACTGCAGGGTTGGGAGGGGGTTTGCAGACTAGCGTAAATATTGCAAAGACTATTCTTTTCTGCTTATGAACATCCATGCTGCAGTCTCACTCCCCCTTATTTAGGCAAAAAATGTGTAACATTCAAAGAAAAAGAGTCACGCACACAAGCATTCAGTTATGTACATCCATACACACCTGTGCAATGCACAGGACCAATACCTATACCCATACCCAAACACAACTGGAGCTTCAGGGCAGGGTGCATTTGCTCCTGTCCAAAACCATGGACCAGCTCTTCCTCCACAGTTGGTCCCAGTTGATTTCTTATTTACCCAGATGTCACTAAGCATGGCTCTGCTACTCAGACAGGTTTCCCAGATACAACTCATTGTGAGTTTTTACATTCAGGTGCTGTTATCACCCACTCATGTATTAATAAACACAAATAATGGCCTGTTTTTAGAAAGAAATCTGTTTCCAGTGAAAATGCCTCTAATCCGTCTTGCTAGTTAGTCCTCAGTGTCCATTCAGCATGGCAAGAGTTATGTTCCAGTATTGCTTCCAGCTAAACAGCCTAAAAAGATGTCCCAAGCGCTCTGAAAGGGATGTGGGCACTTCCATAGCACTTCAAACACCATTTTTGCTGCTGGCTGTGAAGTGTCCCTGCAGGAGATGTCAGCATGTATCACAGCAGCTGCAATGGGATGCTTAGGAGAACAGAACATCAGAGCTTGAGAGCCAGGGCACAGAGGGCAGGGTCTGAACCAGGAAAGAGTAGGGAGATCTGTGGAGGTAAATACACACCAGCACAGACTCCTGCGGACATAACTGAACTGGAGTTATGGAGACACTGCTCTCTTTCTTCTAAGAGATACAAGACTCACACTGTACCCTGGGAGAAGACCAGATGGACTGGTTTGGCTTCAAGGTGAGCCTCTGTAGAGGATCAGGTAGGAATATGAGCTCTTATTCTCATACAAGACCTCTAATAAGAATTGAAGATCTCATCCCTTTCCTTGAAGAGATTGCATGAGTTTTAAGAGCAAAGCTGCAGCAATGAGCAATAGAATTTGCTGCCAATGGGTAGACCTCCTCTGGGCTGCCAGGAGAGCTGTCTGGTGGGCTAGAGAACTGTCTGCAGGAGCAAAGCAGCATCACAAGCTTTCCCGCCTTCTGTCTCACACATGAGGGCACTTCCAAGCTGCTTTCTCTGCCTGTGATACCTGGTAAGCAAAATAAAACACTTGCACTACCTGCATGCTTCTGCCTGTAGGAGAGGAATGAAGAAAGAAGGAGTCCCATAGGGTGGATGTTAGTCTGCCTCAGGTGCTACCAGGAGGTTTTCAGATAGCACCACAATACATTTCAGATACCACACAATACACAATACAGTGTGAGGAAGGGAGAAGCTCCAGGTTTGCATTACTGTGGGCTGGGAGCCATTGCTGCTGGCGTGCAGTCTGACATTTGGGTAAGAGTCATCAAAGCGTCAGAAGTGGGAGAAATGTCTGGTCCTACAAAAATGACACGTGGGTGGGGTAGAAAAAGGAGGGCCTCTTTTTGTGAAGTGGTGTCAGGAGAGGGCTTAGTTTTTCACTCTAGCAGGTAGCACATTATCCTGGTACGAACAATGATGGATTCATTTCTGAAGCTGCTTGTCCCTGTGTTCCTGCAGACACAAATATTCTCCCCAGTGCCTTTACAACACAGGGAGGAAAGTGACTTCATGGCATTCCTTTTCTGACTGTTTCTCTGACATGTGCGTTCTAAACATAGATCTAAAAATCAGAAAGCACCGGGAGAATTACGGGTTTCTACACCCTATTGTGCTTTATAATAATTATAATTATTGTAAATATGGCCCAGACACTGTAATTTTCTGCTCTCCATTGGGTCTTTCTTTTTCATTTTCTTCTTCTTTTTATGACTGTTTTCTAAGAAAGTTTTCATATGTCACCTTATAGATGGGAAATGGCAGTCAGCTCTTAAAATAAAAGGAGAGGAGTGGCTTGGGGGGGAAGGAGAAAATTATGAGAAGGGAGTGAGGAGAGAGAAATATCATAAAGTCTGTGGTGAGGGCACCAGTGGCAACAATCAGGAGACCTAGTGCTGTACCTAACCTATTGCCAACTTGCCGTGTGATTATAGGCTCCATCTTTGTACTTATTTTTGGTTGTGGAGGCCTTCTCTTATCTCTTATCTCATTTCTTGGCTGAGCAACTATTTGATTGTAAGTTTAGAGGTGCTGAGCACTTCTTACATGCAATGTCTGGTTTAAGTTATTGTAGGAAGATGTGGTAAAGATATTTGAGTAGGTGGAGTTTTTGCAGCGTTGTTCAAGTACAGTCAGGAAAACCTGGTTTACTCCATGGATAGAGGTACACTATGGTATAAGCTCTGGTCCCATGACCTGTGAGTGTCCAGAGCAGATGTGTGGCTTAGATGTGCCTTCCTGCACAGGAAACTTGATCCTGTTCCTGTGGACATTAAGGCATGGGGTAGAAACATGGAGACTGAGAATCAAGTATATCCAGTATTTGTCCCACCAGGAAATCAGAATGTGGCCAGGCTATGGACTTAGATGGGTAAAGTGGAAAATGCTCCTTACACCTCAGAGAACAGACACAGGTAATGCCACCTGGAGTCAGGTGAGCAATGAGGAAAGGAAAGATGCAGCCAACAGCATCAGGAGAAACAAAATATCCAGACATCCTGGAGTCAGGCAAGAGAGTTTACACTGAATTCAGAATCAATTTGAAGAAAAAATCAGAACAACAATGCAATAATGTCAGCTAAGATGGACAAGACATGGGGAATATAGTGCAATGGACAGTAGGAAAACAGAAAAAATATCTATGTGATACAGAGAATAGGAAAGAGGAAGGCAGGCAAAGGAGAAATCACCTGGAATAAGAATCAGTATTTTATAATAAGGAGCTGAGTTGAAACATCATCACCAAAACTAGAGCAGAGATTCAGACTGGACTGCAATGATTTATCCAACTTTTGCCCTAACAGGAGCAAAGTAGTTTTGAGTAGTCTCTCACTGAGAACTCAGACTTCTTCCTCTCCTCAAGAGTCTTCACTGGAGACTTCCAAAAGAAACTAAAGAGCAGAAAGATGCACTCTGCCACAGGACCAGGGGATCTTTATTTTTATATAATTGTAAAGCAAATAAACGAGTCTTTCTGGGTGACTTTCTACCAAGAGTGTAAGGTTCAGAGTGTGGACTAGGGGTGTGAGAGATGTAGGTGTTACTCTGCCAATGAAAAGTGAAGATTGCAACCAGTGCAATTAGGATTTTGGCTTCTAGTTCAAGGCTGGAGAAGTGATTGACTGTAGCCTGAAAGTGGGTTAGTAGATTTAATTTCTGCCTTTTCCACTGTCCTGCAGTAACCTACTGAATCACTCTCTTAGTACAGCAACACCAATCCATTGCCTCACAGAGGGTTTCCTTGATGCTGAATTTGCTGTTTGCAAATGGCCAGAAATCTGCTGCTGAAAGGAGGAACATTATCCCTTTGCTGGGGGAAAGAAGTTCTTACAAGAAGGTCTGTGTATTTGCCTCTGGCCATCCATAAATACAGTGCTACTGCAGGCAATGCAATAGGCTGAGCACAGCCCTGTGCACCAAGAGGAACATTTGCCGTAGTATTTGGAAATAAGTCAAATCATCTGCTATCTGCATTTCTTACAAATACCACAGATTCCTTACATTTGTGCCTCTACCATTCCAAGCTGTTGCTTTGACTTGCTAATAGGTCTCTTGTTGTAAAAAAACCCCATGTGCGCTTCTTTTTTTTTTTTTTATGGGGCTAACACTCAGATGTTACTTTGTGCCCAGAGAGACAGCAAGGACATGGGGTCTGCTGGATTCCAGAAGGAAAGGTCTGCAGGGCTCCTGAAGGGAAAATTACCAGGCAGGTATTTACGAAAAGAAAGTGATCTGGTTGAATTCAAGAATGTGTTAAAAACTACGTGCTTCTCTGGTGTCAATTGGCAGTTTCATTGAATTAATTGGAGCAATGCTGATTTATAACTACGAAGGGTTTAGACAATTCTACATAAACAACTCTATTGAAGCCCCTTTCAAGGCACCAAGAATTAGTACAAAGAGATAAATCTTGATGAGCTATAGATCCTTGCCAATTGTCTTCCAAACTCTGTTCCTCCTTGTCACTGTGAAAAATGTATGGAGCTTTCCCGGTCCAGGTTCAGCCAAATCACTTTTCTTTGCTCTCAGCTTTACTGATGTGACTCCTCCAGCCTGTGCTGAGTCACTGATCACAATTAAAAACCAGAAGAAATCATAACGAGATGGGTATTCTCACAATCAACTGCATCAAGTGCATGCAGTGTATGGAGTGAGGGTCATGTGCCAAATTCTAGTTTAATCCATGGGGAAATACACAGCAATGGAATGGGATCACTGAGCCTTGCACTCTCAAATTGGGATTGGCTGTCTTCCCAAGAGATAGGTGTTACCTTGTTCAGGAATCACCAAATCTTGCGGAAGAGAGAACTGGACGAAAAGTTATGGCTGGTACTGAGTGGGCATTAAGAGAGCTGGATGAAAAGTGCCTGAGGATCCCTGTGGGCATGCAGAGGTAAGGATTTAGCCCCTCAGACTGCAGCCATTCTTTGTGGGCCCACATCACCTTCCCTTCAGACCTGTCTGTGGAGGATGGTGGGTGTGTTACCCACCGCACAAGACTGTCATAGGGCTGTGTGGCATCTGCCACACCTCCCTAGGCCCTGGGTTTTGGTGCTGCCAGACAATGCATCTCGCTGAGAGCACTCAAAAAGAGGAGAGCATGAGGATCTCCAGAACAGGCAGCTGGCAGTTTGATTTCAGCACAAGTAGGTACAAGGTAATGCAACATGAAAGAGCAATTTAAGCAACTTATGTAACATGACAGGCCCTAAATTATTTATTTCTTACTCAGGAAAACATCAAGGTCCTTTTCAGGCTCCTTAAGCAGTAGCGATCACAATAGCTAGCACTGAAAATGCTGTATTATGATACCTTCCTATGAATCGAAATTATGTCTACATTTGAAATGATGTACTCAGGCTTTGTCACTTTTCTGAAAGACATATCAGAAATAGAAGATGTCTAAAGATAGTTGATACAAATTATTAGAAGGCCTAAAAGAATTTCACAAAGAAAAGATTAGGCCAATTAATTTAGTGAGAGAGATATGACATGGGAATGAAAAGAATATTGGCAGGGAGAAGGCACATAAGATCTTGGCATTTACTCTTTATTAAAATACCAGAATGAGAAGGAAAAAGATCATGACTTAAAATACTGTACCTGAAATACTAATAAAGGAACACACTGCGTTACACAGTATGTAACCTGTGGAATTTGCTGTTTGGAAGTACGACTGAGACCAAGAGCTTGGGAAGACATTACTCTCACATTTTCCATACAGAAGCAATAAAAATATCGTCCACCCCTACACCAGCTGGGCTAAAAACCTACATGGGATATAAATCTTCATCTTGCATGACAATAACTGTTGTGAGCTAGACAAGGAGGCCTATTGCATAACTGTCCACTACGAGGGTTTTACTACCTCCCATGAAGCATGTGGTGCTGGCTGCTGGTGGAGATGTGCTGCTGGCAGGGATGCTGCTGCTTTCCCTTGCAATTCCTCCTGTTTCCAGACAGCCTTTCCTCTGGAGCAGGTCCTTTAGCTGTTCTGGGGACCTCTGCATCAGTGGGACAGACCGCCTTCTTCGGTGCTTGCAGCAGTGAGGGTTGTGTTTGGTGTGTGTGGTGGTGTTCTGGTGAGTTGGCTGAAATGAGACATTCCTCTGGCTTTGGGAGATGGGAAAGCTGGGAGTCATTCGTCTGGCTCCCTGCAGGGGCAAGCTCCACAGGCAGGAGTCAGCTGCAGGGAAGATGCCCATCTGCTGCAGACATCAGCATTCCCTTGAGACAGAAATTTTTAGGGTGAATCACTGCTGCTGTGAGTGGCCACCACCAGAAAGCACGAAACAGCTCCCCTGGGCAGACTGCACCCAGACTGTGAATTGGTCGGGAGAGAAGGGCTGAAAGTCGGGCTTTGGCCCAAAATATGGTACAGAGCTAGTGCAGAGAACCAAAGGTTCTAATGCTTGAAATTGGTGCCCAACCTGCAGTTAGGGGGAATAAATTCAGGGGGAGTAATCTCTGGAAAGGCTGATTCAAAATGTGAATGCAACAGGAAAGAGGAGCTGTCTCCTTGCCAAAGATGCTTTATTACCCTTCACCTGCAGTATGAGGAGGTGCCAGTCAAGAATGGGACTCTGCTGCTCAAGGCAATGTTCATACAGAGCAGCAGATACAAATCTAACAGATGTGGCTATTTCAATGTCTAGAAGTGGAGCTGGAGGAGCACCAAGGCCACAAGTTGTCCTAACACACAAAAAAACTGGACCAAGGATGTAAGTTCTTCTCAGCTCTTGCCTGCTGACTTTCAGGGCAAGGCCCTCAACTTTTCCATGTGAAGAGTAATTCTGAAAAGTATTTGCAAGACAAATCAATTTTTAAAAAACTTTTCTTGCAAAATGAATTCTCATAATGTTTCCAGTTTGGGGATTTTGGGGTTTAACTTTGTATTTTATTTACATCCTGGAATTTCAAAGCATCAGTTAAAATTCCTACTTCATGTCCTTTTCATGTTTTACATTGATTGCTGCCTGTTTTAGGACAAAGTTTTAGTGCATAATATGGCAAGAAATTTTAAGCTTTCCATTCCTCTATTTTTAAGCACAATTAAGGGCAGCTGTTATATAGTACTAATTTAAAAAATCGTATCTTTCTCTACAGATCAAAGTGACTTTTGTTTGTTTTGTAACGAAACAGTCTGACAAAAAGTCAAACACAAAAAGTGTCAAACTGCTTCATTACAAAACAAACAGGAGACACTTTGATCTGTGAAAAAAAGATAAGGTGTTTTAATTAGTACTAAATAGCAGCTGTCTATCATGATTTAAGAAAGGAAATAAAACAGCAATATTTCAAGTCTTTTATATGGTGATGTGCATGCTGAGGAGCTCTCATTAAGTTAAAAAGCATTACAATGAAAACTGGGATAAAATTTTGAATTTTTTAAATTTATGAATACGTATATCTCAACCCAGAACAAAAAAGATGCCCATATTGACATATTTTGCAAGGGGAATTTCCACTGATATTAAAATCTGGTCATTACAAACAATGCATTTTATCGCAACATTTTTTTTAGGACAAAAAGCTGTGTTTAAAAACACTGCGGGCTGCACTGTCTGCAGACAGTGGTTTGGGGTGTAGCTGTGCGGGGTGGGGAGTGGAGGTAAATAACAAAACGCAGAAGCAGCTTCCCTGACACACTGCTGGCACGACTGCAGGCAAGTGCAATGCAGCTCTCCAAGCATGTGTCACCTGGTCAAGACACTCCGGCCTTACAGCTTGGCCCTGGGCAGCCTCTTCACGCCATGAAGCCACATGCATTCCTGGAGGTGTTGGGGGGAGGCAGATGAGCCTTGCAGGTAGTGCTGGCTGTTAGGAAGCAGCAGCTAGCCCCAGCCTTCTTTTCAAGGAACAAGGCACCCGCTCCATGCAGTCCTGCTGAGCTTTTTCATGTTCCTGGTCCAGGGCAAGTGTTTTGAAGCTGGCTGTGTCAAATATTGCCAAAAGCAATGCAGGTCTGCTCTTAGAAAAACAATGGTTATCTATTTGTGAGTATTTCCCCTGATTCTGCCTGGTTCTGTGTGTTGTGCAAACCTGGTGAAGGGAAACTCCAGTCCCAGGGAGCTCTACTAGCAGAGGGAGCATAAATTGCAGGAGGACCCCATTCCTGCTAATGAGGTCAGCATGATGGATGACCAGGCAGTGTGTGAGCATGTCAGAGGGTCAGTCAATGGTCTGAGCTATGGAGCTCATTTTGTTCTCTTCCACTTTGCTTTTAACATGCAGTGAATTTCCTACCCCATGGAAAGGGTCCTCAAAACAACATCCTGTGATCTCAGGGGCAAGCAAACATCAGTCTCAGTCCAATTCTTGAACGTCAACTCTGCCCCTTGTTCCCGGATCATTGAGAGCTGCTGGGCTCCTGTTTATCTCACCTTTGGTCCTGCTCTGTGTTTACAGTTAAGCTGTTCATTCAAGTGCCATATAAGTTTGTTAGGATTTGTTGAGGGAGCAAAGGTCTTCAAGCAGAAGATGAGAACAGAGGAAAAACAGCCTCTGGCTGCTATGCTTCTCCAGGGCTTGCTTCAGAGATGTTACTCAAGATGGGGTGGCAGCTAATAAATACAAAAAAAAAGAGCAGTAGCAGGAAGTCGGCAAAATTTGGAGGCCTCCGAGACTCCCCTTTGTGGATGTTTGTGGTTGACTTCTCAGTGCCTTTATGATGGTGATGATGCATTCATTGCTGATTTTCCTTCTAGTATTTTATCAGGAATGCTTTTTATGGTTGCACTAAATTCTGAAATACAGATGGGGTGACTGCTTCTGCTGCCTCACCCCAGCCCTTCACATTTACAGTCTTCCATGTTTGTGTTATATCTGTGGTAGATAATATAAATAAATAAAGTGTCATGAGGAGAAAGTATACCTTTTGCTTGCACCAAATCAAACGATTAGGAAAAAAGACGAGCTTTCAGGCACGTAAGGGCAGGTTTTCCCTCACTTGCTTATATTCTACAGTAATGTAAGACATCCAAATTTAGCATTAAAATGTTAAATTTTCAGGGAAGAAAACCTTGACAGGCTGGGCCTTTTTGACAGGATCCTTGATATCTCTGAGAGGAAGGCACAGGCCTCCAATGCTGTAAGAATCCCTCAGTCACTGCTGTGACTGAAATACAATGAAATTATTTGGGATGCAAGAAATTCAAGGCTGTGACTGAAAGGCAGTAACCCGTTGCTTAAGAGGTAAACAGAAGTGAGAGACACTGGAGAAGAGTGTTAATCAGGCTGGGACTAAGAAAACCCATCTGCATAATGAAGGACAGTAAAGATATTGTGTGGAGGTGGAAAACAGGTGATTGCTTGTACAATTTCAAAGGCACCCTTGAAATAATATTTATGAAGGGTCAGGAGAGGAAAATCCATCTGTTTATCCAGGAAGCCGTACTGAATAAAACTGGAAATGGCAACAACACCGGGGTCAAGACCAGGAGCGGGCGTCATATTTCAACCATCTCCTTCCGGCTGGCGGTAGTGTTTGGGAAGGCTGGCCACGCAGGTGGCTTGGGGTGTGACTCTGATGGTGAGAGCGAGTCTAAAGAAGCAAGCTCCTGTACAGGTCAAGAGCTAGTCCCCTTGGTGGGCAATGTGATGTAAACCCCAAGGATTAGAGCTAAGAGGCTGGGGTGAGGAGGTGGCTGGAGGAACTGAAGGAATAAACATGCTGGAGGTGGAATTTCATGTTTTGCTGTATTTTCCAACTTGTGAGTCTGAGAAATCACAGCTGGGTTTTCTGGACTGGCCCTAAGTGAAAGCTACACCTGTCCAGAAAGACCACATCCATACCATATATGCCCAAGGAGTATCTACCCCTGTGACTGTTCACTGCGCATCTCTTCTGCCTGGCTCTGTCATTTTAGGGACTCAAGGATTCCTTATTTCCCGTAGCCCATATAAATATGTTCCCAAATCACAGTGCCTTTCTCCACTAACCCCAGGTTCATGAGGCAAGGTCAATCAGCCCTTCCTTTAATTAATCAGCTTCCTTTGCAGCCTTCCCCGGGTGGGGGGATCCAGTATCCTTACGCAGCCCACGTCCTCTGTAGCCATGCCAGCCACAGAGAGGCAGCTCCTGAGGCTGCCCTGGAGCAGCCCCTTTGGTGGCAAGCTGCATGACATTTCCTCAAAGGCTCTTCTTTGCTTTTCCCCTCCAGACAGTCACAAAGATCAAATAATCCAACACACACAACAGCATGTTGTGGTGGAGTAAGTGCTGCTGGGGTTGTGGGGAGGGAGAGTGGGATTGCTCTCACGAGGGTCCCTTCTGCCAGTTTTCTTATTTGCTTGCTCTGGGTACCCTTTCTTCTCCAAGCAGGCATCAAGAGGGGAGCCAGGTCTGGTGACCCAGCCATCATCGGTGTATGTGAGGGGTCTGTGGCATCATGCCATATGATTCAGGCAGGCAGTATACACATGTGCAAGCCCTGCCCTTAAATCCCAGGAAAGCCCTTTGGCCCCGTGGTCTGGAAACAGCACAGCATCAGGCATGCCCTGTGCCTTATGCCTTTTCTCCAGGATGATAAGCTGACTGTCCCTGTCAAGCCATGCCTCTGGAGATGTCCTCACACTCCATGCTGCAGCAAAGGCCTGAGGAGACCACAGTCATCTCTGCTCTGCACTCAGCCTGAGCTCACAGCTTGTGACTTTGTACACATTTATCCCATAACCACAGAGGACCTTGGCCCAGTCCTGTGCTCAACACGGAGGGCAGCATTCCATGTTGCTGTTTTATACCTCGAGTTGGGGATCTGCTCATGTTCTGGTAACTGGGTCTCCAAATGGCAGCATCAACCCTCAGTGGAAGAGGGGCACAAGTTTTCAGGGGTCATGACCTCCTCCAGGGTACACCAGGAAATTTGTGGACACAAACCCTTTTATTTCTTAACAAAAGTCATCTCTAGACGAGATTATGGGCTTTTGGCCTGTGTGGAACTTCCCACCTACTGGTTCCACAACTTAATTGAGAATTAGTTTTCAGCCACTTCCTCTCAGCAGCCACTCTGAGAAGCTCTGGTCCATGAAAACAAAGCGCTTGCCTTGGCCTCATGCTAGAGCTGAACATGCCAAGCAGATGGCCAGTCGGCCGTTTCTTCCCATCTCTCCAGTGGGGGATTGCAGGATGCTTTGATCATGTCCTCTGAGTGAGGACAGCTGGGCTGTAAATCAGGGTCCCTGCTGCTCTGAACACTTTCGTCCACCCAGCCACCATAGAGAGAAGAGACATGTTTTTCCTTTCCATGCAGGGGTGAGCCAGGGTGAAACCTAGACCTGACAACTGGACCAATAGGCCTCTCTGTGCCATTCTCTTCTTGCTTTTGCAGGAATTTTCCACCTTAAAACCCCACCTACCTTCACCTCTTCCATGCAAATTATATAGGGAAGAGGTCAACTTCTTTCTTGTGTAAAGAACAACCAATTACACTTAGATGATAAGCTGAAAAAGTGCCAAATTTCCTTTTATAGCTTCTTTATTGCTCCCTGTCTGTGTATATAGAATTAGGAGAGCTGTGATTTACATGGTAACTTTAAGGCTGATCTTGTGGAGACTGGGAATAGACCGAGATAATTTTAAGGCAAATGGGTCATAAAAATATAAACAAACAATGGGTAGCTACTGAAGCATGGATGCTGCCTTTTCCATCTTAAAAGGCACAAAGGTGATGCACGTGAGGGCAGGACAGCAAATTAGGAGGGAAATTTGAAGGAAGCCCAATACTTCTGATGTTACTCAACCTTCTAGCCAAAGCTCCACTTCTGCAATCACTTTTCCAATGAGCTCATGACCTCTGTTATACATGCCATGACCCTGGAGCAGTTGTGTTCAGTAACTGGGCTCTGACACAGACTTCTACTCCAGGCAAATACCGAGACCCTTTTAAGATGGAATTCAATATATTCCTGAAATGTAGTGCCTGTGAGAACTGAGGACCAGACTGGGTGAGCCAGGCAGCCCATACAATCTCACATTCCTTGGCCGGAGACAAGTAGTGGATGTGTGCAATTCTTGTACAAATCAGGTCTACAGTCTGCTGGATTTTTCTCTACCCCTCTCCAGCTGTCACCCTGTATCACCCTTGTCATTTGGAGTTTCCAGGTCTCTCTTTTTAGTTCCAGAGGGGTTTTGTCTGGCAGACAAAACATTAATTAGAGCCTCTGTTGGTACTATCACTTATTTTGTGTCCTTGCAGATGCCAAGTAAGTGAAACAGCGTCCTGGTCTGTGCAGTCCCCAGAGGACTGGCAATCCCCTCTCCACATTCCACCTGCTGCAGGAAAACACCAGAGCATTAGAAAGACACCCATAAACTTTGTATGCATTTATGTGTCTTTGGTGTTATAAAAGCACCACGTTCTGCAACTTCTTTTCTCAGGTGGGCATGCTATGCACTCATATCCAGGCCCAGAGAAGCTCAGGATGCAGTCTAAGAAGACAGGGCTTACCTGAGGGCTGTGGAAGAACTTTCCATCTCCTGTACAGTGCTTTCTGGCATCAGCATTCAATCTTGATGGTAGCCTTCAAGCAAATGAGGCTGCTTTTTGGACTGGAGTAATTTCATTTACCACCATGTATTCAACAGCAGGTTAACAGGCTCCTCACTTTGCTCATGGTCAACATGTTCATCTGCTGACCCTGGTGAGCAGAGGCTAAAATCGCCATGAAATCTACCTGCCTTCCTTTGGGCCTCACTCCCAAGTCCAGTGATTGACAGGGTCCAGTGAACACATGACACTGATGTTTGCTGGACTCTCTGGGTGTTGGAGGGCTGCACATATGTCTCAGGATTTCTTCTTCTTGAGACTTGCCCTACTCAAAACTGGGTGAAGGGAACAATGCTTTGGGCTGTGTCTACTGCCAACATTGGCTTTTCTGGTCACTGCTGTCAGATGTAATCCCCACTCTGAAGTGTGCTTTGAAGCAGCTGAGCCTGTTAGAAGTACTGAGGAACACTTTAGCCTGTGGTTCTTGCATGACCGTGCTGGGGGCGTGAATTTCAAAGCCTTTTGGTCAATTGGAAAATCTCATTCCTGAGATTTATAGTGAAGATAGAATGAAAAGGTAACACAGAGGATGTACAAGGAAGTCACCACTTCCTCCCAGGCAGCAGTTTCCCACAGACAAACAGGACATGTCTGCCATGCAGAAAAATGTAAACAGTAAGTTCTGCCCGTATCCATTGGCCAGTGTTGTGTTTTGAAGAGGCAGGAAAACCTGTCACGCTGGTGCAGCTGCCCATGAGAGCAGGTGATTAGAGTACAATAGGCAGCCCTGCAAAATTACCAGGCTGATGCCAGAATCCTGCAGTTGCTGTGGACCATGTCTGAGTCATGTGCAGGGTCCAGAGACTTCCCTTGTGGTGCAAAAAATGAGTAAGGCTTTCCTCCGAGTGTTCGATTTTCCTGGTGCAAATTGTTGTTGTGACCTTCAGGTGCAGGCACATCAATTATAACGCCACACAAATTAGTGCCTGACCCTTCTAACAACATACCAGCAGAGGGAACACACAGGAAACATCCTGAGCCATGAAAGAAACTCAAAATCACTCAACCACACAAAACCCAGGCAGAGTAGGTAGACCTAACAGTATACACTGGAGATGGCAACTGCACTGTGCCCTGAGGTGAGCCTGTCCAAGGGCGTGTGCAGTCCTTAGGGCACCTACAGGCCCTGCACACTCCCTTTCTCCACATACCCATGGTTACATCATCACTTGATCTCCAGGGGTTGCTAATGAGCCTTGGGCATGCTCTGTTACTAAAAAGGACATCCCAGCAGCTGCATGTGTTGCTTGGGCTGGAGGCAAAGGCGATAGAGCTGAGAACCAGAATCCAGGGTGCAAGTGCAATGCTGGCAGACCTGCTGGTTTGTAGCATTGGTGACCTGCAGCCACACAGGTAGGACACAGGTCAGCACAAAGGCCGGACTTTGCTTTCACCTCCATTGACATGAAACAAACATGTATTCCAGAATTTTATGGGAATGACTGCTAGTCTTGTCTGAAGAAAGAATAGAATTAGTTTTGTTCTGAAAGAAGTACATAGTCAGGAATAAGCTGAGTTCAGGACTCATCTCTGGAGATTTTTATCTGACCCATAAGAACATCACTTTTGAGAGCTTTCTGACAGGACATTGGGCAGTGTGTTACTGTCTGAAGGCTACAGATGGGACCATTCTCCTTGTCTATGGATTTATGTACCAAACAAACCCCACACTGGTATGTTGTGAGAATCTTCAAAAACTGTTCGCACCCCAAATCCTACCCTGGGATTTGGTTTTCACAGAGAAGTATTTGGCACTAGCTTGTATGAGTCTTGTAGCTTTCAGGATATCGAGGGGAAGCCACAATAAGTCTTCTTCATGCAGAGTGCAGACACAGGACACAGAGATCCCTGTGCTCAACTGGACACTGCCTGCAAGCAGAAGGTGATCTTCACTGTAAGAGTGAAGGAGGTCTGGGTACATTTCTCAGGGGATGCACACACAGCTGTTCTGGCTGTTGCCGTACACGTTGGAGAGCCAGCTGCTGCTCGGTAACACAGGGCACCCACATCACCTCAGCCACTGATGCAGGCTTGCTGTAAGTGGTAAATGAGGAAAGATGGTGTATTTTTCCAATCTGGCAGCCCATATGACAGAAGGATGCCTCACAGTGACAGATATTTGCCCTACAGGTGTGGTTCTCTGACCACCTCCTCCTCCTAAGCATGATCAAGGGGCTGTGCAGGTTTTCCAGACAGAGTCCATAGGGCATGGGTGCACACACAGAGCTGCTCACATGTTCTGGATGGTGTTGTAGGCATGCTGGGCAATGGAGGGGGGCATGCTGCTCTGCTTGGCTGCTGGGGTTCCCAGCAGTGCTGGTGTTTGTGGAGTGCTGTGGACATTTTGTTATTCCTCAAATGCAACAGTTTGTCCTAATGCTTGGGAATATTCTTGATGATGAAGTCACAGGGCCACGTGTGATCTTGACAAACATACAATCACAAACATACAAACATACAGTCAAGGGCCAGGCTGTGCAAGCATTCAGTGTAGAAGGCATTTTGTCTTGGGAGATCTGTCATCGCTTGACAAGTTAGATGTATTTGAGTTTCTGGTTAACTTATGTTCACAATAAAAGAACAAAAAGACCTATGGAATTGTACACAGCCCATAAGAACATAACAGTGCCCTCGCTGGCTTGGACCCTAATGTTCACCTGAACATTCACTTAGGTCTGGGTGTGGGGACCCAGGAGGTCAGGCAGGTTGGAGTGGAGAGGGATGAGGTGTGGGAAAGGATGAGACAGAGACAGCAGGGCAGATGTGCCCTTGCTGCCATATTTGAGGACATCTGGGATACTCAGCCCAAGGGTGCCGTGAGTTGGTGGCATATGGGTGAGAAGCCTGCACATGGTCAGGTGTCTAACTCACAGGCTGCAGCCCTCCATGAACATGCACCAGTTTCAAAGCACCATGCAGTCACAGGCATAGGTATGAAAGAGAAATAGCTGCCAGGACACCAAGGGCCCAGAGTAACTTAGGAGCACAGACATTTCATTATTGCTGGGTTGACTTGGCACAGGGAAGAAATTTGTAACCAACAACAAGTTTGCCAGAGCAGTTAAACAGAGCAGTGTAACAACAGGAATAAGCATTTCAAATATTTTATTTTGCTTTGTAATTCCTTTCAGGCTGCTCCCAATTAATAAGGGTACTTCATCAAGCCTAAAGTGACTTTGATATGGTAGACAAATTCTCAGATCTTGATGTTAAAATGTCCACCCCTTTGCCTTCTTCAACAAAAACACTCTACTTTTTTTCTCTCTCTTTTTTTTTTTTTTTAATTGGCATGTGTGGATAGTAGAAAGTTTGAGCAAGGGAACAGTTCTTGTCTCTTCTAAAAGCAGCACATGGGCCCAGATCATGAAAATTTAACAGGGATAGAAGTTCCTCTTGTTTTTAAAGATAAAATATAAGAGCAATTTATCAATGGTAAAATCAGTCCCAGTGTTATGCTTCAGATATTTTACCCAGACACTTACTGGAAACAGTGGTGATGTCCTGATGTCACAAATCTATCTTGGTTGCTGAAGTTAGCTAAGTCTGATTTGCTCTGCTGCTGTGCTGATGGCTAAGCGGCCTGTGCAGTTCCCTCTCCAGGAAGGTACTTTGATAGACTGCAGCTGACAGCCTGATTTACAAAGCTGCTTTTGAGTACCTTCCTGTGCCATGGTTGTTTGCCACAGCACAGGACTGGATGAAAAAGGTTCTTTCCACTGCTCTGCTGTCTTCTCGGATATCCAGAATTCTCAGGGATGGTGACAACCTCTTCCCTGGGCAATGCTTGACAACCATTTTGGTGAAGAAATTTCCAGTCTAAATATTGAAGCTATGTCTCTCCAGGCACAGATGGAGGCTGTTTCCTCTCACCCTGTCACTTATGACCTGGGAGAAGGGACGGACACCCACGTGGCTACAACCTCCTTTCAGGTAGTTGTAGAGAGCAATAAAGTCCCCTCTGAACCTCCCTTTCTTCAGACTAAACACCCCCAGCTCCTTCAGCTGCTCCTCATAAAACTTGTGCTCCAGGCCCTTCACCGGCTCCGTTGCCCTTCTCTGGACATGCTCCAACCCCTCAATGTCTTTCCTGTAGTGAGAGGCCCAAAACTGAGCACTAGATTCAAGGTGTGGCATCACCAGTGCAAGTACAGGGCGACAATCCCTGCCCTGGTCCTGAGGGCCACACTGTTGGTGGTACAGACTAGGATGCCATCAACCTTCTTGGCCACCTGGGCACACTCTTGTTCAGCTGCTGTCAACCAGCACTCCCAGGTCCTTTTTCACTGGACATCTTTCCAGTCTTCATCCCCAAGCCTGTAGTGCTGTAAGGGTTGTTGTGACACAAGTACAGGACACGGCACTTGGTCTTGTTGACTCTCATAAAATTGATCTTGGTCCAGACCCCTCTGTCAGGCTTTCATACTCCAACCCAAACTGGTGTGTCTGCAAACTGACTGAGGGGGCACTCAATTGTCTCATCCAGATGATCAATAAAGATATTAAACAGAGCTGTCCTCAACACTGAGCCCTGGGGAACAGCACTTGTGACTGGCCACTAAGTCAACTAAAAGCAAACAAGACCCAGATTCTGCAAGGCCCCCTGGCAGGTGTCCAGCTTTCTGGGACAGAGACAAACACAGAGAAGCAAGGCAAAAATACATGTTACATCCCTGATTGAGACTTGTGTCAAGGGCAGCACTAGCAGCATATTCTACCCCAAGCAGGCAAAGACAAATGGAACTGAGGGGCTACATGTCACGGCCTTGCCCTCCCCACTTCACTGTCCAGGCCAGTTGCACATACTAACACATCCCCTCTTGAAGAAAGAGTAGCCATGACAGGAACAAGCCCATAACCTCCTCCATCATTAGCCTGGCTCCCCATTCTGCCTGAGAACCTGACCTACCTCTTTAGTTGGTCCATGGAAGAGGAGTGAGGAGGAGAGTCTGCCTCCCTGCGGCTCATGGTTGAGATGGAGAAAGGTAAAAAGCTGCCCTTCTCAGTTGTTAGAAAATTGCAGTTTATTCTGCTCTCAGCTGTTGACATTTCTGCTTCAGCGTGGCTCTCCTGACTTCAGTCGCACCATGGATGGAAACAGCCTTCTTGTCAGCAATGCAAAAACCATTTAGCTTGTGAAAATGCCAGTGGGAATGTGTTGTGGTTTTACCAGCAAAATAGTTTGGAACTGTGTCCTCACATTAGGGATGGTCTCCAGACACTGTGTGGTCATGGTGGCCCCAGGCCTGTTTGCTGAGTGGAAGGATGTCCCTACCCCTCCTTCATTCCCGTTCTCTGCGGGATTTTCCCAGTTCATCTGACATGACTGGGATTCTGCCTTTGCTTTTATCAAACTGCATGAAAGGACAACTGATCACCAGCACAGGAGAATCCACGAGCAGAACAAAGAAATCTTCATGGATGCTGTTTGAAATTCCCAGGATGCCAGCTGGGTGTCCTCATGTTGCAACATGAGAAACACCAATACCATGCCTGAAGTGTGAGATGTCACAGAACACATCAAAACCAGCCTGTCATCCTGGGTGAAGCAGTGGGAAACAAGAGGGTGCACTCAGCTCTCAACAGTGCTGCCAACAGGCTGGAATAAACCCCAGAGAATGACTCTGGATCTCTACCAGTGACTTGAGAATTTGGATGAGCACAGCAGAAGAAGCAAACAGAGAGAGGGGTTACTGGTATAAAGGCTTCCGTGTGTGACAGGGGCAACAAGTCACATCAAAACCTCTTGACCTCACATCAAATCTCTTAGTGAATATTTTTAAAACACTCACAGAGAGGCAGTAGGTCTAGAAAACCTTTCCTCAGGCAAGGCTCTGCCTGGGTTTCCATATAAACCTGTTTTAAAGGGGACCTACAGCACTAATGTTGTAAGAGCGTGTACTCCAACAGCTGTCAGGTGATTATGAGGTAAGGAGGGGAGGGGGTCAGAGTTCCAGTCATGAGTTTCAGTGAACAGTGTCACTTTTTCAGGCTTTCTAGGCTTAGTATTTGTTTATGTGAGGGGTGCATGCAACTGAAGATGCATGGCATGACAGGTGTATGCACCTGTCTCTGACAGTTATTCCTCATACCAGGTTGTGCTATGTGCTGCTGCTGCTGCTTTTGTCTCTTCATCCTCTGCTACAGGTTTCCATGGCAGGGTTTCAAAGCTTGAGGCAGCAGTGGCTGCCCTGGTTAATTTTCCATTAAACGTGTGTTAGGAAACACGTCTCAGGAGGATGACGGTCATGATTTTTTATTAACAGCAATCATTTTTTCAAGGGTCCCAGCAAATTCCCCATTTCCTTTGTCACTCCAAACCCCATCTTCACTTAACTCAAACCCTGTGCTGCTTTCCAACCCTGCTGGGTTTTATTCTGCCTGCTTCCAGTACTGCCTGACTCCTGGCAGTAAGGGCAGCTGAAGGAGTTAAAGCAGCCAGCTGGGCAGGAGAATTCAGACATGCAGGAGCTGTCTAAACACACGTAGCAAGTCGGCTGGCTGGCACATGACCCACTGAACAGATCAAACAATGCTGCCAGGAGCCAAGAACAATTTCCAGTACCTACTGCGGTGTCCATATCTTCCCTGGGTCCGTCCCCCTCCTTCCTTTTATGGCCAAGTCAAAGTCATATCCTCCAACGTTCCTGGAGTGATACGCACCTGGTTCTGAGCACATGTGTCTCACAAGGTGACAGCTGCTCGTGCTTAGGCAAAGTTTATGCTGCTTATGTCCATGACGGCATTTGAGTCAACAGATTATTTGGTGTGAGCGCATGTTCATCCACTGAAACAAAGGTGTCTCATTCACAAGGGAGTAAAACAGTGCTTCATCTTGCATTGCTATATACCCTCTTCCCTTCCCTTCCCTTCCCTTCCCTTCCCTTCCCTTCCCTTCCCTTCTCCAAATCCAAGATATGACTCACACAAAACATTGACAAAACAGACAAACACTTGGAGCAGCTGGTTTGCAGAGGCACCAAAATTACCCTAAGCTATTTCATACCTTGTCAATGCCACAGCACAAAAATCTTGCTGATGTTCATTGTTGCTGAGGGTAGATTTGGGATGCTGGGGTGGGCACCTACTGAGAAGAGTTGGGAAGCATGCTTTCCCCAGCATTCCAGATGCGGAAAGAGCAGCAAGGTGAACTCCTCTCACCCATTTGTCTCTGCAGCTTGTTTCAGGGAAACAAAATTCCTATTTCCATACCTTGCTGAGAAGCTTAGAGCTAGTTTTGTGGATGGATCTTTCCAACCCCTTCTTCATCCAGTTTCTGAACACCTGAGCAGCATGAGGACATGTATGGTTGTCAGAGGAAAGTTGGAATGACTTGCTATGCTGAAGCTGGGGGGATGTTATTTTTCCTTTCACTTTTCATTTGTATCTTTGAAGGATGAAATGGGTCCTTTGTAAAAATTTCCTTACACTTGGAGTAGAAAGACATGTGGTGTATTCTTGTAGATGCTCACACTCCATGCATGAGCCCATGTCTGTTCCAGCCAGCTAGAGGAAGGTTCATCTTGCAGTTGAGATTTCCCAAATGCTAAGGAAGTTGAGCTGTCAGCCATGATGTTAATCTCAAGTGCAGCCTTTGCGCTGGGACACCTTACAGTTAATGACTGACCTTCAGGCAAGAAAGGCCGAGATCTCAGCTGTCCTGGGGGCTCTACACTGCAAGGAACTTCAAAAAATGCATAAAACTTTGAAAGTTTTATGCATTGCCACATTGCATAGGTTTGATCACTGCATAATCAAATAATGGTGACAAGACAGAGCAATGTCCACCCTGTTTTAAGAGCTGGTTCTGCTGGCTGCAATGTGCTTGCAACTCTACACAGCCCAGTGTCCCAAATGCGTACTTTACTCCCCAAAGGTAGAGGAAATATTTTCAGTGATTTTGCATGAA
Source organism: Pardalotus punctatus (assembly GCA_013400915.1). NCBI lineage: Eukaryota > Metazoa > Chordata > Aves > Passeriformes > Pardalotidae > Pardalotus > Pardalotus punctatus. Next base: position 61,035 of record VZTX01014541.1, read on the forward strand.
GCTCTGAGCAAATTGGAACCTTATAGCTACCCTTTGTAGTAGTTAGAAGTTGCTCCTTTTTCCTAGGCAGTGACATTGAGAAGGAAATCCTTCTGTGACTGAAGACCATTCTGAAGGGCGATGGGCCACGGGGGCTACATTCTACCCTTAGCTGCCTGCTTTGCTTGTTGCCACATATGGAAAATGGAAAAAACACAAATTGGCCATTTGTGCATTGCTATCCTCTGCCCGCCCCTTTGAGTCTGGTTCTGGCAGTGAGATGGGTGAAACTGGAGAAGCAGGATCAGATTGCAGGAGGGATTTTGGCCATGGCAAGCAGACTGCTGGGAAGCACAGGGCAGCTTCATTTGTCCTGGCATTACTGAAGTCAATGGGATTTTGGCCATAGTCTTCAAGAGGGCTAAGATTTCACTGCGCATGCCTAAGAAAGCACTGTGTCCTACAGTTGCGTTGTCTGCCATGAGCCCCTGTCTCATTTGGCTTCTTGACTATCTTTATAGATCTTCACCTGTGGTTTTCCCTCCCCACCTACTCTTCTCTTTCTCTCTCTCTCTCTCTCTCTCTCTCTCCTTTCATATGTTTCTGCTTGCTGCCCTCCCTTGCTGTCTTCTCAGCTTGCTCTCTTGTGTACTCTGCAAGGAATGTGCCCACAAGAGGTATTTTTATTTGGCAGCCTGAGTAAGCTTTCTGTTTTGGCTGCAGGTACTGAGATGAGCAGCCAATGGAGCTGACATCTCCTGTGTCATGTTTTTAGCTCCTTCCATCTGATAGAGAAGATGACCTCATTGACTGACTGTGATGAGGTCTGGTTGCAAGGGCAAAAAAATTAGAGTTAACCTTGAAAGAAGTAATAGAATGCCTCATGTTTGTTTTTAGGCTGTTTTGCTGTAATGTAGGGGTGTCACAAGGGATTCAGACATTAGTTCAACACACAGGGTGTGCAAAGAATATGAGCAATCCAGATACTGGGGGAGCAAAAGATTTTCCCCCTAGGACTTTAGCAATAGAAACAGGCTGCCAAAGGGGCTTCATCAGCTTACGAGGAATGTCCTCCTTGGAGCAAGTTGTTCTCTGACCAACCTAGAGGTGATATGAGGTGCTGTATGGCTTTTCTTTCATCTGTTAAAAAAAGTGGAGCTGTCATGCATCAGGGGTACAACTGATATGCTTTTCTGTAGCATCGTATCGGTCACAGTGGCCCGGTATAAATCAGGATAACACAGTTCATGGAGGGGCTGAGCCCTCAGAACAGTGTGTCATGAGCAAGTCCAATACAATGTAATCCAAGAGAAATGTAATGTCAGCCTGATGTTCAGCAATGTGAGAAAACTCTCCAGGCACAGATGTTAAAGTCTGCTCCTGCCCTGAGGTTTGAAAGGACAACACTGGCAACCTGAGAGGACATTTTCAAGACATACAATTTATTGCTGCAAAATCAGGGAAGAGCTAAGAGGAAATTGTTGTCTGAGCTGTCATGAAACCAGGATCCAGGCAGGCCTGGGGAAAATGCTGTATTGTATTGCTTCTGTTGATGAAGTCTCTGAAAGCCTATCCTCTTATCACAGAGCAAGAGATAGTATCAAAACTGGCTGCAAGTGTAAAAAGCCTCCTGGTGTTCTTGAGACTTAGCTTTGCACACTATCCTACCACCCTTCCTATCTTTCCAACATTTGATGGTGGGAAGGAGCTGCTCTCCACTTCAGAGCAAGACTGTGGTGACTAAACTATTATAGAAACACAATGGGGGAGTGATCTGTGTGTATTTTGGGTAAGAAAGGTCCACCATGAGCAACTCACGTCATGCCTGGAGACATGAACTCGTTTTTCCCTCTCAGTGCGACATGAAGGAAACCATGACGCTTTCCCAAGGAGATGTGTGCATGTGCATACACAAACCCAGCTAACTCTGATCTACGCAGGTGCTGTCTCAGGCTGTGCATCCTTGCTCTCTGACAGCTCCTTTGCATGTGTTAAAATAACATCACCCTTACTTGTCTCTCCTCTTCCACTCTGTCCCCTCACTCAAAAAAATCTAAAGGGAACAAGCTCTGGGTATTAAAATAGCTCCAGTCTATCTTGTTCAGTCTATTTCAGGAGGCTGGTTCCATCCTGACACAGATAGAACACAGAGACGTTGTGGAAACCACAGCCACTAGAGGCCATCAGCCAAACTAAATGCTTTCCCAGCATTTGCCGAGAGGTTCATTCCCCCCACTCCCTCCCTCCATCTCCTCTCCTGGCTTAAAATAACAGCTGGAAGCTGTTTGGCTTTGTTTTGTTGGATTCTTCTGCTCCCTGTGCTCAGTCTGGTGGTATTGAGAGGAAAAGCTGGAGGCAGTTTTGTGGCAACAGGGTCTCATTGCCTTCTGGACTTTTAGGCAAGACCTTCAGGACCATCAGGGAAATGAGAGTCCCACAGGTACTTCTGGGATGTGTTTTAAAGGAGCGGACAATCAGCTAGAGCTACGGCAGTGATAATGCATGGATTTACCAGTTTAGACCATGTATTTTGTCTCATAGCCTTGGATTGATTAAAAAGGCAGTGGACATCTAGAAATAGGTTAGGGGAAATGTAGCTGAGGGATAGCTAAAGTCCAATGATGCAATCTGTAGTGAAGGACTCATTTTCTGATTTCTGTGACCCTTCCATTACTAAATCAGGGCTTGTGACATGGAGATACACTGCTTCACACCAGCTGAGGGTTTGGCCCAAAATATCCCTCAGCTGAGGATCTGGATGATAAGACTGTTACAAAAACACCATGAAGAAGACATAAATGCCTCATATGGCATAAAAACCTTCCTGCCTCATTTGCATCCAGTGCTCCCCTTGTCTGCTTGGAGCATCAATGTTTTCTCACCTTCAGATTTACAGGTGTCCTTCCAGCTCCTGCTCCTCCCTGGTGTTATCTGTTGTTCCATGGAGGACAACAAATGACACTAGGCCTATTTCTCACAAGGAAGAAAATTAGGGGTTTAGTTCAACCTCCATCCTTCAGTCTAAACAGCATCAGAGCTTGTGAATATTTCCAAATACCTGTTTTGAATTTGAAGATGCTTTTAACCCTTAAGGAGGAGACTCATGAACTCTCAAATCTTTACAAAAACACTAGCCTTGTTTTCCCAAGAGATGTCAAATTGTGGGTGTGCAAATTACAGTGGGAAACTGCAAACATGAACTGAGCCTTGGGACCAGATGGCTCAGCACCAGAAGGGTTCACAGGCAGCCTGGCCTCAGGGGTGAACCTTAGTGCCTGGCAAGTGAACTCCCAGGGCTTGCTCCCAACTGTACTAAACTCCAAAGTTTAATATCATTCTGTCATTCTGCAAATCTTATGACCTGAGGTCTTCTCTGTCTCATCCTAGTTGTCTCATTCATTGTAAAAAGAAAATTTGTTCTAGCAGCATTCAGTGAGCACTTCTGCCAGCGCAAGCAGTAACAGTGCACAGATGCAATATTCAAACTCAAGCAGCAAAAGTTTCTAAGACTCATTTAAAGGTCGTCAACACAGTGTAAGCCTGTAAGTTATGAGTTCTCCATGTCAGGGACATTATTTATTTTACATAATAGCAAATCTGCTCTATAACTTAATAACCTGAACTAGAAAAAGATTACCTTTTGCGTGTGTGTGTTTGCTGTTATGCAGAAAGAAAGCAGAATAAAAATGAGAATTTGTATTTAATGAAATAGATGCTTCAGCATTTGTTTTATGGCAGACATTGAATGTACATTTGAAATACAGAGGGGTATTTGAATGAAAAAGTCTAAAGCATTTACATCTGTAAATTGCTTCTATTGACATTTCTGAGGAGAATGGACTATTTGACTTTTCAAGGTGGCAATGTTCTGAGTCATTTCATTCACTTTAGCAGAAATTGCTTTCTTTTGTGTTCCTTCAGTATTACAAAGAATAGTTGTATGGGGCACACAACCCAGGTTGAATAGTAGCCCCATTTCCTCATGTGAACCAGAAGATGGTTATATTACGGGAAAGAAATGCAAACACTTAAGAGACATTGCATCACACTATGCAAATGCACCTGAGAGTATTTTGGGCCAGGTCAACAACATAACATATGGTCAGTTGCACTGAATTATCTGATTCAAAATATACAGGTTTGATTTTCCTAGTAGAAAGCTTGAAGACAAAAAAGCCCTTGGGAAATAAAACCTGCTGATATTTGTAGAAAGCCCATTACCCTCAAACAGAGGTTACAGTAGAAATTACCTGACTAAATCTATTTAAAGGTACATAGAGTTTATCTATCTATCTATCTATCTATCTATCTATCTCATTCCACTTTTCCACATTTCCATCTTTATATATCTTGGGATTTAATCAAGGTTTAATAATTTTGCTCATAAGAACAATCTGTCCATAGACTTTGGATCAAGACTGAAGTCGCTGGCATGTGTCAAACTATAAGTTATTTGCCATGTCCCTCTCACTGTGCTAATCCACAGATGTAACACAGCAGACTATTGTCAGTAGTTGAGTAATTACCTTAATTTAAGCAAAAAGGTCAATGGGACCAAATGTTGCTGTAGCCCTGTGGTTGGGGTATTACATACCAACCCACCCACACATGTTATTATTTGCTCAGTGTTCTTTTTTTTTTCTCTTTATTTCTTTTTCTGCTGGGTTTTTGGTTTTTTTTTAAGAAACCATAAAAATAAATTGTAAGTTCCTGAAATATTATATGTCAAATTAGCTTGTGTAAAAATGCTTTCCACTTACATAGATTCTAAACACTGCTAGGACAGCCTGCTCTCATTGAGCCAGACATGCAGATCCCTATTTCAGGAAACATGGCACAGGAGGTGTAACCCAGCCAGGGCAAGGCAAAGTCAATGAGGACACCTTGATTTGCACTAGCAGAGTATCTGCTCTGACGATTTCTCCCTGAGTTCTCCCTTCATGTTCCAGCTTCACCCTGCACCCAGCAGAAGCCCCCACTCCCTCCCCCATGTGTACCCATGATTTTTCAACTGTATTTGTCTTTGTTTTGCAGCAATGAGGAAAGAGGTGCCTGAATGCTAGCAGGGGGTTGCCCAGGACCAGAGGGGGCTCAGCTGAATCTTCCTGATTTGGGATGGACAGTTTGGCAGCTGAGTGGGTGTTTAATCAGAGCCGCAGCAGAAAATTAAGGTGTCTTGGGGACCCCATTGCTTTGGGCTCTCGATGAGAGAAGTATTATTTTTTGAGAAGTCTCTGAGAAACAGAAGATTCATAGTGAACAGTTTTCTAGGTATATGGAACAAATTTTTCTAGAGTGCTTTTATCTGGCACACTGGGAGTCACAACCCAGGATTTTGAGCCTAACGGGACACAAGCCTAAGGTTGGCAGACTGTTCACATTCCCTATCAGAAGTGACAAGGGAGATGAGAGAGTCCCACCTCATCAGATAACACCTCTGACTGCCATGCTAACAACTGCAATAGGATCTCTCTCAGTTGCCACCAGAGGAGCTGCAGGCACCAGCCCAGCCATCTCCTCTCTGCTGTACTCACCTCTCTTCTCAGGCCAGCCCCAGGAATGCTGAGCACGATGCAGACTCTCTTTTCATAAGGTGGAAGCTGCTTCAACACAGTCTGCTGGCTGCCACAATGTGCTGGGATGTCCCTCTCCTGAGGGTTAGCTGTTGTTCATGTTGTGAGCACTGGGTCAAGCACCTGAATGCCAGTGGGACTGGTCCTTATGGGACACAAGTAGAACACTGAGCACCAGATGATCCCAGTTCCAGAAAGGGAATTGGAGCACAGGCAGCTAAAATTGTTTCCTGTGTGTCACAGAGGAAATGTGTGTCTCAGTCATACAGGGCCACTGCAATAGGAATTATATTCCATTATATTCCTGTATTCCAGTGCCAGTCAGTTGACATAATATGTTCCTCCAGCCTCTGCCTGGACCATGGCACATCTCTCCTGTTTTTCTGCCTTTCTTCTTCCCTCGCTGCTTGATGTGCCAGTGTTCTTTTTCTTCAACTGTGGAAGAAGAAAAAGCAGGGTCTTAGCGATATTAGATTCCTTTTTTAAAGAAGCTTTTTCAGAAAGTCTTTTTATGTGATACCAGATGGGGTTCCTGCTTCATTTTAGATTCTAAGGACAACTGTCATACTCCAGCACAAGTGACCATAGCAGACTGTCCAGGTGTGCTTGTTTTCTTCGTGTCTCGCAGTACAGCAGAAGCAAAGCCACAACTTTGAGACAGCAAGTGCTTGATTGAGGCCAGGTTCCTACAGGGGAAGGCAGTCTCTGCCTGGGGTCCTTGCCAGCTTGCAAACACTGCTCTGCATACCCAAACTGGCTGGGCAAAAGCTGGCTGCAGGCTTCTCTCTTAGACCTCCACTACCCATGTAGTGCAACTGAAATCAATGCTTTTTGTGTCACCCTGAGGTCTGGTTGTGCTGCCCCAGCTCAGGTAGGAAATGTTTACCAAGTGCTGATCTCTGTTGAAGTCATTGCTTAAATACCTAGGCAGATGTTGGATTGGGATGAGACACTCCCTGAAGCTACGTGGGTAATGGGTGAAATGTTCCTCTTGCGTGGCCTTGCTTGTTACCATCTTATTATTGAAAGTGCAACTATCAATCCTTTGTTATCTTTTAAAATAAATACTTCTCTTGGATTTAAATCTACACTGGAAAGGCTGTGTCTTTCCCAGTTTGAGAGGGCACCTGACAGCCTTTCATATGTTGTCAAACTGGTCCTTTTCCTCTGTCTGCTTCCAGTGTTTGAAAGGGCTGAATGTCCTCTTGTTGCTCAGTCACAGTGGCTGTGTCTGGCAATGGACATTTATTTACACTTGTATGAAAGGAAAGGTATTGTCCCTTACCTATAAATGAGGGTGCAGAGCAGGATGGGAAATAGGACTCTACGTCAGATGTAATTCAGTTTACTTTGACAGTTTTAACTCTTTGTGGTCATTTCTGTATTCATCTGAGTCTGCCTGAGGTTGGGTTGAACAGAGTACAGAAGGGAAAATGTTGGGAAAACTGAAGGGCTCAGAATGTTCCCACTGAGCCTACTTTATCCCAGGGAAGAAATTCCCATAGTATCACCCTTTGCTCTGTTTAGTTATACTAAACACTTTATAAAGGTTTCAGCCACAAACATTCTCTTTGTATGCCGCCAATAGCACTTTGTAAAGCAGACTTGTCTTATTGGGTGGCTTTAGTTCCACTCCTTCCCTGCACATTTATACCTGCAGTCACCAGCTATAAAGGTATGGCCATGGACAAAGGGAAAGTAAAGAGTTATTCCCTGTGGACAGTCTCATAGATTTCTCATGGATGGCTGCTGAGGTTCTGCAAAATCACATGTGGCAACAGCAAAGAGAGCAGTTGTTATTTTGCACTGTACTGACATGATAGTGATCAGTAACTGGAATCGCTGGGGCTCTCGACACTGCGTGATTGTGAGAGATGTTCTTATCTGGCAATGACATTCATCTGACTACACACACCCTACATATTTGCAATCTGGCTCCAAAGAAGGAGGGGTTGGTTTATTTTAATATGTCAGAGCGAATATTTCATCTCTTGTCCTAGGGGAGCCTGGTGCTCATGCTTAAGGATGTCCTCGCTTGGCTTCTGCTCCCTGACAGATCACGCAGATAACAGGGGAAATAGTAGGGACAGTGTCTGAGGTGGCAGTGGTTAATGTCCGCAGTCTTGTGAGGTCAAGATCTCTGCTTCACAGTGAAAGACACAGGTGCACTGTCTAGATAATACTGGTGCTGAATTCATCCCATGCAAGGGAATTCTTCTACCATGAGAGTAATAAATACCTGTTGCATCATCTGCATTCAACAGCTAAAGCAGGAATGTGGTGGGATTGGGCTCTGGGAGCGGAGCTGGTGTAAGAGCAACTGTTGTGAGCCTACTGTGTTGGAGGAACGTGATGTGATACAGCATGGGACCTTGATGCTTTGTGTTGCAGAGTACACTTTTGGCTACAGAAAGGCTTTAGGCCTCTTGTTCCTAGGCTCACTGAGCCTCTATGACAGTAAGGAGAGCACCTTCACCTCTGCAGACCCTATTGCTCCATCCTTTCCAGGGTATGGGAACAGAAACCCCCTCAGCCTGCGGGTGGCATTGACCTTGGGTGTCAGGTGGGCTCTGAGCAGAGGTGGGCAGAGGCAGCCCCTTCATGAGCAACCACACACTTGAGAAGGAAGCAGCAAGGGGCTGTGAAAGAGACCCTGTAAACATCTCTTCCTAGGAAGCAACTGCAGTCCTTGAGCAGCCCATCCAAGTCACTGGCTCATTTCTGGAGCAAAGTGCTCCTCAGTAGGAATTAGGTGATCAGATGCTGATATATAATAAAATTATTTCAGCTGAGAGCTGAACTAGAGGCAGGATATGGCTGGGTTGTGGATTGAAACTTGGGAAAGGGGTCTGGCAGTTGTCCTGAAAGGCCAAAATATATGTTACAGTGAGCCTCAGCTCTCTTTGAAAGCTGACCGGCACCTCCAGAGAGTGCTCAATTCAGATTCAAGTTCTTCATGGTGGTATTTGTCTCACTCCACGTCTGGGTGACTGACCTGTTAAATACTTGTGTGAAGTGCATACCATCAAATGGATGTAATGCCTCACTGAGCAGTGATGGGGCTTAGGCTCCTAGGTCATTTGCTCACTTTTGAAAATATTTTCCTTTACTGAAAAGGAGTGACACTCAGAGACCAGGAGTAAGTATGCCAAACTGGCAAGGTGTCAAGCACCAAGGGAGTGGTGTATCGTCATTTACCGTACACAGCACATGGCGCTTGATCAAAGTGACGCTGCTTTCCTTCTCTGTGCCTTAGAAGTGTGAAATCTATCTGGGGAAGGCGCCACTCACACTCACCGTTTCTATATGCCTGTTCTTCTGCTGGGAGTCTGCAGCAGAAGGAGTCTTGTGGAAAGCAAAAAATACTATACAACATGGTGAGAAAGTTGTTGGAACCTGCTTGTCACTGCACATTATGTCCTGAACCTCCTTCCTGTGCCGTGGTACCCTGGTATGAGCTGCTGGGGGTAGAGGAGCATGACTGCAGGGTTAGTGAAAGGGATGGGAACCTTGCCATGGGCTTTGGCAATACCTGGCTGGATTGAAAGGATACCTAACATAGGCCCATGTTGTCAGGCTTGAGGGTCAGTTATCACTGCTGGACTGATCTTCTGCAATTGATCATGAAAAGCTTTCTTCTTCATCCTCCCCCTGGGGCTTTTTTTTCCCTGCAATACATTTCTCTGAGTCCTCCTCATGGTGATGGCCTATGGGTTTTGCTGCAAAGGTGCAAGGGTAATTTAGGTGGTTTGCCTTTAAGATGTAAAAATGGGCAGGGAAATGAGTGAAAAACAATTCCATATGAGCAGGACACAAATGCTCTTTCTGGTAGAAACCACTTAACCTAGACAGCACTTTCTCAGTCACCAGCACTTGGGAGAGGCAGGGAATCTAATGGCAGTCACCATTGCCAAATGTGTGCTCCTCTTTTATCATGCTAGCCTTGGTGATCTGCACATGTCCACACAGGAGCCTGGCACATCTGCCAATGGGCTGGTGGATGTAACACTATCTTTCCTTGCTTCTGACTGAACAGTTGGGTTGCTAGACATGACTCTGCAACAACACATCCCAGAACTGATCATTTTCCCGTGCAAAGACTTCTACCTCATCTCTGGGGACAAATCTATACAGGGATGTTACAATCTGGGGCTACTGGTTTGATGTTTCTTTCCTCAATTAAGAGGGACAGCCCCTTTACACCCCTCCAAGTGTTACTGGAGAATTCTTCCTCAAGCATCTTATTATGACAATTTTGCCATCTGCCTGTAAAGGAGAAGATGTTGGCAGTTCTGCAGTGAGGTCTCAACTCTGTTTTTTAATTCAGAGTTGTACTTTGCTGTTTAGATTTGTGTGAAAATCAGCTTCTTGACGTGGAGGGTGCACAGTCTGAGAACAGGCAAGCATGCGTTCACCACAAGATCCACGGAGCATTACAGAGCAGATCAATTATGATCACAGACCAACAGATTGTTAACTGCTTTTTTTTTTTTTTTTTAACTTTCCATACATGTGACTGACCCTTGGATGGATAGTCCTGTGAGTAATCTATGCCAGGAACATCTTGATGGACTTCCTGATCTCATGTGCCCTGCAAACTACCTGGGCTTCCTGACTGACAAGGAAGTACAGTCCTTGTGAGATATAACACTCTGTGCTGCTGGGCTTTCTTATTTCTTACTATGTGATTTTGTCACATAACATTACCAGTCCATACTCAATATTTTTCTTAGCCTTTATTAAGGTAAAAGTTCCACTAAGTTGACACTCACATGACCACATTTTTAAATTTGACAGGAGAGGTACTAGTGTTGTGGGAAGGCCATCTGTCTATTAGGGGCAGTGACAGGTAGTTAGGCAGCACTTTGTCTTATTCTGCTTTTTTTTCCCCCCTCTTGCAGTTGCTTATAATATTGCCAGCCATTATTTTACTAAAAATTTTCCATTCTGGAAAAATCTTTCTTCAGCATGATTAATTAATGAATGAGTTGATTAAAAATTTGTTTTTGTTAAAATTATTCATTTGTTTCTGAGAATAAGTTTTAGATAATTATATTTCTCTTCCCTGCAATGATCTTTCCTTTTTTGTGGTATTTTTTCCAAAGTCCCAAAATAGGCTGAAAAGGGAAACTCTACCTGCAGCCAGCAAGGTGAGTGGAGTCACTCACTGAGGGATTTCTAACTCTGCCCACTATATATAGAGGTGACATCAGGTAATCAGTTTCCCAGCATTGGGATCCCAGGGGACACAGGGGGAAGCCAGGCTGAGCACTCGCTGAACTTGGTGAATGATCCAAAAGTTTGACACTTAATCTCATCAGCCTTAATCTCATTAATGTTTGTGAAGGAGCAGGTACAATGGGAAAATACCACAGCAGGAAATGAATAATTGTATGTTCAGAGCATAGATTGGATAGAGAGTGGTTAATAAACACAGATAAAGCAAGAGGGAATGATGAATTTGTGTAGAATGCATATTATAGTTTGTTCTGTGTGGACAACAAACCTGTGGCATAAAAGTAGAGCGTCATTTCAATGTAAAATATCAGAATATTTGCATCTGGGGGGAGGAAAAGTAGGGTTATACAAAGAAGTTTAACTTATGCTCTTCCTAACCTGCTGGTTCTTGACTTTGCAAATTTATCTGACTCTGAGAAGAGCAAAATGAGTGAGCTGAGGGTGTGGTCTGTTTTAGGGGGCTGGGGCTCACTCACATGCAAAAAATCAGAATAAGTTGTAGCATGCTTGAGCAGGGGAGCACTGGCAGTGGGGACATGGGGTTTTCTTAGGGAGATCTTGGTTGAGTTTCTTTCCTCTCACAGACCATGGAAAGAATAATCAGGGAATCATAGAATGGTTTGGGTTGGTAGGGACATTTGAAGGCCATCTAGTCCAACCCCTCTGCAATGAGCAGGGACATCTTTAATTAGATCAGGCTGCTCAGAGGCCCCTTAATCTGACCTTTAATGTTTCTAGGGATGGGGCATCCACCACCTCTCTGAGCAACCCCTTCCAGTGTTTTACCAGGAGAGCTTTTTGGGGAAGGCTGAGGCACAGCAGGCCACCATCTTTAATGCTGCCTTGGAGTGTGTCTGTGGTCTCTTCCCAAGCCCTGACAGCCTCATGCAATTAAAGTCACCCTTGTGCAGTGCACCCACAGGAGGCCTGTGTCCCGCTGATGTCTGAAATTAATGCAGCTGGGCTGACAGATCCCTTTCCATCTTACCCCCTCAGACATCTCCCTGAGATGAGGGTGGGAAGGGATCAGCAGGCAGTTTCACAGCACTGCTCGTTAACAGAAGTGCTGCAGTGTTACCCTTTATGGAAAATACTATATCGAGGGCTGAGTCTTCAGGGAAAATGTTAGATGAAGATGCATGTGTCAGCCCAGTTAGACAACTTGGGGGTCAACAGGTTCTCAGACTACATGTCCCCAGGTGCCCAAGTCCTTATGAGGAACCACTGTATCTGGGTTCTCTCTATAAAAAAAACTGGAAGAAGGCCAGGGGAATTAGTGCAGTGAAACGCTTACCAGGAAGCTGAAGATAAATATTCATGTCTGGATTTGTTTCCCATTGACTTTTTCAATTACATAAGGAAGAGATGATGTCTGTGAAAGAATTCCCCTTTTCCTCCCACAGGATATGCAGTGCTTTGATGCATGTCCTTTTCAGCAACAGGAATCCTCCTGAAGTGAGTTCCTAGAAAGTCCCTGAGGAAAAGATTTTCATATTTTCTATGGCGCAGCTGCCAGCTCTGAAGAATGGGATGGCCAAGATTCCCCCTGTTGAGCAGTGGAGCTGAAGGCCTGTTCATTGTCTGTGTGACACGCAGCCCTCTGCTCTGAGCTGACACAAGGGAGCTGAGGGTCCTGCTCTGCCATGAGGTAGCATTCACCTTTTTATTGCTCTATTAATAATTACCCCTGCATTTCTTGTACAGTTTGTAAAAACTCTCCCTTTGGCTCTGTTGGAGCAAAACTATTTCAGATGGGAATTAATGTCAGTATTTTGGGGGGCAGTAGTTCCCTGCGGTCTCACACAAGGGTGGTTGCTTCCCTCCTCATTTTCCCTCAGGTATGTGACGTCCCACCCCCCATTCACTGTTTTGCTTGGGAGGGAATCAACTCTCGTTTTGGCATCATATTCTTCACATGGCAGCCCTGTTTTGTGACAAGACCAGGTTTGCACACTGACAGCTATGGCTTGCTTGTGCTTTGATGGGAAATCTGGAAATTTTGGGCTTCTGCAGACAGAATCGTCAGGGTGTAATATCACAGCAACTGCTGGATTGCTGAGTCTGTCAGGTAAAATGAGCTGGAGGAACTCAGGAGCAAAGTTCTGTGGGCAGCTATGCTGCAAGTTTGTCATAGAGGCAACTACATCCTGGATATGGTGGCCAACAGAGCACGGATCCAGACAAGAGGAGAATTCCTTGGTACATTTAGGTCTCTCTTACATGCAAAGAAAACCATGGAATTGGTCCTCAAACCCAGCCAGAGACAATCTGTCCATACTGGGAGCAAACCTCTTCCTGGAAGAATGCTGTGCTATGTTTACCCCAGCTGCTGCCTGGGTGGTGAGGATCCTCAGCTTCTGCACCATGCTGATGCCTCCCTTCCTCTGCTGCTGGCTCCATGGAAAAACTGAAATGCCAGAACATTTTATTTCTGTTAGACATCAAATCATATGACCACTGGCCAGTAACACCACTTCCATTCCTCTCATTCTCCCTTCCTTTTTCTCTTCAGCCACCTGTTCCCACTTCTCCCCACACCGATGCTCACGTCCTGCTGCAGTCTGGCAGAGCCTTAAACAGGAAAAGGGAGGTTCCCCATTTGATCAATGCCTTCATTTTCAGCTGATACTTAGATGCTGCAAGGCAAATTGCCCAAATCAAATTGACAGAGATCTTCAGCTTTGGCAAAATGTTCCTGCTAATTTAAATTGCTTTTAATGAGAACACTGACTGCAAAAATACTTCATCATACAATTTGTGCTTATGTGCAGGCAAATACAGGAGAGTTTCTGGTAGAAATGTTTGTTTGTTTTTGTCATCCACACTGTGAAGCAATATAATCCTGGTGGGACCATCAAATAGGCACTAGGTTATTTTATTCTTTCACTTCTTACTATTTAAAAAAATCGTAAGAGTAAAAATCTATTCTCTGCCTTTGAAGGCCTAGCCTGCTGAGTCCTCAGATCAATGGGTTTCTGTTGCCCTTCCTAACTTACCTTCCTCCGTAGCCAGCTGAAAACTGGACATGGTGTTCTACAGGAGAGGGAGCCTTCTCCTTGGTTAAGGTGTTCAAAACTGCTCCCTGCTCCTCACCCCATGAGAACGGCATGAGTGCTGGGGAGACCCACAGCTATGGGGGTCAGGCTTCCCCTTCACCAAAACTCACCTCAGCCTTTCCACTACTAATGATCGCAGATGAAGCCAAAACTCATGGGGATACCCAAGGATGGCTGGAGCAAAGGCAGTGGTGGTGATTCTCACAGCCCTTCACAGAGCACAAGTGGGATTGCAGGAGGCAGCAGGCTTGAGCATGCTGGCACCATGGGTTTTTCCAGAGTCTTCTTCGCCAACATGAATAAAACTGTATGATGATGAACCAGGCATCTCAGTGCTGCTCCTGTGTGAGGTTCAACACTGCGGCTTGAGGTGGAGAGCAAAGAAAAGGCAATTGAGTCCAATGGATGGTGACAATTCAAGTCAGGAACCTCGGCTGTGTAAATATATCAATAACTGCTTTGTTTATGTTGGCCAAAGTACTTGTTTCTCTGAATTGTGGCATTCACCCAGTATTGTGCTTCTCTCAAAACAAACACCCCACTGCCTGGGCAGATATCCCATGGTGCTGCTGCCATGCTCTGGGCATGCTGGCAGTGTCACACTGTTGCTGTGTCAACAAGTGTCTAAATGGTGCCCTTTTCCTCGGCTTTGGGGTGCTGTTCGCATAAGGTTTCCTACTGGAGGTGTGAGGGTAGGCCCTGTCCCAGTCTGCGTGGGATTGTTGCTTACTTAGACACTGCTGCCATAGGGCCAAGCATCCCACCATCCACTGACTAGGAAAAACACCATAAATTCTGCCAATGACCGTGTGGTCATCCCTGCTTTCCTAGCTAACTGCCATCTAACTGGGATGGTCAGGAGCAGCCAAGACCTGGGTGACAACATCAGTATTCACTGTCCCAGCTCACTGGTCTACAGGTTTTGGATGGCTAAAGTGAATACCCCACAGGCTTCTAGGAGGGGGAGGTTTGTTCTGCTCAGGCCCTGCTTATGATCTTAACAGACACAGCTGTGCTCTGCCCCATCAGCCCTATCACACTGGAGAAGCAGTGGCCCAGCAGTGGTCCATTCCTGGACAATTAGCTTTCTAACTTGAGTTGATTTGCCTTCCCCACTGCCCTAGAGCTGGTGGGACTGTGAGTTGGAGCCATTGGTGAGAACAGCACTTTGCATGGAGAATTATGTTTTTAAAGGCTGCGAGGATGACAGGTCTCTTCTTGGGAGAAACACATGCTTTGTGAACAGCAGGGATCTGAGTCTTGGAAAGGTAAAAGAAAGTGAATCCAAGTGGCTCTCCTAGGCAGACAAGTCACCAGATTCAGCTGGAGGCAGTAGCTTCTCTTTCAGCCTGTGCTGCCTGTGGTCATGGAGCAGAGGGCTGAACTGGCAGCAGGATAGTGCATCTGGCCCCTGTGCTGCCGAGAAGCAGTGTTTACACTACCGTAACCTTCCTGTTTGCCACCTGACCTTTCCAGTCTCATCCCCGTTCCTTTCTGCTTGACTTTTGACTGTCCTCAGTTAATCTCTTGCCATGCCCTTTCCTTTCCCCTTTCTAGCATATTTGCTATTCAGCAGGATCACACAGCAATAAATGATTAACCAGCAGATTGGTTGTTTCAGTCCCTTATTGGAATGCAGCAAAGATCTCCACTAATTTGTACATGAGGTGTAACAGGGAGTCAGGGCTTTTGCCACAGCATCAAACAAGCCCTGGCCTGTGCATTAAAGGTAAGAAATAATGATAGGAAAACACTTAGAAAAAAAAAATCACATTGACTTGAATAGGGAGCCAGCCAACACCAGGCCTGCTGGAGACAGCTTTGTGCATTTCCCTTCCTCACACATAGCAGGGATGTGCCAAATAGCTGGGCTAACTTCAGAGCATGGCCACTGCAACTAGCCATCTCATTTCTCATCAGGAGCCCACACCTCCATGCCAGCTGCACAGGAACCAGCCATGGGGAAGGGCTCCTTCTGCTCCATCCTGGGGCTTGGGCTGACACAGCAGCTGGCTGAGCACCACGGATGCAGGAACATGAAGCAGGTGCCACAAAAGTGAGGCAAGATCTGGCAACACAGAGAGAAGACCTTCTTTCTCCAAGGTGACCTCACCTCCTTCAGAGGCAGCCAAAAGGCAGCTGGCGGGAAGCAGAAGGCACCAAGCTGCTGGTGCCATTGCACCCCAGCAGGTGAGGAAGAACTGAGGAGAGAGAAAACTTCCCCTTGCAGGGTGCTTTCCTCCCTCCAACAAGGCAAGCCAGCAAATGATTCAATTGTATATCAAAGAACAATGAATTAAATGTTTACAAGGTGCCTTTTTAAATGCCAAGAGTTATAAACCAGTGAGTGGAAGGAAGCAGGACTCAAGATTCCCTGGTGCCCAATTCAGGCAATGCCTAACTACTAGACTGTGAGGTATTGGAAAGGCTCCAATTCCTCTTCTGGCAGCTCTCCTCCCAGATCACAAGCACAATTTTTCTTTTTCATTCAAAAAAATAAATAAGTACCATCCTCATTTGTGTTCTGTGTAAGCGCCTTGAATGGAGAAGAGAAGGAAAAGGAGGAATAGCAGTTTTGCCTATCACGCCTGTCTTCCCAGGCGCTTCCAGGCACTGGCACGTACACAGGCCCTTCCATGGTTACAGGCATATATATAATTAGCACAGCAGGTTACACATTGCCTCCCTATTTGCCAGCACAGTTCACCTCTGTGCAGGAAGGCACAATGCCTGAGTGCCACTTACGTGGTATCACCAGCCTCAGCTGTCCCATGTCCCTGGGTCAGACTCCTGGAGGTTTGCCTTAAAGAGCACAGGCACCGAGAAGAAAGGCAATCAGGGCAGGAGGATTTATTGGCCTTTCAGTTTTCAAGCTGTTACCTTTCACATTGTCAAGTCTTTCTCATCAGCATTGGTGTCTGGAAACCAGTTAAAATTGCTGACTTACAGCAGGGATCCTGGGGCTTGAGTTGGCAGGAAACCCACTTCTTTTCCACACAGACAGGGGAGCACCAGCAAGGTCCCTCCTCTGCTGCCTGTGCCATATTTACCTTTGGCTGCAGAGGAGAGATGGAAGCAGAAAGAGATCCCCTGGACAGCAGTGGGCAAAGCTGTGCAGCTGCATGACCTTCTTGCCTGTATATGTAATTCCTGAATGGGGCAGCGTGAACTGGGGGGTCCTGCCCCCTTACCCTTTTCTACCTGGAACAATGAGTCAGGGCATAGTACCACCAGGTGTTTCTGGTGAGTGTGTGGGGTCCATGCTGAAATGTGTCAGAAGGTGTTTCCAAGGGGGTTTCATAAGCCAGATGACTTTAGCACTTTAGCAGGGACAGACAGTATGAGAGGTTTAAACATCAGCACAAAAGCATCGGTAACCCAAATAAAAAGGAATGATAACACAACTGAAGAGAAAAAGAAAAAAGAGAAAAGGAGATGAACATATGATCAGGGTCTTTGAATGACTTAGAAACCCCAACATCTTCTTCTGGGGCATGGACTATCCTGCTCAAGCTTGCCTGAGCAGCACCTTGAGGATTTGCAAACTGGGGACTATCATGCCTAAACAAACAGTGGAAGATGCAAGTGTGCTCTGTGTGGGGTAGGGAATTTGGTGTCCCTCTCTATTTCTTTCTCTAACCGCTGGCCATGTATCAGAGGAACAGCTTGAGAAGGTTTTACTACCAATACAGACAGGTGACAAAAGGAGGCTATTTCTTCCCCAGCCACCAAAAGTGTTAGGTTACTGCAAGGGGTTGTACCTGCTTTGCTGGAGTAGTGCAGGGCTGCCATGAGCCCTGAAACTATTCTGAAATTCAGGACAGAAGAGAGGCATGAGCCTTGGAGACAGAGGGGACAGCACTGGAGTTTCTGGATGTGTCTGCTGTTTATACTACTACTGTATTTGCTGACTGAACTTAATAACATAGTCTCTGCTCACTGGCCGACTTTGCTCTAATATCTTAGGAATGATACACAAAGAGCAGGGCAAAAAGGCTGCTGCAGATGCCTGGTGGGATCACAGTGCCAGCATAATTCTGTGAAGGAATGGAAGCAGGGAACAAACATGGATGTGGGAGTGGAAATTTCAGCAGATTTGAAAAGTGGGCATTAGCGTGTTTAGACACATAATATGTTTAAATCTTTAAGGACCCCAGAGTTCTTTTCAAAACCTGATCAGCCTTAGAAACCTCTCCTGCTGAAAGCCCTCTGCATAATCCATTTCTGAAATGAATGTTTAGGACTCTAAGCCACTTTGTTACCCTTGGGTATGGGTCCTCTTTCATGGCTGCTTGCCTTCTCTAGGGGAAGGAAAGACTGGGAAAAGGTTCTTGCATAGAGAATGCTGTTTCCTGAGTTTCTTCCCTAATGTAGGGATTTCACCAGTACCCTCACAAGATGAAATGTTTATCCTCATTACTAGGTTTGTCAGCATTAGACATGCTTCCTGATGTGCAGATTGTTGTTGTAGGAAATAATTCTTATTCTGCTGCCACTGCAGCTCTGTTTATTCGAAAATCAATCAAGGGCACCAGCCACACAGTGGAAGGTGGAAAAAACTACAAGACAGTTTTACTGACACAGCCATCCACTTGTTCTGCTCCTACCACAAACTACAGATCTTCCCTGCATCCCCTTCCTATACTTGGCTTAGCTGGCTCAATTTTTGCATGTGATGAAACACCAAGCAAAAATAACTGCACACCTTCGCGTTTCAGAGGTTCCTTTTATCAGAATGACTCAGCAGGATAGCCATGCACTCCTATGCCATGTCCTCGGACAGGCTGCCTCTTCTTTAGACTGTGCTGGGTTTGGGGTGGGACTTGGGCCTCCCAAGCAAGGTTGGTGCCAGAGAACAGCTTATCCTTAATTACATTTCCACGATAGGATTCAACTGCAGAAGAACAAACACAGGTGAATTCAAGGTGAAAGAGTCATTTTCCAGGCAAAATAAATCAGATAACTGGGAACCTGAAATTGAGCATAAGTTCTCCAGAGATAGAGATTTCATCATCTCAGAAATAGCTCTGGCAAAGCCCCAGAGACAATGTAGCTAAGTTATTCTGTGGCTTTTATGTTCTTTCATGTGGCTCCTGGATAGCTGAAGCCTAACCACAATTACAGTAATTTTATTTTAGGGAATCACACAATGGCATGGCCATCTACTCAGACATTTTGGGTGGCCCCTAAGAGGAATATATTGGTGGCATTTTCGGTCATTGGCATTGCGGGATGACAAGTTCCCTGCAGAACTCTGGAGTGCAAAGTGAATACTTTTTAAAATACTTATATTCAAACCTCTGGCTTCTTTTGTTCTTAATAAAATTTCTGTGTTTGTTGTTTATATCCTTTCATAGGTGCTGGGGCAATTCTTTGAGGTCCTAGAGATTAGACAGCATTTGGGATGCAGAAGCATTTGTTAAGAGCATATCTGGAGGGTGTTTGGGTGCCTGGTAGAAAGCAGGAAGTGTCCGGGAGTTCGGTTTTCGGAATTGCTCTCCAATGGCGCCAGTCTGCCTGTTTGCAACATTTCACCCAGTTTTGCAAATCTGACAGCCCTCTGGCCAGTGTTACGTGTTCTGCCACAAAGTTTTGCGAAACATCCTCTGTCTCTTATTGAAACAACAGGCTAGAGTTCTGCTTGTGGTAAAAGTTCACAACACTGAAGCAGCCAAAAAAAAAAAAGAAATTGGGACAGATCAGCACCTTATTTTGGAGTGAAGCTGCACTAGTGTGCACCACCTGAGGATACTGTGGTGTGGTAGTAATGTCATTCCACAGGCTTCTGTGGCCTGCTAACTTCAGGGCTGACTTTAAGGGGTCGTGCTCCCTCAGCACACTGATGAACTGAAGGTCTGATATCTCCTGTCTGTCTTCTTGTGGACATCAGAGTGCTGCAGCCTTTCTAATGACTAGTCAACTCTCAATGGCTCAGCCTGAGCATTCCTGCTTACAGACCTCCCTGTGGGTTTTTTTTAACCACCTCTCAACTTGCCAGACCAATTTCTTCAATATGTGTTTGCCCACACTGGCAGACATTCTCCTCAGCACTGGTTAAGATATTGACATAGATGTGAGTATGGTAAGTCCTAAACACCCATGTCCCAGTTTCTCTTTCGCCTTGACCTTAGTGTGATCTGAGTTTCACTTCCAGTAGGTGTCATGGTGAGAGGTGAAGAAAGGAGAGGACAGTGGAGGTGAAGCTTGGTTGTTATCTGTTATAGGGACCGATCACATGTGAGTTATGCGCCATGAGACAAATTGTGCCCTTGAGACCACTGTGCTGACTCCTTTATCATCCAGCTATTCTGACTTTCCTGATTTGCCCCCTCCAGCCCTCATTCTCCATGCTGTGATTATGTCCTTGCTCTGTGTCTCTTTGTTCTTTGGGACAGATTTGTACAGCTGATGCAGAGTTTATTGCAACTGGGGCTTAATCTTCACCTTGTGTTTGCCAATTCCTCACAAAAAATAATAATGAACAAGCTAATAATCTTCATAGCACTTGTGAGGGTGTAGAGGCAGATAGGCTTTTACAGTACATAGACCTGCTCTAGAGAAGAGGGTGGTTCTTATGGAAGAAGTCATGCTCTGCATTGTCAGGTTCCTCACTGATACTCCTCATCCATTGAATGGCTTGCCTGAGATTACCCAGTGTCCCAAGAAGACAGAGAGGCTCCTTAGAACTCCTACAACACACCCCCTCCTCCTTGAACCAACCTCTAAAGAAATGTCAGTCTTAATCAGACAAGGAAGCTTGGGAACCCTAAAGGTTTTGGGCTTACCCAAGCACAGCTCATGTTTGCAGTGCACAAGCATGCCCTTGATGCCCTTGGGCAGAGGAAGGCTGGGTCCACCAGAGCAATCCCATTCCTGGTAACTGCTTCTGCTTTCTCACAGACCTGTAGCATTTGTGCAGGAGAACAGGTGATGTTTTGCTCTTTGGCTAAATCTAGAAGACTATTTTCAGCAAAGCCGAAGACTATTTTCAGCAAGTCCAAAGACTTTTAATGAGCAGGAGAAACAGGGACTACTTTTTTTTTCTGGAAAACCTATCTGCTTTCCCAGGGGCTGAAGATACTCCATACAAGGTTTGCCTTGACCTTTGTATGGAGTGCTCCAGAGAGGTTTGTGGACAGGGAACATCAAAGAGACCTCTCCTGCAGAGGTGTTCTCAAAGGCCCCTCTGGTGTGTTGGGACTCTGAGATGGACCTGTGTTCTGTATTAAACTCATGAAAGGGAGACAGAGGACTTAAACAACATTTATTCAATTTCTTTGTGGGTTTGGTTTTTTTTTCTTGAAACAAAGCCCATTTCTCTTTTGTTTTATTGGACACACAGCCACAGCAGGGTGTCCAAAATCAGGCAGAGTTGTGCTTGGCAGGGGCCCAGTGGGAAGCAGTGTGCAGTCCGTCAGGGTTGCTCCTTGGGTACATTTATTGTTCTCCATCCCTGACTTAAGCTAGTGCACAACTCACATTCACCAGGTACCAAATGACTCTGGGACCCTCCTGGCTAACTCTGTGTCACGCCAGCTGCCAAGAGATAGGTGTAGGTCTAATTCCAACCCTTAACCGTGTGCTAATAGGCCACACCAGGTCACCATCCCCTCAAGCTTCTTTGAACACACAAAATTTCCACTGAGCAGAATTCACTGAAGTGGTTTCCCTCTCTGCAGGGCCACAAGAGGTGCCAAGCTACCATAAAACAGTGCCTGAGGTAGTGCTTGTAACCACACTGTACCCAGAGGATCCTGATCTGAATGAGATCAGTCTCTCTTGTACTGGGCTTTAAATATATGAAACATTATACATATATGTAATTGTATCTATTTTATATATAAATTTTGTGTGTATATTATATATTAATTTTTAATAAAATAAAATAAATATTTATTTTATATACATAATATGTATGTATAAATAAAAATATATAAAAGACAATCATCGACATCTGTGTGAACAGCTGTTGGGAGATCTTTTGACTCTTAAATAGTATACCTCTTCTGCAATACCTAGTTATATTTAGGAGGGAAAAGCAGAGCTCAGATGCCGTGTCCAGCTACATTCCCTCTTTCCCCTGCTCCAAGGAGAAATTTTAGAGGTTCCTCTCCTTCCATTCATGCATCTTGGTCTTTGCATGTGATTGAGTGACAAAAAGCCGTCTGTGGGAGAGGGAAGCAGCTCTGCTAGGATGTTTTGCATTTTTCTAATGATGAGGTACCACTTCTCTCCTGCTGCAAGAGGAGATGAAAGCATGCACTCATCTAGCATGATCATCCCTTGAAAACTCGGTTTGTGACAAATAGCAAGCCTCAGAGAAATTCAGCAGGAGCAAGGTCTCCAAATGATGATAAGCTGGCATTCTTTTGCCATGCAAACCACAAGAAAACAAGCAGCCAAAAGACAAATCTGCTGAATCATTGATGGCTGTCATTCAGGCTTAACATGGTGCCTGAACCAAGGCAAGATGGCTTTCAGAGTGGGTACAGGAACTGTCTCTGTCAGCACAGTGGATGGCCTGCTACTTTTACACCTCTAATTCCAGCAGTGAATGTAATGCCGCTGAGTAAGATTCTGCAGGGCATCAGCAATGGGATGGATGCAAAAGTTGTGTTTGTTCTTAAAAGTGGAGCTGAGGTCAGGAAACACCAACAGGGAGCCTTGCAGTGATTTAATTCTGTGGACACTGGATGGAAAGCCCCTCCTTTTATGAACACTCCTGAAGATCTTACAGCTGGAGCAGGATGTGAGACCCTGGAGCTTCAGTGCTTTTGTGCCATGAGTGAGATGGAGCTGCATGGTTCCTGCTGTGATGAATTAGCACCAAGTAGCTAGCTGCCATTCTGAGAAATCATTCAGATGTACTGAGGTGTAAACAATCTCTTCCTGAAGGACAAGCCAGGAAAGAAGCTAGGTGTCTAGTCTTGCTCTTCCCCCAGAATTAGGACTGGCCCATAAAGGGATACAAAAGCAAACTGAGAGTTCCTCAGTTGAGATAAGACATTTATGAGGCTTATTAGAAAGGCAAGTGTTAGAGGGATACAACAAGGACTGTCTGTTGTGGGTACCTGTCTCCCTCCTGCAGATATGTGTGTATTTATTTAGATTTGTGAATATCCATTGCTGGAGGCAAAGCAACCCAGCCTGAATGCTCAGTCATCACCTCCTGCAGGGAAAGGGTACATGCAAAAGAAATCTGAAGGGTGTTCTGGCTGCCAAGGAAAGATGAAAGGATTTTAGGAAGAGAGGTTGTGAAAACAAGTAGTACTGGAGAGCTTATCCATGCATAAATGAGATGGAGCCTGAAGTGACGGAGAGTCCCCATTGCTTCTTTAAAAACATGAAGACAAAACAAAAAGATTGGCTGAACAGGGTGCAAGGCAGGAACCAAGATCTTTTAAAACTGTTAGCAGTCAGGAAGGGAAGGAAAAATGCCCATGTGTGCAAATCAACTTTGATTTGATGCCCACCCCAATGTCCTGCTGCAGAGGGATAAGCTTACAACACTCCCCCAAAAAAGAAATGGAGCATGCTCCCAGCTCGCTGGGTCCATGCCAAATTGTGAAGTTCACTTTCAAAGGCAAAGCTGACACAGAGACATTTGACAGGACTCATGCTTCTAAATCACGTGGATGCTTTTGTAAACATTACTTCTGGGTGTACTTAATATCTCCACTATTAATCAGGTTGCGGAGAGTTAAAAGCCCATTAATGGCATTAACAAATGCTATTTAACTGGGCTGAATTGAAAATGCAAGTTTAGACAGAGAACAAATACAATGTGACTTTGGAGGAGCAGAAAGCCAGCCAAAAAACCTCACATTTCATCTTGAAAAAAAACAAAAACCCCACAAAACAAACATCAATTAATCGACCTGAAACACACAGACTATGAGAAGGGAGGAAAAGCCTTGGCAGATGTGATGTTGAAAGAACTTGTGAGTATGTTGGTTAAAGCCAGATGTGGGGCTCAACAAATGGGTGGTGGTAGGTGGGCCAGTACACAGAGCAGATTTGAAAAGATCTTGGCATGCAGCATGACCTGAGGACGGTCAGTGAAGTTTGGTCTTGCTGGCACAAAGAGCACTCCAAACAGGACAAGGAAGTTGATCTTTCTGTGAAATCAGTGGTGTACCAAACGAGGGAGGTGGTGATAACCTGGATGGTTTTCAAAGCAAAACAATAGCAAAGACTGAGGGTTTGGAGAAATCATCCAAGAATTTTTGGGTTTTTAAAGAGTGCGATGGGAGAATGACTCAAACATGCTTGGTCTGGCTGGCTGTCTTTGTAGGGGCACGTTAATACCTGTTCACACTCACTGTTTCTGAGAAGTCAGGACAATGAATCTTTAATGCTGTGCTTGCTTGTATGCAAAAATATAAAAAGGGCAGGAAACTGGTTAAGGGAAAAAGTAACCTGAATATTGTACGGAAATATTAAATAGTGAAATGCACAAGAATATGAATATCTCTCCAGAGTCTTTTCCTGGGGCTTTCAAAAGCAGACAGTAGAATGTATCCTATGCAGTCCAGTTCTATACTCTGTTGCAGAGCATAAATGCCTAATAAAGTAATTATTTTCTAAATGTGCTAACTGCGTAATATTTGAGCTAGATGGGCACATCTTTTTATGTTGCTTGAGTCCTTATTACCTCTTTTAATTACTTTGAAAAACACTGAAGTTGGAACCATGAATTGCTCAGAAATAAGATGGTAAAATCACTGTAGTTCTTCATTTCTCAGTTTAAACTTCTGTATGTATCTGTATTGTGTCACAGTCACAGGATTATCACTGTATAGGACAGATCGTCACTGTGCTCACTGGGTAACTGCTCAGAATTTATTCTTACCCTCATCACTTGACCTCAGGCCTTATTTACTAAACACCACTTAAGCTCTGCCTAGAACACAAGCCGATTACATTTCCTCATGGGCTTTCCTGTGACACTTTCACTCTAAATCCGAGCAGTTCAGAAACATGAACAGATTTCCCCTTACCACAGCCCTTATGAAAAGAGGAAGGAGCTAGTACCACTTCCATTTTACTGAAGTGGAACTAACATAAAGACTTTACAGCTGTGACTGCTGACTCTTGCTGTTCACTTTAGAGCCTCGCAAGTTTGCTCTTTTTTTTTTGTTTCCTGGCTGTGTGTGCTGTATATGTTTAGATGTTGGCATGTTACTGAATCATGCAGAGAATTTACCCTCCACATGACTCTTGTGAAAGACAAAATTGCATATATATAACAAAACCAATTGTTTTCTGTGAATATGAGAGCTGGGCACCTACTGAGAGAAAAGAACAGGAACAAGATAAAGTTTTGTGAGGACCAGGGAGGAGAGCAGGGAGGGAGAATGATGTCTAGACAAGAACATCTACTCTTGTCAAGGGTTCATGAATAAACAAAATGAACACCTGAGTACCATTTGGGGCAGGACATGGAGCTGAGATGTCAGAACTGAGGTGATCTAAGTAGTCCCTATAATATCCTTGTTAGCGGGTTTTGGTACTGAAGCCATCCAAAGGGAATCTCTGGCAAACCTATGATGGCCTGCTATGAGCTATTTCTAAGGGCAAGACACATCCTTGGTTGAAAAGTGGGAGTACAGGGCAGGTAATTTTTAAGAGTGGTCAGGATTCCTTGAATCTGTAATGCCAGGATCTCTCATAATTTCATGTTGAAGACACTGCTCCCAGCAACTTTGCTTGCAATGCAGAATGCTCAGCGCTTTTGCCAGTCTGGCCCCAGGTGTCCGTAGCTTGGCAAAAAACATGGGAGGTAGTGGCCAACTTAGAAAATGCTTATTTAAGTGACTTGCCAGTAGCACACAAGGGCTCAGTCGTAGGAGCAGGGCTAGGCAGCGTTCAGTTGCATTAATGATCAGATCATCTCTTCTCCCCCTCCAATCCCCTTCCTCATTTCCTACACTCCCCTCCATCTTGGCAATAAAACATGCAGGGGTCCTGTGGGAAAAACCCAACAAAACACTGTGTGATCATGTAATTAAAGGCTGTACTATAACACACAGGCACAAAGGAGATGAATTAATGCTTTATGGAAAGCCTCCAGATTAGCTTTTCCTCACTCTACTGTGCAGTCATAATGCTGCTTTAACAGAGCTCTCCATGTGCTATTGCACAGACTTTGGGGGGGAGCCACAACAAAGTTTCAGAGCTTCTTTTCTTACCCCTTAGAGAAGGCATGGTGTGTAGATGGGCTGACCCTGGCACAGGTCACCAGGGACCAGGGAGCTGGAGATCTGCAGCCCTTTGCCACCTGAGGTGATGGGAGAGCAGCAGCCCACAGGCCCTGCAGAGTGCAGGGACAGGAGCGTGCTGGGCTGGGTGTTGGAGTCTGGGCTGCCATGGGACACAGGTGTACAGACACAGAACTGTCCAAAGGAGGCATTTATGGCTTTAACATTCCTACTATAACATTTAGATCCTGAATGATGTACCCCCACATACTGTGGAGCTCCTGACCTCTGTCTTGCTCCTCTCACCCATACCACATCCCCTCTCAGCTATGGCGGGTACCTCATGTGATGTTTTTCATTCCTACCCCCCAACTTCTTCCAGTTTATGTCTCAATTTGTCTGTGCCTTTGAAGGAAGAGTGGATACAGTCTTCTCACAACCAGAGCTCTCAGCAGCAGTGGTGGCAGAGACAACCCTGTCTGATTGTTGTGTCCCCATACAGGGACCTACACCAACTGCACCTGCACCAACAGCATGGTAGCACGGGGAAGCCAGAAAAGATGAAGCACAAACATGTGAGAATTATCCAAGAAGCCTTCAGAGATAATAAATGCTCGACTTGTCTCTTTTTCAGACAAAATGCAAATGTTGGCCTTTCTGAGGCTCATGAGGTGGCCAAACAGGTAGTTTTTAATGAGGTTTCCAAGAGCACATCCTTGACACCAAGGGCAGCCTCTGCTTGGGTGCTCACTCTGAGACATGGGAGTCACAAACCAGTATGAGTGTTTCACCATGAGGGAAACAATACATTTTTCTTCTCCTTGTTCTCAGAAACAGCCGTACCACTTAAGCAGAAATGTGAAAACAAATGAGAAAAACAAATTCAGCTTGAGGCAGAGACCCGGCATGGGGAATTGCAGGCCAGATGGTTAGTGTGACAAAGTTAGAAGCAACTGAAAACAGCTTTTTAATAAGAAGTATTAGGCAACTTCAGGATTAGGTGGTACCACCTCATTTTACCCCCTTCCCCTTTTTAAAGATGACTTTTCTAAAGTCAGCACACCAGCAAATTTGCTGAAGAAGCACAATGATGGTGCGAGAAAGGCTGCATGGTGTAGCTGTTGCTGTTACATCACGAATGTAACAGCAAACCTTTCTACTACTTCTCGTGCTGCTGAGTCCTGCTCCCTTCTCCTCCTCTTGGCCCCATTCACTGCACCCACTCTCTTCTCACCCACCCTGCAGCTAGTCCCTTGGTTCCTGTCTCTTCCCCCTTGTGGCAGATGCCCACTCAGCCTTCTGAGCCTTCTCCTCTTTGCCCATCCCACTGCTGGCTCTGGCAGCATCAGCTTGGAGTCCAGTAAAGCTCCATACCTTGGCTCCCTGCCTTCCTTCCCCTCCCCTCGGCTGTCAGTTTGCCTTACTGGTCTTTTGGAAAAATTTCTGTCTTCCTAATCTACTGTAAAACAAAAGAGAGGGAGCCAAAATCTCAGCTCCTGATGATTGCTGCTGTTCTGTTGACTTTTTCCAGAGCCAAGGCTGGGTAACGCTGCTTCACATCACCGAAGGTTGAGCCCTGCTTTTGTCACTGGACAGATGCCAACTTGCTTCAGCAGAGAATCTGTCCTGTTGGCTTAGGTTTCAGTGTGGCTGGGCTGATTGGTGTTGGAGGATGAGCTGACCCTTGACTCCCAATGAATGCAGAAATAGCTCGACACAGCTATGCACACCGTCCTCATCCACTTCACCTGCTTTCTGCTTCTTTCACTGCAGAAGCACGTGCACACACAGAGACTAAGCATGTACAGGAGTTTTCAGTTGTTCTGTGCACTGATGCTTGCACTCTTTCATTCTTGGAGGATTCCCCTGTTCTCAGGAGATGCAGCACATGATGCTTTTACAGTGTTTGCATGAGTTGTTCCTGCTTGTTCCACATCATCAGGTTATGTACTGACAAGTGGAGCATATGCTCTCAACAGCATGTCTGCTGTGACTAAATCATATCCTGGGTCATCAACTCAAGGCTCACAGTGTGTTCCTCCAGTTCCAGAGGGAGCTGTTGTCTGCTTGCATTGTTTATAACCCTTGGGAGACTTTGGCAAATCAGGACAATCATGTGCAAGACCCAGCATTGTTTTCTTAAGCTGCACAAGCATTTGCTTTCTTGCCTCTATTGCTCTCTGTATGCACTACAGGCACCTACTTAGTTGTGCAACATCTTCAGTGAAGCAGAGCTCCTAAGTCACCACTTGAAGCATCTGTGCAGAACTTGGTTGCTTTTAATAGGACCCTAAAATGCAGCCTAGATTGATGTCAGTATATACTACAAGTGGTTAAACTTCCTGTGTTGTCGCTGAATTGGGAGTCATTTCACATAGGTTGTGAATATCTTGCCATGAACTTAAAACTCAACATGTATGAGAGACAGAACTTTAAATGTGTCATTTTAAGGTCATCATCTGTAACAACTGAGACAATTTTTTTCTTTCTCTCTTTATTTCTTCTTTCTTTTTTTAAAATTCAGTTGAAATTTCATTGTGTTTAATTGAAACCTTTCCCCACTTGCAACTTCAGCAAGCACATGCTGAAACAATTCCTGATGTTCAGTGACAGTTCTGTCCCAGACAATTATATCATCAGTAGACACATTTTTACAGTTTGTAGCATCTGTGCACTGAAATGTTTTGGAACCTGCCCAATAAACATATCGAAGTTGCTCAACCCTGGGCTTTCCATGCCAAAGGAGATCTGAAAAACCTTATCAGTCTGTCTAATCTTCTCGAGAATTTTGCTTCCATCAAGCCAAAATTTCAGTCCAAGTGGAAATTTTCTCTTTACATGTTCCTGTTCCAGAGGCCATTTAAGGCTGAATCAACTATACTGTCCTCCATAATTAGAAAGGAGCAAGTTTGCTTACATCTCCTTCTGTTTTGCAAATACTGCCACTTACTGTCATGCAGTATCTCCAGCCTTCCACTGCAAGGCTGGAGGAATGTTTTGGATTGTCCAGATCCAAGTTTCCATGACATCTTCATCTTCACTTGGATTCCAGAAGTGCTTTGCCATGAGTAGAGGTTTCACTCTCTCAGATGCTGTCCAAAAGTGTAATGAGAGACCATCTCGACTCCCATTACATTACAGATGACAAAGAGAAATTAACTGTTCCTGTTTCTGTTCCTGTGGAAAGAGCAAGCGTTGGTTCATTGTCTCCTGAGTTGTCCTGTAAATATTTTTGGACCCTGTTTCATTGAGCTTACTTTATCAGAAAACCATTATTTCCTTGAGTCAATCAGAATCACCTTTTCTTGGCTTGGGGCTGTCCCAAAGGTCATCCACTCTTTTTATTTTCCTTTCTTTCTTCCATTGTTTCGCGTTCTGTCTCTCTCTCTCTCTCTCTCATTCCCCCACCTCCCCCTGCGTCTCTCCCTCTCTCATTAGAAGGCAAAGCATGACTGTGGGCATCACACCCACCTCACCGGTGGACCCTCCGTTTTCTACTTCCAGCTCAATGCACAGCTTGTAATCATTACAGAACAATGGGGTATCTTCTGGGTGGTTGTTACAGGGAATTACATTCTGGCAGCCTGTGAAGGCATGTGGATGCTCTGATATTTGATATTCTTTTTCTTTCAGTCTGCTATAGCCATTTCCCTTCTGTTTGCATTTCTTTCTTCACAACAATGTTTGTGCCTATAGCCTACTGAGTTCCCAGTCTGAGATTATCTTTTGTGGCTGTTGAAAGTCCTGTTGGAAGCTGATGGACTTATTGCAGATTGACAGTCATGTCACTACAAACAACATTTGAGCCAAAACTTGGTCCTGTGTAACCTCCATATCTCAAAGTGAGCTCCTTGTTCTTTTTTTCTTCTTTTGTGTCACTAGTTTATGAGACCAGATTCCCAGCTGGTGTAATAAGTATATATTCACCAAAGTCAAAGGATGTATATTGGCTTATACCATCCAAAAGCCTAATACAAGGCCTTCAGGGAAGGAATCTTTTGCATATTGAACTCAAAACACTGTTTCTAAAAGTGTCTAAAATTCCTTTTTGTTTCTTTTTATGTGTGTTTTATTTATCTCCTCTCCTCTCCTCTCCTCTCCTCTCCTCATCTCATCTCATCTCATCTCATCTCATCTCATCTCATCTCATCTCATCTCATCTCATCTCAATCTCCTTTTGAACCAGGGGCAGAAAAAGAGAAAACCAATGGCTGAAAAAGTATCTCATTTTGCCCACTCATTGTGAGGTTTGCTGGCTTAATCACCAAACCTTCTTGTCACTCCTAAGTTTCAGAGCCACTGTTGGAGCTTCCTGGCATGGTTATGCCAGTCTAATGACAGCTATTTAACTTTTATGGTTTCTTGCTCCATACCATTGGGCAGGCTGATCAAATCCTGAAAAGCAATTTTTTACTGTGTGACATTGTGCAGAGGAACTTACAATGAAAAACTGATTTGGGGGGGACCTCATGTGTGAAGACAGATAATCAAAATACTGTCCAGCATGGAAATGATCTGTTACCCTCATGTCGAGGCTCTTCTAGTGCCTTGTACGTGCAGCAAGCTCAGGAGGAGGAAGGATACACTGGTGTTAAAGGTAATGCAGAGAAGTTCATATTGCCTCCTACCACTACCTATTTACCATTCTCTGAATCAACATCACCCTTCCTTGGCTCCAAAATTAAGCCACAACTTTAAACTCAGAATGTTTAAAGAAACAAGGGGGGAGAATAAGTGTCTGGGCCATTCTTCAGAAGCCCCATGTAAACATTGGGTGACCTGTTCCTTGTTCTTTTCCTAACCTGACTGAACTCTGGAAGCAAGCAATAAACAGCAAAGGTTAATTAAAACCATTTCTAAGTTTAACACCCCTGGCTCCCCACCCTGTCCTAACCAGACTTTGGGGTCTGTGTGTTTTGGGCAAATATAACCTGGTTTGAATTTCAAAACACAATTTCAAGCTTCCTTTAGAGAAAAAGAAAACTGATTCCTATGTGTCAAATGAGTCATTCAAGACAGGGAACCTAATTAGGGTTGCAGCAGCAGCTAATTTTGCCACCAAAAAGAAATTTTTTGCACTAGAGAATGAAGTGCTAGTTCCGGGCAGCAGCACCAGACACTCAGTGTAATTATAATTTATATGGCCCTCACTGCTGTAGTAGTTAAGTGCTTGACAAGAACCAAGGGATTTACTCTGAGGTAGGGAGAAGTTTTCTTCTCTTTTACAGCCAGGGAACCAGAGATGAAATTACTTCCCCCATGCTATTCAATGGATTTGGTCAAGCAGAATTCAGGTCTCCCTAAGTGTCTCTTCAATGCTTTCAGCAGGAGTTTCAGACCCTTCTTCTGCTCTCACCTGTGCCCTGTCTGTAGCCCTGAGAATTTTTGATCCTGGTTTTAAGGAGGGTAGTGAAGGCAAGGAGCAACCTTCTCCTCTGCAGCAAGGCCATGTGTCCCAAGTTAAAATCACAGATTGTTTAAGTAACAAAATTCAAAACAAGATATAGAAAAATATTTTCCAGATTTCAGAACGTGAAGGGCTCAGTTTCCAGCTCTCCAGGGATGCCAGGCTGATTTAGCTGTATCACACCCCTTTTCTGGAAAACTCACACCTGATTCTTACCTGTCACCATTCAGATGCATCACCAGGATGCCAGGTACCCAAACAGGGTTAGATTTGAGTACACTTGACTTGTAGAACTACACCATGGGCTGTCCAGTCTCCTTTTTTGGCTCTCCCATAATTGTGCAATTCAAAGTTTCTCTATAGGCCCAAAAGAACATTATTTCTTGCAAAAAAAAACAAACAAACAAACAAAAAACCCAAAAAAACCCAAAAACAAACAAACAAACAAACAAAAAAAACCCAAACAAAACAGCAGCATAGAGCTGGCTTATGATTGGGAGTGGTTTAGAAATGCTGCTTTGGTTTAATGAAATACCTTCTTTAGGAAAGCAAAAGCCAGGTTGCAAACCTACAAAAGAAAGTACTTTTTTTCTGAAACTGAGACACTTGGTGTCTACGCTGAGGTGGCAGTACTGGCCAGAATTCCTTTGAGGCTGGCAAAGGCTGCAGAGATTGCCCTGACCCTGAACTACATTTTGAGTCAAGTGGCAAATGGGAAAAGATCCACTGCTTAGCGGTGGGGCTAAAGCACCACTGAATCCAGTCTCCAGGCTGGTGTGGGAGGACTGGGAGCCTTGCAGCAGGGCTGGGGGCTCACGTCCAGCAGCTCAGGTCTGGCTGGGAAATGTGTGACATGTGACCATGACACTGAGGCTCCCGTCAGCCTAAGAGCTCAGTGCTGCCTGGGGCTTTGGTCTGGGCCCCAAATCCTCCTCCTGTCTTGGGGGCTTTGTTCAGTCCTGGAGGCCAGACTAGAGGGGCTATGTGTGGTTTCACTTTTGCTGTCAGAGGATATCTGTGTTGCAGGAAGCTCTTACAATAAGTCTATAAACATGAATGAACATGCTTCCCCGATAATGTCAAGTGAGAAATCCCGTATTTCTCTTTCCTTTAATGAGCAATTCTTGCCCTTCAATGTCTGTGACCTGGAGCATATGTTTTTACTATTGCGTGACAGTGCTGTAATCCAATTCTTATACTTGATTTATGAAGGCAGGGCCTGGAGCTGCGCAGGGTCGAGGCCCCATTACACAAGACACTGGATGGGCTCTTAATGAGGAAAAAACTCTGTACCTCCAAGAGGATAGACAAAAGGTGGGAGGGAAAATGAAGGCATGGTGGCCATACCTGTTACTCCTGAATCCTGGAGTAATAGCCCAGCTGCTGACATTGTTTGCCCTATAAATATTCCTGAATTTCCATCAGCTTTGCTGTGGCTTTAGCTCTGGCACCAGAAGAGCCCAGTGTTCTGGGTCAAGCAGCACTTACAGGATGCACAAACACAACAGTGGATTTAAGTGACACGTATGAACTTGATTATGGTTTCCTAGGGGGAAAGAACCATGTCTTCCATTGTGCTTCAGGCATCGTTCAGGGGATACTTTTTTCCAACTCCTCAGGTTGGGAGTGCCTGTGTGAATATAACCACAGTGATACACAGAACCAAAGGATGGATAGGTCAAGAAATTAAACAAAAAAATCTGCTTAAATAAATAAACAAGCCTTATTAAAGACCTCAGGACAGCTGCTGATGAACAGCTGCTGGGGCCCCAAAGATTAAGACTGTCTACTTCTTACATCTCTCACACAGACAGGAAACTGGAGCAGATGACAGAGTACAGCTTTCACATTTAATGGGATCTTCCTCCACTCCAAGAGGAACTGCACAAAGAAAATGGATCATCCAGCATTGGCTGTGGCTCACCTGTGGTCTGTGTGTGCAATGGCATGTGGACCTTGTCAGCACTTCTGCCTGAGGGGTGGCTTCTGCAAAGGGTTTCAGTGGCCATGACAGCAGCCATGCTGAGCACTGGTGGAGAGACCATCGCAGCTGCCTCCTGCCACATGGGAGCTGTCAGGACAATGTTGGCCTGCAAGTAATTCTTGATAAGCTGTGGGGACTGTGGTGCAAGGAAGGAGATAGGGCTAATTGCCCACCCCCAAACAAGAGCTGGAGATTCCTGTCTTTATCCTGCCCCTTCATTAAGGGTAAGCCTAACCCCCACCCAGTCCCCTTGGAGAATCTCCCCTGTGCTGTATCAGTAGCAGAACACAGATGACCCATGCCAGTCTTCTCCTCTCTGACCAACCTCCTTCACATATCTGTTTCTAGAGGGCAGAGGGAGGAAGAAAGAACATGTCCTCTTTCACTCCATGATGTGCACATGTGTTTTCTACTCTCTTACTCATTCTAAACTCTCCCACTTCACTCCTTTACCAGGTCCTTAATAATTCCAATAAATGTCATGTCCAATCTCACTTAATGAAATATACACCTATTAAATGAATGAAGTGGAAAAACAGCCCGCTCTGACTGCCTGCCTTGAATCTGAGCTGCAATACATGTTTTTTTCCATGCAATCAGATTATTTTTACCAGGTCCCTAGGAAATTTCCTATAAAACAAACAAACTTTGAAAATCCTACGAGATCCCCAGCCCACTTCGAGGAGGGACCCTGAGACGTTATTCAATCCTTGGAGCCATTTGTTTCACATGTGATCCCAAACACTAACTAAAGGCAACATAATACGATAGGTATTTACAACATATCCATTATCTTATCAGAGCTTCAGGTACAGCTGTAAATAGCCTGTTCCAGCTGGGCAGTCTGCTGAGTTAAATGGCTTCTACTTTTAAAAGCAGGAACTGGAAAACATGTCCCATTTAAGCTGAGATTCACTTGCACTCGAGGGATGGAAACTCAGACAGCAGACCTCAGCTGCAGAGGAGGTCCGTATTCCATGAAACGCCTCTCCCTCCATCTGATGCAAAAGACTGGGCTCGCAATCATCATGCCGCTCATCTGGGTGCTTTGTTGACAGCGTCCTGTTAGCAGCTCACCAAGCATAGAGAATTGCTGGTCCCTGGATGGAAGGCAATTTTGCACAGTCAGCCAAAGACAAAAAAAAAAAAAGTCGGGGGGTGGAAAGAAAAGAGACCACATTGGAAGTTGTGAGAGGAAAGGGAGGGAGCAGAGAGCTGCTGGCTAGGAGAAAGGGGAAAACATGAAAAACAAGACTAGAGAAAGTGTAATTCTTAGGGAAAAAGCTTTTCTACTGCTTCCCTAGCTGCAACCAGTCTGAACAGGACACAGTGTTTACTCTTTGCATGCTGCCACACACCATGTACCAGGTAAGAACGGCTGGTCTTCCACCACAGGACCCGTGGCAGCAGCTTGATCAGTGTCAGAAGGAAACAAATCTGTTAAATCCCAATTCAGTCCGCAGGCTTTTTAAATTCTTTTTAAGAGCCTGGTGAGGAGTCAGAATTGGGTTGCATTGAGTGTGAGCTTGCGTAGAAGGAAATGCTATTTCAAAGAAACAGAAGTAAGCAAGTTTTATCTCTGAGGCATGAGAAATCAGCAGGCAATTCCAGCATGACAGAGATTACTCTCTGGCCCTTCAGAAATACCCCAGAGGCAACTGTACAAGAGACCTACTGTCAGGAGATGCTGTTGACCATTTTTATCGGCTTGTTGGCTAAAACTGAACCTTGCTCATTAATGGTTGGTTGGCAGCTTATCTGAGAGTGAGTGACTCATGATGACTGACCACAAGAGGAGGTTACTGCTGGAAGTGGACTTAATTTGACAATTTGCACCAGAGATGTGGGAACTTACTGAAACCAGCCCTTGGAAGTGTTAACAAGCAGGGAGCCAATGGTAGTGAATCTACTTAAAGATGCATACCAGGGTACAAAAACCGGTGCCAGAGTAAACAGAAAGCAGAGAACAGATTGGTTTGCAATAAACATGGAAGCAATTGCAACAGAAAACAATGAGTCTGACAAAGGAGATTTAGTTACAAACCTTCAATAAAAACATCGCATTTAACACAAGTATGCTGCTTTTAGCAAACAACAAAAACATCCAAAACCAAAGTGCATTACTGCACATATTGCCAAGGGGACAAAGACTTCAAACTGATTAGTTTGATGATGAGACAAAACCTGTAGTTCTTCAGCTACCCAGCCTGGTAGGAGAAGAGGCTGCTTTGTGATATTGGAGTGGAGCAGATGCCCTCAAATTCTGAAATACTGTACCAGAGAAGACTTTCTATTTTTATAATTAAACAAACTCATATGTGATCACACAGGACACAAATGTTGCCAAGCTACACTGGGTGTTTACAGAAGGGCAAATGCTAATCAGGACACAGAGAGTGAAGAAAGCCCAAGTCAATTGTGTATCTATAACTTCACACTTAACTGATGCAGCACCTCTTTTTAAAGAGCTGGTGGGTGGCCTTTAATGCTCTGAGATGGATTAAAACCAACGCACTCATGGATGGAAATATCCAAGTGACTGACAAACTGTGCACAAGAATTGCTCATGGAGGACAGAGAGAGATGGTAAAGCTTACCTTAATTTTGAGTATTTGCTGAGTGAATAGACAGCAGCTTGGCAAAGAGACACCTACAAAAATCAAAACCAACATTTCCTCCTCAGTTTGATATGGTGAGGGTAGTGCCAGAAATTCATGATGCATTGGACATGGCCTACAGCTGGATGTGGTGGTTTAACGCCTAGCAAGTTGCTGAGGAAAGGGAATGACAGAGACCTCAGTGAGAAACACAGGCAGAGCTGCTCATCAGGAGGAGTAAACCTCTCACAAAGTAAGATTACTGTGCAAAGGGAGGAAGCAAAGATTTTTCTGGAAGGGGAAATGGTTCACCTCTGAAATGCAGGCATGTGGGAGGAAGGCATTTTAGGACCTCAGGTAGCATGGGAGGTGACCTCTTGCCATTAGTTTTTCTTCTTATGTAAGATAAAATGACATCACTGCAGGGACAAACAGCTGTTGTACTGTGTGGCAATGTCGCTCATGTAGCTAGTGCCTGCTGCCCACAGCACACACTTGGGATTTGAGCTCACAGTTGCTGGTGAAAGGTCTGGATTGAGAACACCAGTTTTCCACAATGGTCCTTAGTAGGAGGTACAAAGCTGGATCCCTCCTGTGACATATATACTGAGCAAGGGGTTTTCCCTCGGGAAAGGTGGCTCATGCCTCTAAGGTCAGTTGCAGAGCAGGGTGGGTGGTCAAATGGGAAAAACAGGAGGGAGAGCTGTCATAATTCACCTCCCTCATCCCCTTCCTGGACCTGATGGGGTCACTGGCTGTCTTCAGTCCTGTGGTGTGGTCTAGCCCTAAGCTTGTCCCTTGCAAGAGGGTTTGAGGGGGCTTCTTGAAGTCTTCACAGTTTAAACAAGATAGTGTGCTGCACAGGGTGGGACAGATATGAATACATATCTGTCAGGACTGTATTTGAGTGAAGCTATTTTGGGGTGATGGTATAGCCTTGATCTAGAGCTGTGTCTGGAGTGGCAGGATCTCTCACACTTCTCTGAGAGATGGAAAAAGGTTTGTGCATGCAGGGCATGGCAGGGAGAGGCACTAAGGTAATTTGCAAAGGGTGGCCAAAGCATGAAAAGGGAGCTGTGTGGCGGAGCCAGGATGACGTGTGCTTAAACAGTGAACATTCAGCATGTAACACAGTCAGGCCCTTCATGGGGTAACACAGGGAGCTCTTTTAAACACACACATACATGCACACACAGAAAGAACAATTTATGGTTGTGTCAGACTCACGTCTGGACTTCTCATTAAAATTAATGAGGTAACGTCTCCGAGGCATTCTGAAACGGATGCTGCCCAGAGAGTGCGGGAAAGACCTCTATCACTTTGAAATAGCTACTTAGTAAAATCAACTGCAAATTTTATTTCCGCAACCATGCATCAAACTCATGCCAGGAGTATCAAAGACTACTGTCTAAACTTATATGCAACTGACCTTTCTTCAGATATTTTCATTACCACGACCAAGGTTCAATGGCCAGAAGTAGGTGATGATGTAACAGCAGAATGGTGTTCCATGGCTCCTCCTGATGACTACCTACACCCTGGAACTGAAGCTGTGAGTCCTCAGTCTCCCTATTTGTCTGCCATCTGCAAATAGCTGAGAAACTTGCAGCCAAAATGGGTGTCCAGCTCCATTCCCTCATTTCCCTTCTTTCCTTTATCAAGTAGCTTCTCTATGAAGAAAAGAACAGCGTGTTTCATGCAGCAAATCTGCAGTGCAGACTTTTACTACTTGACTGAAACTAATAATTCTTATATGGCAGCCAAAACTGGTGATCAATATAAATCCATGTGAAAAAATATTTTAACCATTTTTTTCCTAAAAGTTTTTTTTTTTTTTTTTTTCAGTGCCTTATGTTAAAGTTGCAGAGTTGACCACTCAGTGAGGAGGTGCCAAGCATACGGAATGTCTCTGCCTTGTGCTCAAGAGACATTCTGCTGCTCTCTGGTTACGTGAGCACATACTGTATTTTTGGTATGACCTCTGCCTTCTTCAGCACACAGGGCTGGCTGATCGGGGAAGGAATTGCGCTCTGGAGCAGAAAGCTTCTCTGGGTCAACTGCCAGCAATGTCAAGGTGTGACTGTCATGGCAGGAGCAATGAGTGTCTGGTAGGCAAGACAGAGGGATGTTTTGCTGGAGAAACAGATGCTCTCTTCCCTGTCTGGGCAACAACAGAGCCCACTCAAACTTCTCTGTCTGTCACTCACTGAGTGTTGTGTTTTTTGCTGTAGACAGTATTTGTGGCAGTGCTGAGCACACATACCTGGAGGGGAAATCAGTGGGAGCTACACACTGAATATCTAAAATGCTGTAATCTTGCCCACAGCTTTGGGAAATTAGGCCCTGAGTGTCTTCATTTTGGCACCCACAATTAGCAAGAAGCTTCTGGCAACTTTGATCTCTCTCTCTTTTTATGGGGCACCGTCATCCCCTCTCCCATGCATGCTATGAGGAAACATGCATTGATTTTTTGAAGCTCTCTGACTTGAGGGTAATACCATGAGGTAATTCAGTAATGATGTTTACAGGGTTGTTTGTGGAAAACAGGCCTGCAGGCCACTCACCAGCTCAGGAGGACAAATATCTGGTCTGAATAAACACACACACAGTTATAGAAGCAGAAGCCCTATGGAAAGAGAGTGTGTGTTCATGAGATTAAGTGCTGTACAATGCCATACACACCAGGTTGTGAATGTAGGTTGTACAGTCAACAGGAAGTATGTAGACCCCAACCTTTGATGGTCAGGCTTTGCTGGATGTGCGTTTGCTTACTGCAGCTGTTTGTATGCAAACTCTGAGTGGGTGAATGGTAGACTTCCACTATGGAAAAACATTGCCTTTCCCACCAGCTGAACATCTTCCCCATGTCTCCTCCCTATCTCAGGTACTACATGATTTATTGTTTCCCAAATCATAGAATAAGTGGCTTTGTAATGAAAGTCCTTAAGCAAGGTGTCCTGTTCCGTATCTAATAATTGGTCTTTTCTTGTGCTTGCAGATTGGCTTGTTGACTACTTGCTTTTTTGTTTCTTCTGTCTCAGTCTCCATTTTACTGCATGAAAGGAACAGATTTTGAGCATTATACACTTCCAATCCATGTATTTCAGGAAATGGAAGATGCTACTCTCTCACTTTCTGCTCATTTTCAAAGGCAGCTTAGGGGCTCTTCAACATGATGTATCAGTAATTTCATTTAAACTGGAGAATTATCTTGAAATATTTATCAGCAATATCTATGAGTTTCATTTTGTATTTAACAGTTTGATAAAATTAAAATGGATCTGCTTTCTGCAAGTGTCCTGGATAGTCCTGGGGTGCATCAGGCACAGCATCACCAGCTGGGCAAGGGAGGGGATTCTCTACTCTGCTCTGGGCTTGGGGAACCTCATCTTGAGTCCTGCATGCAGTTTTGGGTGCCACAATATAAGAAAGATACTCGACAATTAGAGAGCATCCAAGGGAGGGCAATGAATATCGTGAAGGACCTTGAGGGGAAGCCATGTGAGGAGTGGCTGAGGTCACTTGGTCTGTTCAGCCTGGAGGAGAGGAGACTGAGGGGAGACCTCATTGCAGTTACAACTTTTCTCGTGAGGGGAAGAGGAGGGGCAGACACTGATGTCTTCCCTGTAGTGACCAGTGCCAGGAGCTGAGGGAATGGCCTGAAGTTGTGTCAGGGGAGGTTTAGGGTGGATATTAGGTAACGGTTCTTCACTCAGAGGGTGGTTGGGCACTGGAACAGTTCCCCAGGGAAGTGGTCACAGCACCAAGCCTGGCAGAGTTCAAGACGTGTTTGGACAATGCTCTTGGGCACATGGTGTGATTCTTGTGGATGGTCCTTTGCAGGGCCAGGATCTGGACTCAGTGATCTTTGTGGGTCCCTTCCAGCTCGGCGTAGTCTGATATTCTGTGATTTTCCATTCCTGTTACGAGTGTAACATCTATTTATTGTATATTAAAAAAGAGGCAGGAGAGAAATCTCTGCTACCCCCTGTAGTCTGAATGTCAATGAACCTTATCCTGCTTCTCCAAGCTTATGAAGAGATTAATAGTATGAGACACACGGAAACCTACAGTCATCTGATTAATAACCCATAAAAATGCAATAATGCTTGGAAAACAGAAGCGTTTCCTGATTCCCTAACCCAAGTCAGTACAAATAAAATTTGTAGATAACAGGAAATGATGAAGAGCTAAAAGTGGTCAATCTTCCCAATCCAAATCAGCCAGTTCTTGTCCTGGCTCTGGTGTTCCCTTTCTGTTTCCATTATTTCTGTTCTTGTGTGAGCAGCTGATCAAGACCTCAATATCCACCTTCCCTCTGGAAACCAGTTCTTCATCCTCCACTGGCTGGTGTTTTCCTCAGTCTCTTCTTCAGGTGTCCTTCACCCTCCTCATCCAAAGATGTGTCTAGCAACTAATCTTGATGCATATGTCTGTAGATCTTGTGTTGTCTGAGAACACCTTCCTTCTCTTCCCCATCAGACCCATGTATTCACTGCAGGAATTTCTAGCCTACCGCTTTCCTCTTGCCTGAGCTGTGGAAGCTGGTATTTCACAGCAGCAGCCACACATCACTGTCAGGTTTGAGGATGACATTATCTCCACAGCAGCTTGTGCCATCACCCTCTTTCAGCTTCTCACTGCTACTGTCCTCATCTCCTCTTCTCCATCCTTCAAGCAAGTAGAACTCCCTTCTCCCTTTCTTTTTCAGTGTTTTCTCTGGGCTCAGCATTTCCCTGTCTGTCAGATGTGACCAATGGCAGAGTGTGTCCATCCACAGTCTCTGACCACCTCACAGGACACTGTGCCTTGCCTGCTGCACCACAGAACACACACGTGACAGACTGCCCTCAGACCCCCTGCGCAGTCCCCCTTGAGCACGTGGGATTTTTCACCTGCCTTGAACCTGGACTTGCTCTCCAGAAGCAGTCTTCAGGTGGGGAGTTACCAGCATCACTGTATGGCTCCTGCTCAAGCCTGGTGAGATGCTGAGCCCAGCTACCCTGGCCCCACTCATCCCTCAGCCCTACTGCCTGTTTTGGGACTGGACTTGTATGTTCTGCTCCCTTTGACCTATCCTCAGATACTGCCCTAGCACAGAGTGCTGAATTGCCCTGGCCTGTTTGATCTGATGATAGAATCAGGACCTGTATTCAGAACCAGAGGGAATGAGGAGGAAAAATGAGTGGATTGGTACTCGGATATTTTGTTCCTGTGCAGCTGAGTTTAAGGAAAACCGTCAGGCCCTATCTGCTGAGCAGCAGATTTGCACCTCGGCAACAGCCCAGGGGCCATGCTTGATTATTTCCTATTTGAATAAGTGCTCTGGCATAAGGGTGTGGATGCTGGCAAGGCATCTGGGGAAGGATCTTGGATACAACAGCAGCCCAGATTCCCAGGGAGAAAAAGCGTGTGGACTGTTGTGTGGCAGAGCCACAGGCTACAAAGAGCACTTGTGGCTTTGAGTTCAAGACAAACAGACCCTAAAAAGCATTCTGGCTGATGTGTCCACATTACTAGGCCAGCACCACTGACAGGGGAGCCAAAGAGCAGAAATCATGTCTTGGTTGTATTGTCACTGCCATTGCCATGGTAGCCAGACACCTCATGCATTCCAAGGTAGAGGACTAGAGGCAACATGAGGAGTAAACACTGCT
Organism: Pardalotus punctatus; assembly: GCA_013400915.1. Taxonomy (NCBI): domain Eukaryota; kingdom Metazoa; phylum Chordata; class Aves; order Passeriformes; family Pardalotidae; genus Pardalotus; species Pardalotus punctatus. The sequence continues at coordinate 102,726 of VZTX01014541.1, forward strand.
TTCCCTGAGGACAGGATGATTTGCCTGTTGGCCAGCTCCTGCTAGTGTGTTTCTGTGGTTCAAATTCCCCAAGACCCACACTCTGACCTCTGCTCATGGTAGGGCTCAAACCCTGTTAGACTGCCCACTGCCCCGCTCATCACTCCTGGAAGAAGGTGTTAGCAGCAGTGATGATGACAGGCAGTGGCTGGAAATACTTGTCTGGTCACACCACTGCTCTGTCTCCTGGTGGTGGGTACTAGGGACAAGTGCCTGCCACAGAGACCTAATAACGTGCTCAGCTGTTTCTGGGATGACCTGTGCCAGTGCAGAGCCAATGGTCAGCAGAGATCACGAGACACCCTCTGGACTGAGACACACTGCCAGAACAATGAAGCATACTAAGGTTAGTGACTTTCTCAAGCCAGTGGCTGGGAGATATCCAAGGAATGCAGTGAGAATATGACTCTTCTGGGAAGCTGCCAGCAACCTGGCATCACGTGCCTACACGATGCTTAATATTCCATGCAGTGCCTCTGGTCATCCATTGCCAAGCAAGGCCTTCAACCTGGGGTCCAGGTGCTGCACAATGCAGAATTTGGAGTCGGAAGCCAGAGTGGGGCCATTAGGCTCTGAGGGGCTGGGATTGGATGCCAGTGACCACCATTTCTTTTGTCTCAGAGTATTTAAAATAATATATGGTTCTCTTGAGGGTGTAACGTGACCACAGAGCTAGAGCTACATCACTGTGAGCAGAAATTGAAAGAAATCCTTCTCCCTTGCTACCTGCTCTAGGGCTGAAAGGACTTGCTCTTCTTCCTTTCCCTCAACCCTCTGGAGAGATTTTGTCTGCAAGAGTTTGGGCTATTATCAACTTTGTTGAATGCATCTTACCTGAGGCTGACAGCACCCTCTTCTGTCCCTCCAGTAGCTCCATCATCAAAAGGCAACGAGTGTATTACTGAGCAAGGGTTTTGCTAAATCATGGGATTATGTCGACTTAAATGCATAGTTCTGGTGTTTGAAGCTCCAGAAGAAAGCTTGATACTTTGAAGCTGATGTGCCCGAATGTTTGATATCTGCATTAAAATGAAAAAAATTCTTCCCTTTCAAACATGTTTTTGAAATCTTACTATTTCTGCTCAGACTTATGTTTTTGAGTGCCTGAACTGTGTTTTTTATGATTGTGTGCAGCAGAAGCATAGATTCCCAGGAAATAAGCCTCAATAAACAAAGGATAACCTTATCCATTACATGATAGTCCTGGTAAATGCTTGTAAACCTAGAATATTATTTAATACAAGCTAGGTGAGGCATTTGCTTCCTTTTGTAAAGCTGTGAATGACAGGCTGTTCTTCTGACAGCCCCAAGACATTCAGGAGTATGAAATTGTGATCTAATAAATACAGAGACTGGAGATACCCAGGGAGATACCTCTAGTGGAAGCTTTTTGTCTGGTCACACTCATTTATTTTTTTAAGTACTTTCAAGGTATTAAAGAATAGCATGAGCCAAAAAAATAAAGATTTCTCAGCTGACTTGCGTCAGGAACTACTGTTGTAGATGGTTTTTATGCAGGTCTCAGCACCACAGGGTCCAAACTCCTAAAGTTCACTTCACAGAAATAATACAGATAAGAAACCCTGCCTAACGGGCTGAGATTATAATATCCAAGAAACCTGGTGGCTGCTGGAAAGAATCATTGACAAAATCATGGCTACAGTGAAGAAGGATTAGAACGGTAAGTTTTATAAGATCATATGCGTGTGGCAGATGTTTTTTCTAGATCTGTGATAAGGAAAGTCTTGAAAGTAGAGGTTAATTCCCACAGAAAGAGTTAAATAAGCTCCACCAGAGGCAACAGAGAAAGAGAAAACCATGACAAAGTGTTGTTGTTAGCTTTGACAGTCAACATGTCATAAAAAGGGTGAAGTATTTGTAAAATTCTGAATGACAGAAGTCCACAAGGTGTGTCATTTTAAAATAGACACAGGAGCACAAACAGAGCCCTGCACAATGTTAACAGAGTTCACGGAAAGTAAATGGAGTAAAATCCCATTGCACAATGGAAGGGTATCCAGAGTGCGCAATCCTGTCAGCCCGCCAGCAGTGTGAGGTTTGGGTATGCTACAGACAAAGAAACCGTGCCCTATAGATATGTGTGGATGCTGCTTCTGTGTGGGTAGCCAGCTCCAAAATAAGATAAGGACTGGGCAAAATTAAAGGAACAAAGGAAAATGGGCTTGAAAAACCCTTTTTTATAACAGACCACAGGTAAATTTTCTCAGGTTCAGGACTATTGGACTCAGTTGCAAAACCACACTAATGCATTAGTGCCTGGAAAAGCTCTACTGATGGTCCTGGCTGGACTATGGGGCGAAACAGAGATTAGGCAAGAGGGAGAAATCAGAAAAATTCCAGAGACTTGGGAAATTACAGAAAACCAGTTTTCACAAAGGGCTTCAAGAGAACTGAGCCTATGCTTAAATCTGAGCTAATTGAATGCTGTAACATCACGACACTGTACCCCCATGGTGCAGCTCCTGTGAAGCCAGCCCAGCAGGCAAATCCTCAGGCTGGCTACTGTTGTGCTTGCTTCAGTGATGCGAGGGCTTCTCGGCATGGGGTCACAATGAAGCTCTGGAAGAGACACGCCAGCTCACAGATCCCATCTGTCCAAACCCCACTACCTCCTATTGCTAAAATTATAATCTGGTTCCTAGTGAAGAAACTTTGTGGATAAGCAAGTATTTGGTTATCTTCTTTGGGTTGCTCACTTCTTGCATTTAGCAGGACTTCATGCATATTATTGTCATTGTTCTGAATGCACACTTTCTGCCTTTTGGCAAGTTTTGCTGTGAACTTGAGGAAAGCAGGAAAATCGTTCTCAGATTCTGCATAAAAGAATTCTTAGTCCAGGACAAACTGCTGGAGGGAAGATATGTCAGAATGTTGATTTTAAGAAAATCAGTCATTGTCAAATCCCAATACAAAAGGACAGATGTTTTGATGTTGGTAAACCAGTTCTTGGTCCTTAGATGAATAGAACTACAGGAATACACAATATTATTATTAATCTAAACACTGAGTTATTCAGAGGCATAGAACAATGAATTAGAAAGGGGGATACCACAAACCTTCCTTGCAAAAGCACACCAGTGCATCACTTCTGAATGTGCAGGGAAGGCTGTTGACCTTCTCAGCCATGGGAAAGCTGATGCTGTTCACATAATTGTTCCTTAGCTTGAGGACTATTTATCCAAAATGCTTCCCAATGAAAAGAATAGGACTTGAGTGAGATTTTGAGTTGAGAAAACAAACAAAACCAAAAGGAAAGAAAAAGAAGAAAGAGACCTCTGACTTCTTTATCACATTCTACCTTAGGACTTGTGCTGTGGTCTTTAAAATTGTGTTGCAAACCTCTGTGCACCTCTGGGAAGTCTTAGCACTTCTGTGCATCTGTTGAGACTCCAGCAAAAATGAAATAATGCCAGGAGATCTGTTCACCACTTTTCACCCCCTCCGTCTACCATCCTCTTCTGCTCAATGGTTCACCTATGAACACATTAGTAACAGGGAGCCTACACACAGATCCTCACTGCAAATCCAGGGAAATGCACACAACCAGTGTCACACTCAAGTTTCTGAATTGTCAGGGTCCCATTTGCTCTTCTGACACTTCACAGCCTCCTGGGAGCCTTTCCAGGAAGTTCCTGACAGGGACCACAGGTCCTGTTACCAGAAAGCTCTTCCCAGGCTGTGCCAGAGGTATGTGGATTTTTTCTCCTGCTTGCACTACGGTGCTCACAGTCCAGTTTACAAGCTTCTCTGAGCTATTAGTAGTACAGTCGATAAGCCAGGGAACATTACAGAAGCTGCCCTCTGCATCTGTGATTTATGTTTCTTGCTAAATATAAAGCTCCCAAGGCTCAGCGCATCAATATTTTGGAATGGAACACATGGAAATATTTGATGGACTGGGGAGAACAGATCCCTGTGGCCAGTCACTCACACTTGCCCTTTTGTGAGCAATCTGTCTTTCTCTGCAACAGGCAGTGGGATTTGGGCACAACAGCTGGAGTTTCAGTATCCCTGCATGCTTTATTAATGAGGGAGCCTGGATTCAAGCCATCCAGACACTGACCATCCGCACATGCAACTGTAACATCAGCAATGCAAGAGCCTCTCAGCTCCGACAGGCTGTGTGGAGCACATACCTCGTGCCCCTGACTGTGTGTGCTGCACCTTAGCCTCAATGGGTTCCTTGGGAAGCAAGTTGTTCTACAGGGACTCCAGATCATCTCCTGGCTGTGCACGGGGATGGTGCCTACTTAGCTGGGAGACTTATGTTCCCAGTGTGGCTCTTTGGGCTGCATCTCTGTAAGAGTAGTAACAAGCCCAGGAATTCCCAGTCCTCTTACAATAGTGTGAATTTGGAACAGGTGGAGGTGACATGCATCCATTCAGAGGAAGGAAAAGCGGCCAGTGAACAGCTGCCAGTGGGAAAGGCTCCCTGGATGGTGGAGGGCAAGCAGACCATCCAGTGTGTGCACACACCTTTTTGTGTGCTGTACCCTTATATCCCCAGCTGCTGTAAATCATTTTGGCTCTGCTGCAGTCAAGGGATTTTTTCCAGCTGAGAATCTGCTCTTGGGTGGACCCATGCCAGGTCTGCATCACCCTGGACATGGATCTAACAAGCAGTGCTTCAGATCTACCACAGAGGTATCCAGTATTTTGGACCAATCTCTCAACACAGTGCTCATTTTATCAGTCTGGGGTATATTGTTTTCATCAGAGGAGGAATGTAGCAGAGGAAAGGCGTGTGGCATTTTTAGTGTAGAAGGTCTACCTATGTGACAGATGTCCTCTGACCTGTCAGATGGTCCAGCTGAACCACAGTTTAGGAATCCCAGTCGAACAAAGTAGAGTGTACTGTGGAAAACACACAAAACTCTCAAAATTAGGGGAAAAAAACTCAAAACAGCAACCCTTTTCAGCAATGCTTTCGCAGTTCCCTTTTGTGTGTTTTTTAGCATCTAGCATTTATCTTGGAGTGGGGCAGAGAGGTGGATTGGCTGCTTGCCTGCCTTCTGGGGTGGAGAGCTTTGCATAAAAGGAAGGAGAAAGAGAACATCAAAACCAGATTGAGGGGAAAACAAAGTCACCTCTTTGCAGTGAAAGCTTATGGGTTTGTGCAAGTTCAGGATATAATAGTTAGTTTCCAGCTATTGCTATTCTGAATTTGTCCCACTGAATAGCCTAGTGGAGTGACCATGACAAAGTAAGAATGCATATGCTTGTTCTCATAGCAGGAAGACTGAGTTTTACCATGAAGTGGGAAATAAAAGATGTGTGTAGCTAGTTCTATTGTGTGTAAACCACCAGGTACTGGTTTCCTTGCATAACTCTCCATAATACTGTGAATGAATCAGTGCTTCCTAACACACAGGGTCAAGCTAGCAATGCAAAGCTGTTGTTCTGGCTGATTGAATTCCTCCAATACATTTGATTCTGCAGCATACCAGAGTGTCTCTGAGATAAGGGCTGGTTCAGCAACCGCCCTGGCAGGGGAAAGTCAGATTGCAGCTTGGAATGACAGCCCTGGGAAGGGGGAGGGCCTCGCCAGAGTGCTGGAGCATAATAGCCTCTTTCTGGTCATCAAGCCTAGTGTTCAGTGGCCAGACAACTGTCGCCTTCTCCAGCAGGAGCATGTGCACTCTTGTGTCTGCATAAGACATAATGTGACTATGGGACACCTCCCAACATCCTGAAATTAACATCCTGCCTTTAGAAAAGCACCTGTCACTAACGCAAAAAAGGACCAAAAGCCACAAGCATGAAGTACAAGAAAGCAAGATTCACGCAAGCTGTGGCTCAGTCCGTGTTCTCTTGCACTAGAAAGGGATTTGCTAAATAAAACACCAGTAGGGCTCAACCTTTCTCTTGAAGGGTTGTGCCAAATCCTTGTAGTGATCCTTCACTGGAGGAGTTCTTAGAGCCGCTTCCTGTTTGTTGATAGGAAGTACAAGACCAGGGAATCAATTAGCAGAGCTCTAAACTTCAATATAGAATGCCTGGCTTCCTCCTGCCATGCCTACAGCTTGGATTTTGGCCTGGGTGTTTGTTGCTCTACAGTTTGGCAAAGGCTCCAGCTCCCTTTTCCCAGACAGCAGTCTGCCACACAAAGCAGGTACAACTTCATCTCAAAAATGTCAGACAGAAAATCATACTACATGCAGTGTCAAACTGTTGAGTTTATACAGCCATGTCTGTTTCTGATCACTAGGACTAGACAAAAAGATGCCTTCTTCATCAGCTGGCTTTGCCTGCCAGGTCATGAGAAACAGCCAGTAAAAAGTGCAGAAGAAGAAGACCCCTTTTGATACCAAGAACTTCATAGCATGCAAGTGGGGCATAGAAAAGACACACAGGATTTTAATGTCATGAGGGGGTAATTTTGGTTTAGTACATACATGCCACAGGCTACTGAGCAACCTTGAATTTGCATGCTCGGATTGCAGAGGAGCTTTTAGACAACAGACAACTTTGATCAAAAAATTTTCCAGAGAGGAGAATCTATCACAATCTCAGTGCACAGCCCCAGTTGCTGGTTGACTGCTGCCTCACTTCCAGTTTGACTCTGTCTTTGCCAAATATAGGATCTCACTTTGTCGTCACAGGCTTTTCACTCTTGTGGATCATGGTAACATTTCTTTTCCCCTAAAGACATCAATCAAAATTTTTTTTTTGTGCAGCTCACCATAAGTGTCAGCTCAATGTCTGAGATCCTCCTAGCCTAATCAGCTACCTAAAATTAAACCTCTGGTCTGACCCAGTTTTCTGGCCTGCCTCTAAGCTTTGGAGAAGTACAAGCTTTTTAAGATGGTAATTTGTCATGCCTAGAACAAATGTCACACCTCTCTAAGGATGGGTAAGACTTTATTATTAATGGAGTTATGTCTCCTTCCAGGCTATCAATAAAAATGTTAAATAGCAGAGGGTCTAGGGCTGATGTCTGGAAGAATTCTCAGGAAATAGTTGAGAAATAGCACCCCCTTTAGAATGACACTTCAAACCCTACCTGTTAGTTGATTGTTAATCATTCCAAGGGTGCCTTGTCTTACATATTTCCTTAGTAAAAATATTGTGTGATATCAAGCCAAATGCGTCACAGAAGCTTAGGTGAATCACATCAACTCTTCCTTCCACTGACTGAGCCGATAAATCTCCTAAATCTCAAATTACAGCCTAAACTGACACAGATTCCCTTCATGACCCCACGGGTAAGCAGCAAGGGAAGGTACTCCTTTTAGAAAGTTGTCTTCTGAGCACTGAATATGCCATCTTTATCTTTTGAATGAAGACTAATGGTGTTCAAAATCTCTGTGCAGATCATACCTGTGCGGACTTACAGCTTTTATATATCCCTGAAAAGACCAACCATGGCCTTGGGTCAATCACATGCTTCTGATTAGAGAAGACAGCACTTTTAAGGAACTGGAATGGCTTGGGTGGCTGGTCCTTAGGGCCAGAGGTTGTCCAGCTTCAGGATCTTCTCCTGAGAAGCCAAGAAAGCCTCCTGAGACACAGGTCTGAGTGAAGTCCAGTGGGTGTCCCACTAGGCAAAGCTGAATCAGGGACATTCACTATTTCAAACTTCTTTCTCCTATCCAATATCCCATATATTTGTTTTCTTCTTTTCTTATCTTATTTCTCCCATGACTGCTTGGTTGGTTGGTTCATCGGTTTTTGTGTATTTACATTTGTTGGAACCTTGAACACACTATTCCAAAAACTATTTGTAGTTTGGAGACAGTTGACTCCTGCAGTTCACATATCACCAACTCACAATTTCACATCTTGTTAGCCTTGCCTTAAGCCCGGGAATGATTGCGCTGTTAGGCTGAAGAATAATATCCAGAGAAGCATCTGGCCTTGATTTGAAGATATCAAGAGACAGACAATCCAGAACCTGCACTGGCTACTTAGTAGCTAAGCACCCACACTGTAATCCAATTTATCTGGCTTCATCTTTCAGTTCCTTGATCATAAGGATCTTCCTTTCCTTATGGTTTACAGAGGCCTCGCGTCTTTAAATCTTCTTTCACTCTGGCTTTAGATAGGCAAAACAAATGGAGCTCTATAAGAAAGATACTGGCAAATTGGCGAGAGTCCAGCAGAGGACCACTGAAATAGCTGGGACATATACGGTGTGTGAGGAGAGGTTGAGAGAGCTGGAATCACTCAGCTTGAAGAAGAGAAAGCTAAAGGGAAGCTGTTTACTGTTTTCTGCTCTCTCATGGGTGGTAGAGACAGGTTTTTCATGGAGGGTCACAGTAGCAGAATGAGAAGCAACGCTGCAAGTTGCAGCAGGGGCATTTTCTGTCTGGACATGAAGTTTTAATGGTGGGGAGAGGTAAAGCACTGGAGAGTACCAGAGATTTTCAAACCTGGGGCAGTCAAGGCCTCAAGAAACCCACAGTCTCCCACTGCATAGTTTTTTCTAAGTCATACAATATAAGAAAGATTTCTACATCTTTAGACATCTCTATGTGGTTTTCTTTTGAGCATCTTCCCTCAAAGGTTAAGCATCTTCTAAAAACTGCAAGCAAAATTGACTGCAGTATTCTGACTTTTTTCAGCAGAGCCACAGAAAGATCACCTTCTATGAGCCTTTTTATATCTCAAGGGATCATATTAGCCCTGAGAGAGCCCTTGACTTAGGACATTCAGTTGTCCTCTTCTCACCCTTAACCATTTTCAGAATTATCCCTTTCCAGAATGTCATCTCCAGGCTGTTATGAGTTGCTTGTGTTCTCTAGATGAAGATATTAACATTTGCTTCACTAAACATGTGTTGTTTGAAGGGCCTAATTTATCAAGTGATACAGTCAGGCAGTGTGATTGCCATGCTTTCCACACTATTTACCCATCTGCCAATCTTTGTGTCATCAACAAATGATTACCAGCAGTAATTTCAAGCTTCCGGCTCATTGATGAAAATGTTGACTACCACTCTCACCAGCGACACATCCTCCTTCAGCAAGAGCTCTCTGCTGACAGCTGCTTCAAATCTGTCAGTCACTTTGTCCTTCATGCCATTTCACCTGCCCTTTCCTGATGTTTGGTTATGCTAATTTGTAATCAGACTGTTACACGGTGCTAGGGGAGACACTTCATCAGGGACGATTGGGTAATAGTTGACTGGTGAGTGACTTTACTGGACATACCTGTGAACTCATCAGAGGAGCATTATTATATTTATTCTATGAGACACACTTTCCACAATGCCAGCTTATAGAAATTAATTGCTTTTTTTGTTGTCCTTTTATTTTTATCAGTTGAGTCCCATGTCAGTTTTTCCATTTTGCTTGGACTGATGTTCGGGTAAGTGATCTGCAGTTACCTTGCTCATCCAGATTGCCCTGTTTGAACTGGCATTGTGCTAATGTTCTCTCCATTTTCCGGACTCTCCCCTTTCACAAGATGGTTTCCCAATTAATCCAAACAGGCCTTAGCTAACAATTTTGTGATTCCTGAATGCAGATTATTTGGTCTTCTGGTTTGCAAATGCTTTGTCTATAACAGACATTTAACTTCCAAACACATTTAACACCAAAGCAGGAATATTTACTGAACTGATTCTGGTTCTTCATGTTAACATTCCTGCTTTTACTGTCTTCATCCAGTAATGAGCCTGGGTGGTTCCTGCAGTTTCCTTTGTTCGGAATATCCTTTTGAAAAGGTTGTTCTGTTACCTTGGGTCTTACTGGCCATGTATTTTCCTTCAGATACTCTTACCATTTTAAACTTTCAGTTTTAAAATTCTGACGTTTGAAAAAACAATTGTTTTCTTATCTGTTTACTGAAAATTCTTTCCTTATTACTACCCTCAACCTTACCACAGAACTTTTGACTAATGTGCTAGTTCTTTTTTTGTAGGCTTGCAGCTGTTTGTCTTCTAATACAATTTTCCTGGACATATCTACTTTTATTCACAATTTTTTCATGTCTCAGGTATACCTCACAATCTGGTTAATTCCTAGTTTTCTTGGGTTTGAAAAATTTGCTCTTTTGAAGTCCTTGCACACATATAGCTGTTAAGGACAGCCCCTTATTTGCCCATATTGAATATAATCAGGTCATACTCACTGTCCCTGGACAACTGTCAGCTCTCAGCCCAGTAATTAATTCATCTTTGTCAGAACAAAGTCCAGAAAGGTTATCACAAGATGGCCCTTTGTGTTAGAAAACAGACTATAGTTTTCCCCTAATCAGGATGCTTTCTCAGTGGCTGTTTGGAGCTTGAAATGTATGGAAGTCTCCTGGAGCATCATCTTTCCTTGCATTTCTCATGGAGACTGTGCAGTAATTCCTATTCTATGGCCCGCTTTTATGGCATGATTCACACAGTCCATTTTCACAGACTCTGTCTTTCCTAAGCAGGTCATAAGCAGTTATTTTAACATTCCGATCATGCAAATTGAAACCAGCAGATTTGAGTAATGGTGATTATGTCACATTTCTTCTCAATAATGAGAATTTCCAATTCCTCTTGCCTCCTACCCAGACAACTAATGGCTACATAAAATCAAATGGAAAATCTCTTCTGTTCACATACTTTGTCACACGATTAAATCATTTTGCAACATGCCAAGCTTGTTTGTAGTTCCTTAACCCACAGTTCTTGCATTGTGTAATGCCTTGACTGCTGCTAGACACAGGCTAGGAAGATTAGTTCTCACTCCTCACCAGCAATATGCCTGTCATCCTGTTTATACAGGGGATGTGACCTAGTGCCCTTCAAAACCCAGACCTTCAATGTCACCTTCCTCAGCTAAACAGTAGTTAGTGCATCCTTGTGTTCCATCATTGATGGGGGCTAAAGGGATTGTCAGTAGATTATGTGAGCCTTGTTCTTTTTTGGCTCTTTTCCAAGGGTTCCTCAAATCTTTTGCTGTCTGTGCTTCTTCACGTGATATTAAATCAGGAATTTCCCCATTTAGTGTGACTTGCTGAAAGAATGCACAATCCAGTACGTATTGTGCTGTTATCCCTGTTATTTTCTCTAGGGATATGACTTCCCACCCCATTTTCTTCATGCCAATGTCCTCATCCATTTCACAATTAGATTTCCTTGGTGAGTTCAAGAATTCTCTTCATTTTTTTCAGAGTTACCATCAGCATGTCCCTGAACAAGTTCTTGGCTATTATTTTTCTTCTCTTTTAAATTCTTGCATCTAACCAGATTGAGTTCATGTAACTTGTCTAAGCATCCACATGCAGGACTTCATGCTATCCACATGTGGCTGAGTTTGGATTAATTTGCACAAACTTAGCAAGTACAGTCAAATCATGATTACTTCGATGTAAGCAACCACTAAACTGAGCACTGATCTCTGGCAATATCAGGTTATGTGAAATGTATAAAGGGTGCAACTCTTTCTGAATACAGAGACTGTCTGTCACTTGTAGTTTTGAACAGCACATGGATAGCTGTATATTAAGGCTAGCACCCTATGTCATTCTGTTTGAAGCACCCTGAAGAATTTACTAGGATTATTGGTTGATGTTGTGAGAACCTCACATTACAAAAGGAAGTTTAGGTAAGTTTAGATAAGTTCATTTTCGGGTAAGTGGCTCCATTTGCCTTTAAGGAGGTGTGATTTCCAGAGTGTAGTAGTGCCAAACTGTGCTGGAAGCAGTTCAGTCTGGTCAGGCTGGAGTGTTTGTTTAAAATCAGAGTTATTTCCTGAACCATTTGTTAAAAGCTGTACCATCACACTCTTCACTGGGCTTCTGCCTCTCCTGAGAGCTGTAATGTCCATACCCAGTTTGACTTTATGGTCATCCCTCCTCTCTGCCCACCCCGCACCAGACATGGGACTCCATCCATAGGGGAAGGGGGCAAGTATCTGCTGGATCCCTTTGATCTCAGCCAGTGGGGTTGGTTTCTTGTCTCTGTCTCTGTTCATTTTATGATCCAGATTCAGATGTCCTCAGACTAACCAGGGGAAAAATCATTGCCCTGAAACCCACTGCATCCTTGGAGTAAGCCATTAGGTGGCTTGGGATGTCTGCTGCCTGTCTCCAGCAGAGAGAGTGGGATAGTTCAGAACTTTCTTTGAAGTTTCAGAGAGATCTTGTGTTTGTCTTCTGTGGAGCAGCTTTGCTGTCCATAGTGGAGTAACCAATAATGGTCACGGTGCACACACATTGCATTTCTGCATCCTCTCCTTGCAGAATCTCATCCCTCTGTGTGATGGGAATGTAGTGTATCATGTTAAGAATCGGTCAGTATGACTGCTGGGGCAGAAGCTCAGCTCATACATTTAAATAACTGTGATCTGAAGGGCCCATCCATATTGTCTGAGAATATCACCCTCAGAGAGTGGCAGCAAGATCAGAGCACGAGGGAATTTTCTCTGTTCCATTCTGGCTCTCCTGCCCAGAATGTAACATGACAGTAACACCTTGATGTCAAGAAGTTCCTCCTGAAGATTTTCTTCCACTGTCCTGCTGAATCAGTGGCATTTGAATTTAATTTCTTTCAACTGAGCATTTGCTGGTGATTCTGGAGGCCATGTAAGTCTGTGAGACTATGGAAATGTAATTGCACTTCCAAGACTTTAAAAATCTTCCAGGCCATTGTCTTCAAGCTGCAATATATGTGTACAGTGACTCTAGGGGGACCTGGATCCTGCCTGTTTATAAATGGCATTATTTAATTAATTTATTTTCTGCCAGTTGCAACATTGGCCAGGGAAACCTGCCCCACCAGTTTCACCATTACAATTCTCCCATTCATTTTTGGCTTCCAGCCACACTATAAAGTCAATAGTAGTCAATGAAACAATAATGGGAGAGGAGGACCATGATTAAAGACAGAGCCCATCTCTCACCAGTAGACATGTGACTCCAAGGCTAAGTGTGGGCTTAAAATTATTATTAACAAAAACAACCTGGGAAGGAAATGTGATCTTCCCTTTGTGCCATGTGCATGCTCAAATCTTGCATATGCTTCCTGGGAGAAAGAAATAACCTTTTGCATGGTGGAGAAAGGCAAGGACTCTCTGCTGAACCTGTGGTTTTCATTTGTCTGGGTTCTGGACGACTGCATTACGTTACGGAAAGTTTTTGTAGTTTCTAAGTCCTTTTGTGAAGATCAGAAATGTACACTGGATGAAGAAAAAATAAATCAAAGTTGTTGCCATTATCCCTTCCCCAACCTCACAGTTTTCTGCAGCAAGGATGTGATTTATGATAAATTCCCTGGCTCTATTGTTGAAAGTATCAAAAGGAAGAGTACATCCATTTCGTTCAGCATAGCTTAAGATGATATAGCTGGGAGTTGACTGAGTTGAAATCCCAGGGTATATACTGCCAGAACTCAAGTGGCCTAAAAATAGACACAGTGATTTCCTGATGTCCTCCACACTCACCAGAACAGTGCTAATGTCCTGGTCATGGCACAAAATGCTGCATACAGCAGACTGCTAGGAGAAAAAAAAACACGTTAGGTTTTATGTTTTTAATGTAAGATCTGCTTCAATGCAGTTTGACCACTCTGAATGTTCTGTGCCAGGCGGGGTTTTGCCATGGTCCTCAGAAACCACCTCTTTCTCAGGTACTGCTGCAACATTTGACCAGATGACTCATTCCTGTACACTTCAATGTCTGGGGTGAGGCCTTTTTTTGCAAAGAATCTTTTCTTCTCTCATCAAAACTTTCCAGGGCAAGGATTAACTTTTGTTCTGCTGTGTTTGTACAGCACCACACACAATCTTTCATGGTCCCACATAGCTCAGCCCTTCACAGTCCTCTGACAGGCTGCTGCTCCTGGTTACAATTGAATGTGGAGTTTGAGTTTCCTTAGATGTTCCTAACAGAACTGCTAACTTCTTACAGATCTGAGGCCAGATGTGGATGCCCTAAAACCTAGGCACCACTTTAAAACACCACCTCGTGCTGGGCAGCAGTCTTTGCCCCAAAGAAGTGTGTGTGTGACCATGCGACCCTTTGGTGGGGCCAAAATAGTTTTTGGTAGCTGATGCCAGAACACAGGAGTTTTAACCATCCACTTTGCTCATGGATGAGGAAGCCTTGATGGAAAGCACATGGAGCCACTCCTGTTTGCCACAAAGACAGCTTTCTATACCATCCTCTTCATGGGATTCTTATCACAGGCCAAGGCTTTCAGAAGCAGGACATAAAATGGAGGAAAATGGGATCTAGGTGGGCATTAACTTGAGAGGTGCGTTTTTAAACAATGTCTTTGGCTATGCACTATGGTGGGATGTTATCTACTGAGTATGCAATAGCCTCTTTCAAAGATAGGTCTTCCTGAGAGAAACACAGAGTAATTGTGAAGGTTACCAGCACAAACATGAGGAAATATATATAAACCTGGGACTGCAGGTGGTGTATGGATAGGAGAAAGACAGAGGATAACAGATGAAGGGCTTGCCAGGCTTTTGGTTACATGCTCAGTTTAGTGGAAATGAGAAGGAAAATCTACTTTTCCTCTTAGTGTGCTGTCCTCATGGCCTATATTTGTCATCTAGGACATGAAGAGCAGAGAAAAAATTTGCATTGAAGTAAAAATAAACTGGCTTTTTCATTATTGACTATTTTTATCAAATGTTTAAAATGAAGCATTGCAAAAAAATGAAAATCATACCCATTCTTTTGCCAATTTCAATACAGATAGAGATGGGCTGAACTATTTTTAACAAAAACTAAATATCCCTCTTTGAGGTCTTCCTCTGAATTTCATACCAGGACCCTTTGTATTCCCTGGAGTGAGTGTTTGATCCAAAAATATACAAAGATTTGCCAAACCACTAACTACAACCAAGAAAAAGTCGAGTAAAAATGGAGCCAAAAAAAGTTGTGTCTGTGGCTTTTCTGGAGAGTTTAGATCACTTGTAGGTTTTTGAAATATGTAAATATATAAATATATACAAGTATATTTATAAATTACCTATTGTTGCTTATTAGGGGAAACTGTGGAGGTAAATAGAAAAATATAGAAAAGACTATTTAAAAAGGCACAGAAGAGAGATTAGAGCATGGAGGATGGGTCAGGGAAGTTAAACTCAGCTGTTCTATCTTCAAACTGAGAAAAACTATGGTTTTGTGATTCTTGGTGGAATTATCATGTAAAACCCCATGACACAATATGTGAGCAAACCACAAATTTTGGAGAATTACTGAAAGGAGCTGACAGTTCTGGTGCTGATGTGAACTGCAAGACTTGAGATGGGAAGGACTGGAAAAGTATGTATTGGGAGGGGGCACAGAGCCTATGACACCTAACAGTTGTTCCTAAACCAAAGGTTTGACCCCAGGGTAGTTTGCAAGAGCACACCCAGCTGGCAAAAATCCAATTGCAGAGCTAAGGTTTTCCAGCAGAAATGGGGCTGCAGGCTGGGAAAAGAGAATGGTGTCTGGGAATTGGTACTCCCAATGCTGAAAGTAGGAAGGTGTTGATCAGCAGATCATTTTGTTCTGTCCCCAGCTGGAAAAAAAGGAGGCTCACCAAGGAGTACCAAAACTCTAGGAATTATGATTGCTGTATACCACCAGTACATTTAACTGCCGAGAGGGATCTCAAAAGGACAATCACAAAACTTCTTAGTGGGCTATGTACAGAAATGGGGTGTTACCTCAAGCAATAGCAAAGCTTCCTTGTGAAAGATGTAGCCATGTGGATTTATACCACATAAGCCCAGTATTCAGGACAAAATAAATTTTAAAGTGCATACATTTTTTTTTAAATTTTTTGTTGTTGTTTTTATTTTTATTTTTATATGCGTACACATATTTTAATTATCTGGAATGAAATAAGTGAAGCCAGTATTTCTTCTTTGTGGCACACCAGAAGGTTCTGAAAGGAACCAGAAGTGGTGACTGTCTGCCAGAAAACATTTCCACAGTATAGTACTTTTCTTTCATTCTTTTACCTAAATGTGACTTTTTTACTTACATTGAGAGTTTTGTGTTATGTTTTGTCTCAATGACCCAAATAATGTTTTCTGTCACAATCTGGAACCAACAATCCGGGGACTACATCTTCCCTAGCATATTGGATGGTGTGTTGTACTCATTCAGTTGACAAAGAGCTAGAGGAAGGATCTTTCACACAAAACTAACACAAAGGATTTTTTACTGTTTATAGAGAGGAGAGCTTTTAAGCACAAAAAATTAGTGATAGGTACATAACTTGCGTAGTCTTTCTCTGGAATTGTGGGGCCTGTCTTCTGTTTGCATTTTAAAATGTTTCCTGACTCAAACATATTCAGCTAAAGCATTTCAAAGAGAGAAAAAAAAATCAAGACAGGGAGGCAGGCTTATTTTCTTGTACACTAGGAACGCCAGCTTTATCTGGATGAAACAAGCCAGAGATTAAATTTAGTTCCTCAAAAGGATGGTGAACATCAAACTTTACTGCAAGGTTTGGATATGCCTTGTTTGTTTGGATTCTTATCCATTCCACAGGCAAGAATAATTTTCTCTCCACAAACAGAAATGTTTCCAAACCCAGTCCCTCTTTACCAAACCTAAGTGTTAGACCTAGAGACAGCAAACCTTCCCACTCTGTTTCCTCCACACAGCTTCCCTATCAGCCCCAAAATCAGAGCTCTCCCAAGCTCCCTGTTTTCTACAGTTGCATTCTCACTTTTGTGGTGTTTTCTGAAGCATACCCCACCACAGCTGGTGTAGTTTCTACTTGGGAAAATATTATTTTCCTATACTGCTGCTGAATCCCCAGAAAAGCTCTGCACAGACACCTGCATGAAGAACTCCTCTGAGAACTCTACCATGGTCAGTCGGTCCTAGAAATAATTATCAAGACCAGACACCCCACCCTATTTTCAAAGCCTAGAAAGTGTTTGATATTCCAGGAGAAAGTGATTTCAAATTGCTTCACACCTCCCTTGTCCAACTGTAGGAGAAAAAGTAGCACAGGGGGAAGTAAAAAATGTCCCTTGTCTGTCCCATGCCCCTGCTTGCAAATAGCTTAATCCTGAAAGCAAATTTCACTGCTATGTTCCCATTGTCCTGGGCGACATCTATTTTGACTACACCTTAAAAAAACAAATAAAAAATTCAAATGAAAAATTACTTTTAATCTGAATGGAGAAATGTTTGCGAAAAATACCTGCTTTGGTAAGTAATGTTTGGGGTTTCTTTTTCTTTTCAAATGCCGCCTTTTCATAACAAGAGACCTGATGGGACACTGGTGGGTGGCAGGCACACAGATGCACTGACAAACAGTGGCATTTGCCAAACACTGACACTGTTATCTACCAATAGGTGCTTGATGATTGGGGCCTTAACATCTGGTGATGGCAGGAATGGTTGATCTCTGGGATTATTTTAAAAGGGCTAGATCCCTGGGATTATTTTACAAGGGCCTAAAATTTGCATGGCAGACCAGTAACTTCTAAGCTGAGCCCCCAAATCCTCCATGGAAAATAAGATGCATTCTGGTGATAGCTCCTCCTGATCCAAGATCCTGCCAATGGATGATGGACACCTGAGAGGGCTCCTGGAAAAGCCTGGGATAATGAAGGACATGGGAGTGCTACCAGATAAATCCCAGTCACTGGGGATGACGGCTGTTCCTGGATAAGCCCTGCTCAAAGGAGATGACTCTGGGTTGTGGTTTCCACCTCTGGCTGCGGAGGCTGCTGTGTCTGGGCTTAGGTGTTTGCATCTCTCTCCTCTCCCCAGTGCCTGCTTTCCTGTCTGGCGCATCCTCCCTTTGTTTACTCACCTGTGAGATATATTGTCTCAAGGCCAGACTGCTTGCTTCCCAGAGCAGGCAGCCTGGGAAGCACAACTGCCTGAGCTATGTGCTAGTACAGTTATGTGGCAATCCTCTTCTGGGGTAGCTGCGCATGAATGAAGGGCTGGTAATAAAAAGCAAAAAGCAAAACACAGGCGTGAGTGAAGACAGGACAGGCAGTGCCCTGGTGAAGAGCAAGGACCTGGAGGCAAAGAGCCTGGGGACAAATAATGGGCAGCCCTGTCTCCAGCCCACCACTACCCCCACCTCACCCTGCAGTTAGGCTGCTGCAGCAGCAGGGCAAGGAGGTGAAGGAAAAGTGGCACCCCACCACCTGAGAAGACCCCAAGTGTGCAGCCAGGGAGGATGCAGAGAGGACTTCTGCCCTCTCTCCTGCTTCCACCATCCCTCCTGACCCTCCCAGCCACTGAGGGGTTGCCTGAGTGCTGGCTGGAGTGTGAAACAGTGCAGACATGATGCTCACCTGCCCTTCTGCTTCCTCATGTCACCAGGGGAGCAACTAGATGGAGTTTTTGATAATCCATACTGCACTTAGGTATGTGCAGGTCCCTGGTGAGTAGAGACACGTGCACGATTAAGTACAGAGAAACCAATGACCTTTATTCTGGCTGAAGGAGGGAAAGTGGAGTGAGGTCCTGGGAACCACGGATGGAGATAATATTGTGTCATTTAGGGCACAAATGGAGCTTTCAGACATCATCTCTGTGTTCTTATGCATTGGGTTCACACAGCTTGGCCCATCACTGGAGTGAGGGCTTTCCAGAGTCAGCTTGTGCCCTGTGCCACAGCTGATCTGTCCTCTGGTGAATATTGTGTGGAAAGGTCCTGTCACATAGGTGACAATTTTGGAGAGGGTCTGTGGAGAACAGACAATGCCATTGTTCTGTCTTGGCCCGCCATGGAGCCGCTCTGCTGCTCAGGTACTGTATATAACATATGCGATGTTAATTCAATTTTCATGTACATTTTAGAGGAGCTGAATGTGGCCTTTGTCTAATGCTTTGGCTCACAAGGGCTTTTTCATAAGAAATTCTACTTAAATGAAACAGAAAACTTTCTGATAGTTACCAAACACCAGGAGACAATGGCAGGCTATACCTGTTCATCATCAGCAACCATTCATTTATCCTAGGGAAGGAATTTATTGGTGATAATCCTGAGTGAAGGCTTGCTTGTTTGCATGACTGGATGAGATCCAGCATCAACAGCACCTTGCTGAACCCTTTGGAGTGCCAGGCTGAAATTACAGGAGAGATGTAATGAAGCTTGGGAAGCATTAACAAAAAAACCCATTCTCAGTTGCACCATAAGCATTTTTGCATCCTGGCACATGAGGATATGAAGAACAAGAACAGATGGGCAAAACATAGACATGAGTCCAGCAAGAGGTACTGCAAAGACCAAAACACATAACTTTAGATAGGATGAACAGGAACTTGTTAGAAGGGAAAATGGGAAGCAACGAGCTGGTGGAAAGTGTTTGTGGTAAGAGTGGGGTGCATGAGGGCAGCACCACAGCAAATTAGAGGCAGAAGGAACCTGAAAGTCCACCTAGTGCTGCTGGGCCCTGAAGCTCGGGCTCACCTCCCCTTAAATATACCCTATGGTGTTCCCAGGCACCCTGGGCTGCCACCTCACACCTTCAGCATTAGAAAGCAATCCCCAGTCCCTAACTTCACTCCTCCTTCCTCTGCTTAAGCTCATTAATTATTATACTGCCCCGGAGATGTGATAATTAGCTCATTAGGGGATACTTTTGCCTGCACAGAAAGCAACAGTTGCAGCCATCATCAGGAGAGAGGAGAGTGTCTGCGTGCAGCCATCTCAATGCCAGATGGAGTCCAGGTTTCAGGTGAAATTCTGCCTAAAAGAATTGACTGAAAAAGGAAGGCTTTTTTTTCTTAATGATGTTGGATGTGTTCCAGGACAGTGAACAAAAAACTCAAGTTATATCCCAAAGGAATTAATGCATCAGTTAGCTCCAACTAAAGCTTCTAAGGAAGTGATAAGAAGGCATAGTAAATATTTTACCAGAGGCTAGTCCAAAATATCTGAACCACTCTGGGGCAAATTAGTGGCTGAGCTTCTATCAAGAGCACCTAGTAGAGCATAGCTCTGAGGACGAAGCACAACCTTGTTTAACCCCAAGGAGGTGTCAGTGCTTTTGTGGCAAGTTTCCATCCTGCCTCCAGCAAGCAGCTGGGCAGGGTCCAAGACTGCCTGTGCTTTCCTTCACCAGTACCACAACGAATAGCATTCCCCTCTTCCATGCTCACCTGGGCTTCCAGAAGAGCTCACATTCTCCATTTGCATTTCAGGTGATTGCTAAAATGTGAGCACTTTGGCACCTCTTAGCGGGAGATGAGAGCTCTGAGTCTCTGTGTGGGGAGCCCGCGGGAGAATGAGGAGGCTGAAGATATGAAAATGGCTTTATCTGCTACTTTCAAGCGACAGTGGAGAACTGCTGTGCAGGAGATGAACTGTGGGAAAGAGATGAGCATATCATGCATAAAGGCTATGGGCTCAACTGGCAATTAATGAAAACCAGAACTATTTGTTGTCTAAGTGATTGCAACAGGGTGGGTTCCAAAGTACCCAGTCTTCACTAGGGGAAGCTGGACCTTGTTGGTCTGCCAGAATTTAACCTTCTTTTCAAGCAAACTGGTAGCTAAACTGATTCAAATGATTTATAATGGGATTGCCAAACCTTACTGGCAAAAAGCTGTCAGAGAAAAAAAAAGTGTAAAGGAGTTAGGCAAACGATTACTCTAAGATTAGACCTGCAGCTATGGGCATGCCTATGAGGTGTTTTGCAGCCAAATACTGATACACTGTCTGAACTCTGAACTGATCAGACACCATAGGATAGCACTGACCCTAAAGTAACCCATGCTTGGGTTTTTCAAGGCGATAACTTTTTCAAGGTGATAACTCCTTTAAAGCAGCTTCCATTCAACTCTGAACACAGACAGATCTTGAGCATGCTTGCTCAGTGCCTGGGCTGAGTGCAAAGTCATGGATGGATGTAGCCTGAGAGAGAAGATTAATTAACAGATGCAGACAAGGTCTAGAAGGTTTTATGCTGAACCAGAACACAGGGAAAAGGGCATAAACGAAAAATGTGAAAACCAAACAAATACATAATGTAGAGAAGAGGAACATCAGTACACAGTTATTTGTGGCAGTGAGTCCCAGGAGTCACCCCTTGCTTAGCAGGCTGAATTTCTCATATCAGTGTAATAATGTGAATGGGAGAAGTAGCAATGGTTAAATCAAAATGAGTAGGAAAGCTGTTGAGAGGTTCAGAGAAATTTGATTCAGGGCCTGAGACTGCCTGCATTAGAGATGAAAATGCAGATATCTCACTGCTCCCTACAGTCAAGATTTCTGGATGGCCCTGTGGGTCAGGAAGGACCTGGGGGGCTTGGTCAATATTTGGAGAAATATGGAGTTCAATACTATGCATTTCTCCTTGCATTCAGTTTGTGTCCTGGCCAGATCAGGTTCCCCACCTTGCTGGACCCTGGTAGGCAGCTGCCCATGGTGATACAAACTCTGTTGCTGCCTCCGCCTGGCATGGATGCTAGCAGACAGGCTCCAGAACAAATGGCCACTTGGATGGACTCCCTCTGGGCTGGCTTGGGAAGGGCAGAGCCTGGGGTCACTATCAGGGTGGGCAAGAGGCAAAATGAACCACTTATAACATTCTACCTGTCTGAGGGCTTAAATTTAACGCTTGGGTCAACCAGAGCTGCCAGCATGGCACCTTCTGCCAGCATAAAATGGCCTTTAAAGTGGGAAGGGAAATGAGTATGTAACACAAACAAACAAAAATTGGTTGACCAAGAATTCAGGGAGGGTAGTATAACTGCACACAAAACTGAGTTTTGCCTCAACCACCAATTTACCTTGTCTTGAGGGCACTGGAATATGTTAAGAGGCATCCAGTGGCCACAGACGCTTGCCGCTCACAGCCAGGGCCCAGCGAGTGACGTCAGCATTTGCTCCTCTTTGAGCCCTTCCCAGCTGGCAGAAGTGGTGCCCTTCAGTTCTGCATCCCATGCCTAAATGTGGCCCTGACAGCGTGGTGAAGGGTTCTGGGACTCCCAGAGGAAAGCCCACTGGAGGTCTGGAAGATACGAAGAACTGGGCATGCAGATCCAGCAAGAAACAGTGGCCACTGAGCATGACCCTTGCAAAACATGGCAGGAAAGCTAGAGAAGATTAATATAATTAAGTCCCCCAGCCAGAGGAGATGTTTTATGGTGGCTACACTGCAGGCTAAGCAGTCATGAGACCACAAGGGAAGAAATGCTCTTTTCTTGCAGTGGTAAGTCCCAGATAGAGGACTGGGGCAGCTCTGCAATTCATAGCTGTCTGGAAACATGTTGCTCTCTTTAACAATGTTAAATACAGATGCATTTAGAGAGCAAACTTACAGAACTGAGCTTCAGCTTCTGGTTGTGGGGTTTCTGATATTGTTTTGGGGTTTTTTTTCATTTCCATTATTTGTACATTATTGCATCATTTTCCCTCATGCTGTGCTCCATCAGAGCTGCCCTGAGGAGCAGACTGACCTGTGTGGAGCTCCTTGGACATCCTGCACATCCAGCATGATGAAGCATTGCTAAACAAAAGAGGGAGCCCAAGGGAGCCGTGAACTCCATGGCAGGACTGGCGGTGTTCTCCAAACCCAGCTTCTGCAGAAAGCTTGGTGCCCACGATGTTCCCTCCTGTGCCTGCAAAGACATCTCTGCTGTCCTGGGAGCTAATTTTAAGTGCTTTGTTGGTGGCTGTCGAGCTGACTGCAGAGAAGGACTTGGAGGTGTTCAGTGAATTTATCAGAGGTCTGGCATTTTCAACCCTATTTCCAACTGGTTCAAGCTGGAGCCTTTTAAAGACACAGCTGTCCTCAAAACCAGTGAGGAAAATGTTGCTGAGCCTGCGTGGCCAAATGGGAGAAGCTACGGGTCATTGAAGCCCCCAGCTACAGATGGTTAGCTTTTTAACCCAAGCTATCTTATCTCGCGCTTTAGACTTCACAGAGGCTGGGTTCAACTCCTGGCGCCTCAGCCAGGAAGCTGGCTGCCTTGGATGCTCTCCAGTGCTTATTTACAACATACATATGCAGTGTGGCCATTGATTTATACTCCAGGCAGCCTCCACCCCAAAGAGGCAAATTTAGAAGCAGTGTCTCTTCAAAGCGAGAACATGCTCCACTTCGCTTTGCCCTCAGCTAAGCCTCATCCTATCTGGATGCTCAAACACAGGTAGTGGTGCTGGAATTTTCTGGCAGAGCCCCCCTGGCAGGATTAGATGCCCAAGTAGGAGCAGAAATTTCCAGTCTCTTACATCATTGTCTTGGTTCTCCACAAGCACTGAGACTCTCCAGGCTTTGTAAGGGAGTTCTAGCAGTGCTTCTGGACAGATTTAGGTTCCTAAGTTTAGACACATCTTTGAAAAACTTGGGCTTTATGTTCCAGGCCCAAAGTATTTCTGCATGGTGACACACTGTCATCCCTTCTATTCTGGCACTCTACCACCTATTCAAACACACTGGCCATACTAAAACAGCCAAACCAAAGTTGTCTTTTCTTCCTCCTTTTTCCATGCTCTACATGTGGACTGTTTCTGTCCAGCGTCTCCTGGTCTCCTCCCAAAATGAGGCTCATGCACCTAAAGGGAAAAATGTCCTGTCTATTG
This sequence comes from Pardalotus punctatus, assembly GCA_013400915.1. NCBI lineage: Eukaryota > Metazoa > Chordata > Aves > Passeriformes > Pardalotidae > Pardalotus > Pardalotus punctatus. The sequence goes on from VZTX01014541.1 coordinate 126,226, forward strand.
CATGAAGGCAGAAGTCAGTCCCGAGGCTGGGCAAGTTTTGGCCAGCTGATCTCTGCCCCACAGCTGCAGCTGAGCATCCCACTCTGCTGAGCTCTTCTCCTGGCACCCCCAGCCTTATCGCTCCACTCCACTGGCCAAAGCCTGGCTAGAGGCAGCCTCACACCTGCTTTTCTTCAGCAGATCTCCCTTTCCTTGGGCACATGAATCATTCTGTGACATTTTCAAGGATCTGCCTAGTGCTCGGGATCAAAGGCTCAGCACCTTCCTTGCGTGTGAACTTGTGCCAGCATTTTCATAAAAAAAATAATTGTGCCTTGTTCAACAGACCTGGCTAATGGCAGGTTCTGAGAAGCACCTAAGTACCTGGTAGTGGAGATGTAATAAAACCTGCTATACTTAGGCCCTTGCAGGCACTTCCAATTATAAAAATCTATTTTTGAACCTGTAGAACCATCCTTTTTAAAAACTGTTCTTAACAAAGAGCCTCAGCCTTTGAGCTATATATTTTTCTTACATTAAAAAACCCCACATATTGTTTTGCTTATTTTGAGCTGAGCATTTGGAAAAAAAACAAACAGGTTTGCTGGTGGCAGAGCTATTTTTTATGTTTGTGCAAATAATGAATGGCGTGATTGTTAAAAATGAAAGTCCAAAAAGGATGCAAAATTTCCCTTTCCAGAAGACAGTTCTAAGCATGTTTTCTGAGGTGTTTTTGGGAGACAGCTGCAGGGCTTGTGGTCTTGCTCACAGAGAGAAAGGGCTCTCTAAGGTAGGAAAACATTCTCAGGAGAATCACTGAAGACTTCCTATGCCTTGTCTGGCTCCGCGCTCACTTTAAGGCAATGCATGAGACAATTACCAGTGGGGAAAGATTTCCTCATCACTTCATAGTTTGGGAGTATGACCTATGAAAGACCAGAAAGAAAGACCAACACCTTCTGACTTCAGTCAGAGAATGGATACACAAAGTCTGGAGCATTTTAGCTGCCTTCTAAATAAAAAAGACAGAGGAATTTCAGGTTTGTTTTTTTTTTTTTTAACCTTCTTTTCAACCTCACAAGTGAAACTGGGAAATACAAAGACCAGCGCTGCACTAAGAGTCACTGAGCCAATTCTGTAACAAAAGTGCAATTCAGGCATAAACGTCAAATGTAAATTTATATTTCTTTTAAATTGGTCACGTCCTCTCCTACTACGTTATAATTTAGTGGGAAGGATGCTGTATTTGGGATGGACATGAAAGAGCAAGAAGCGCAGCCTGATGAAAGAGCCTGATGCGCAGGCTGGGATGCAGCTCTCGGGGGCCCAATGCGTCAGCCCCTGCCTTGCCCCTCCTCACAGGAGACCTGAAGAGCAGCGGTGCCAGGGAGTCTCAGCTGTTCAGGGGGCTCCAAGCCCAGGCTGCCATGCTTGAATCATTTATGTGTCTTGGTGAAGAAACAAACAGTTGACATATGGGACAAGGGTCGTGGCTTGGTGACTAACCTTGGCAAGATGTTGTTGCCCGTGCAGAGGGAAGGCTGAGCTTACCGGGCCAGAAGAACAGAGAACAATGTGCCTTGATGTGTGAAGGGTTTGTAGAAATAGCACCAAAAGTGCTTGATTTAACCAAGAGGTGACAGTTGATTCAGCACAGATGGGTGGAGAGGCCTCTGGAAGAGCTTTATCCTGTCATCTTTCATTCCTTGGCTGCCGACCTTCAATAGCACACTCAGGAGTCAGGGATAGATTAGCATGGGTGGCTCTCTCCAGCCTTTGCACGGTATGGGGCTGTTTGTAGGTTCCCCAGAGACAACCAGACTAGGAGAGACACCAAGCAAAAGCAAAACCAATGCCAAAGGCAGTATTATCCATGTCTGCTTTTAGATGCTCTGTGTCAGCCCAGGGCAGGAAAGAGCATCATTTGTACACAGACTTTGAGGTGGCCTGATTCTGTGTGTGCATAAGGTGGATGTGGGCTCCTGGTTTATTGCTCTTTCTCCAAGCACTCCGCTGTCCTGGGAAACCTCTCCCCATGCCAGCTGTGAGGCTGTGTGCAAGGAGTCCTGCCGAAACCCACGTCAGATGCAACAATCCTGCAAAAGGGTTAGCGACTTGCTCTGGCACTGCAGGCTTTGGGTGTCTCTTGGGAATTGGGAATGGTTGTGGTAGGTTTTGGACATAATTGAGGGAGGAGACATGGGGAGAACAACAGCTTTTACTGGATCAGATGTTACGGGTGGAGAAAAACAAGTGAACTTTTGTCCATATATGTCCTCCTGAGGGGTGCCTGAATCCTTGCCTGCTTTTTCTGCCTGTATCTGCTGGTCCAATGAAAGCTGGTACTGGCCCCTTCGAAACTTGCTGTGGGAGCCGAAAGGCAGTTTGAAAAACCAAACTGAAGCAACAATGTGTAATTGTCTGTAATCAGAGACAATGTTCTCTTAGCTCAGTTTTTCAGTCAAGCAGGATAAATGCTGACACGTTTCCCACAGCTGAATTCAACTTTTGGCAATAGAATGTGGCAAAGCAAAGAGCACCTTACAGTGTCTGTGACTGGTACTGCTAAATCTGCTTGTGCACTGGTCTTCTCCTCAGCTCTGCTTGACTGAGTACAGGGCAGCCTGTTGTAAAGTGCTGTTTCCAAGAGCATGCAGTGGAGGGTGCCTCCAGGAAACAACTCTGGGTTTATATTTGACCAACAGCGATGTCACCTTCTGCTGTTCCTAGGCAGACTAGGGGCATCTCAGCCAGAGGAAGAGAGGAGGAAGGAGACCAGAAATGAGAGACGCAGGAGGAATCCAGACAGAGAGAGCCCAGCTCAGCGGAGCTAAGATCTTCTTGGCTTGGCGGATGCCTGACCTGCCAGGGGATGGTCAGCATGCGCCGAATGAGGAGAACGGCTGCAAGAACTCACACTGTCTGGCCCGGCAGCAGGGAGGTGACCTTGACAGACTGCTCCAAGTGCCTGAGTAGCCACAGGCAGGAGGGCAATTGGAACCGTGTCAAAGATCATGGATCACTCCAGAGGGAGAAGGAAGCATGAGCCATAGCAACTGAACTTGTTTATAACTTGTGTTTCTTGGTATGTGAGTGACAGGAAGGCAGGAGGTGTCTGAGGCAAGGAGCTCCTGCCTGCACACAAGAGCATCTGGTTTAGCAAATTAACCTCCTTGCTGTCTAAAATACCCTCACATGTATATGCTTTACTATCATCTCTAGTCATTAGAAATACACTCAGAGACATAGATTATATAGATGTATAGATATATAGACATAGATATATAGATATGTAGATATAGATATAGATATAGATATAGATATAGATATAGATATAGATATAGATATAGACATGGACATGGATATAGATATAGATATAGATATAGATATAGATATAGATATAAATATATAAGCCAGTCAGTTCCACTGTACTATGGGCTGCATCCTGCATTTCTGCCTTACTTTTTGGTGTTCCCAGTGCTCTGTAGCCAGTCTTCAGTGCACAGGCGCCTGCATCTACTTTCCCTGGGGTTAGTATGTTGAAAGCCTAGGAGTTGCAAACTCTAATTTCCATCCAAAAGACTGTGATGAAAACCTGGAGGGGAATAAAATCCAGGTTGCATTGCAGCAGTAAAATTTCCACTGTATGTTGAAAAGGTGATTTAAAGCTGTCTCACTTCTTAGAAAAAAGGGTACTCGAAGATAAACTGTACCTTAAAACCGGAACCAAAGACTTCTAGAAGAAAAAATATTCTCTAAGTTCTACTTTAGGAAAGTTGGATGTGCAGCTTATTCTAAACACCAGGACTCTTTTAAGTGCACTCATGAGTAAAACCCACTTCTTTCATCCCTGGGACAATAGGGCAATAAATGGGAACATCTCCCCAAGGCCCTCCATAATCGGGAGCAGCATTACTCAACCTGTAAGCCAGACAGTATCTAGGCCAAGCAACATGCAGAAAAGAAAAATGGAGGGAAATTTTAAAAGACAAAATAAAACACATAGCTTTTCACCCAAATTTTCATCAGTTGTATGTGAATATTATGGGTACACTGCAGGAAACACTTGGTGTTGTTCAAAGAGGGTAGGTGACCGGGGAGAAGGATTCCCTTACAATTATCAATCAATCTAAAGCTCACACAACTAAGAGCTGCTGCATGAGACCAGGGAAGACCATAGCTGCCATTTCTGCTCAGGGTTCAGCAATACCATTATGAAATGCCTTATTCAAAGTTCACTGAAACCTTGACAAATGTCTCCTACCTAGCTGCTTGGACAAGAGTTGGTTGTGGATCCATCCTGAAGGACTGAATTTGAGCCATTTCCCATTTTTACCTGTGGCAAATCTGTACAAGCTTTTAGTAATAAAATGCTTTTTAAGTGTAATTCACTCTGATTGAGAAGGGCTATGGCAAAACTGCCTCCTGCTCCAAAAGAATTCTCCATTCTATTACTCATATGCTTTAAAATATTTTACCTCTTAATTTTCCCGCTCCTTGTTTTTTGGGATTTTTTTTTTTTGAGTGCTTGACAGTGCTGCTCCCTCCACAGTGGAAATGAAAAGATATCCCAGCCCTGTGCCTTGAGAGCCAGCAATTGAGCTGTGCCTGAAGCAGGCTGGAGTGAGAGGCATCAGTAATGCCAAGAAGCACCAGCCAGGACACTGCTGTGGGGCAACATCTGGTACCACTTCAAGGAGCTAGAGGATAGAAAAGCCAGAGCTCTGTGAGCATTGTCTCATTCTCATTTTATTATTAGTGTTATTTTATTGTGCTAAGCACAAGGCATTAGAGACAAAGCACGGCAAGCAAACAAACAAAGGAAAAACCCAAGGCTCTGGCACACAGTACTCCTAATGAAAGTCACAACTCAGTTATTGAAGTTAGGTGGGGATGGATGGTTGGTGTCTCTCAGATTTGAAGAGAGGGAACAACCAGGTGAGGAGCCCATGTCTTCCACCAGAGCTCTCCTGCTTGCAGTGATGCAAGGGGAATGAAGGCAGCAAAGAAGGGTGCTCGCTCCACAGGGAGGTGACACAGTGAAGGTACCACAGCAGAGTCCCACCAGTTTCTATAGGGCAGAGCTGTGCAGCCTTCAGCATTCTCCCAGGATGTTACAAGAGTCCTCTCAGCCTGAGATGGAGCTTGCTGTGGGGTATCACAGAGGGCAGGAGGTGTGGAGGAGGCCAGGATGCACTTGGGGGTAGAAACCACAGGGCACTTAGTGCATTGCACAACTCAGGAAACCCCTTTGGTCCTGTTTGCTGAAAGCTCAAAGAATATTTTAATAGAAAGATGACTTTTTTCAAGTCTATGTCTAGTACACTTTCCCTAAGTATTTCCTGCCAGGCAGAAAATAATTAGCAGGGTAAATGAGCCTCTAGCCTGATGTCATGTACCTAGTAACTTCTGACAGCTGTAGAAAATAGCAAGGGATTACAAGAAGACATCCAGTTCCTTTCTGACCTACAAGGCAGATCAGCTCATTTCCATTTGTCTTTCCCAGTGATCTCTGATCCCTTCCTACTCTGAAAGAGGTCTGGACTTGGTCGCCACTGGCACTAGTGTCCTACCCCAGAAAAAAACATCTGGCAATGGGATGCTGTTGCCAGAGGAATTCAGCCAACCGACACCCTCTTCCTGAGTTGCTCCCAGTAAATAAGGTGATCAGGAATAGGCAACAACTCAAATGACTAGATTTGGAGGCTATAAAATATTCTTCAGAGAATAGATGGGACAATTCTGATTTCACTCTTTTAGGACACCTTCAGTAAGGCCAGGAGCACATGCTCTACAGGCAAATTGTTACTCCAAAAAAGTAGAAGTGACTAACAGATCCGGGTAAAAATGGCAATCACTCAGAAGAGAATTTTCTGTTTCCCTGAGGACCTTTGTGTCTTTGGAACCCTTGGATTCCCCATCCTTGGCAGATGGCAAAACTCTTCCAACAAGCTTTCCTGTCTCTTCCTTTCTTTTGTCTCCCTTTGTTTAAGATATTCCTTCTTAAAAGCAGAGTTTGCTTGCTCATTCTCTTGTACTGGATTCTCACATTCTCTATTTCCATGTGGAAGAGCTATCAAGACTCAATGGCTGTGCTGAAAACAATCATGAGTCCTCACCAGCACAGAGTTCTTCTAAACTGTCCCTGCTTAATGATCTATTCTTGTTTTCCAGATATTGTTTCAGAAGGATGAGTCCTAATCCATTGCAAGAACATAATCACAAACTCTGGTCTATGTTGGGAAGGTAGAATTGCCCAAAGACTCACAATCTTGTAACACCTCTTCCACAACCAGGCATCATCTCTATTCATGCTCTGGGCATTGCAGCTTTTCCTACCTCAGCTGCATGGCAAAAGGGGATCTATCTGGGGAACAATTATCCTGGTCATTCCTTAAAATTCATCCTTTTCTGCGGTTTCTAGAGGGAAATAAGCCATTGTTTCTGGTACTTCAGAGTCATACTGTCTGCTGAGGTCCCTGATCAATACATACTGTTACTCCTGCAAGTGAACATCTCTCCTGTTGCCTTCTGCATTTCAAGTTCCTACTAGTCTTACCCATTTACTGCAGAGCACCTCTGCCATATAACAAGTCCACACGCAACAGAGACCTCAACTGTTGGATGGCTGCACCATGGTCAAATCATGGCACTGTAAATTGTTTGAAACCATGAAGTCTTTGCATGTCTGCCCAGGTCCTTGCACAAGAGGAGTCCATCAAGATATCCCTGCCAGCCAGGTGATAGCTTACAATGTGGTGCCAGCAGGAGCAAACTCCACAGGGAGAGGAATGGGTTTTAGTACGAACTTGAATCAGCAGGTTTTTCTGTTCTCTCTTTCGGTTCTACTTGTGGCCCTGTAGTGATGATAGGGACTATCTTTCCCCAGCCAAGAAGAGGTGGCAGAACCTTCTATCCATAGCTCTGGCGTCTGACAAATATTCCCTAAAAAATATAAATATCTTGGACTGTTACAGCAAAGCAGGCAAGCGAAGTCCTGCCCAAGCTTTAATGCCCTACTTAAAACTCTTCTGATATGTATCTGCATCCTGGGTGTGAAAAGGAAGGGCTGCACATGTGATGTGTCTCTGGGGAATGCGTGTGAGGAGGTAGACCAGCAAGAATTGTGGCTCCACCATTCTTGTTCCCTGTGGAGCCATTGGAGACCTGGGCCAGTCAGACCTGGTTATTTTTGGCCACTGAGTGCCGCTCCGTGGGAAAACAGTGCTCCGATACTCTCGACATGGTCAGTGAGAAGGTGTTGGTTCTCACAGTGTTTTCAAAGAAGGCACAAGTATTTCCAGCATATTGAAACATTTGTTTTGACTTTTATCACACTATATAAAAGTCTTTGAGTTTTGTCTATTAGGTTTCCATGCCATAATATTATGACGGGTCATGGCATAATAGTCTTACTGTTTTGACTCCAAAGCATGCTGTAACATGGGTCAAGCTGATGAAATCAAAATGAAATTAATGTTTTATTTTGACAAGATTATATTTCTCTTTCATTTGTTTGATAAAGTCAAAGCAAAAATGTCAGCAGGATTTTTCCACGGTGCAGTCTCAAAATTACATTTTCTCATTCAGGTGTGGATTTTGAATGGGCACCATAACCTTGTTTTGTGCTCAGATCATAGTGGAAACATTGTACATGGATAGCATCTCAGACTAACAGACTCTACTTGACTCTTCAACCATTTTAAAGAGCATGTTGCAAAAATACAATCTTGGACTGTGAACTATGCCACTTTCTAGTGTGTAGTTCCCAGTCACCCATCCCTTCTGTTTAGCCAGCAGAAGCGCAGTCCAGAAACAGACTGAGAAGGAAGAGCTCCTGAAAAACTGGGGTTTGTGTCCTGTTGGGTCAGGGAGCCTCCAAAATATGGAATAAAATGCTCCTAGAACAGCAGGGTCTCTGTAAGAAGCCAGTGGTGCAGACATGCTCTGCGTGGCTGTAAGCCTGATACAGCCTTTATTTATGCAGTACCCAGAAAGCACAATCTCTTAATCCTGTTCCTAGTCCTTGCTGCTCACACACGATGTTAGACAAGTGTTTGTTCCTGCTTTCCCCTCCCTATCTTTGTCTAGCTGGATTCAAGTGATTTTGAGACTGAAACTTTATTACTTTGTGTACAGAGCACCTGGGGCACTGTGGGGGTCTTGATCTCTGCTTCTGGTGACTGATAATGTATCCTCTTATTGTGCAGTTTTTTTTTACTCTGAATATTGACTTTCATGGTAATATATTTATTTCCCTTGTTTATTCCATCTCTTATTCCCCACCCCCCCACCACAGACCTTCCCTTTTTTTTTTGAGTTTGAGCTNNNCAGAGCTTCCCTTTGTTTGCTTGGTTGTGCTCTGATGCACAGGTATTTATCTAAATGGGGTCTGCTGTATTTGTACCAGCCCAGGTGGCAGGTAAGATGCAAACATCAGACACCTCTTTACACATCCCCAGGTTTCATGAATGATTGATTAATTGCTTTCTCCCTTATCAGCTTTTCTTTCTCATAACTGGGGGTCAGCTTGCATGGACTAACACCTTCAGGGAGGCCCTGTTTCCTATATACATCAGCTTTACTGGCTTCTTATTATCTCAGCCCTATCTGTACCTTTGTTCAATTCAAGAGGTAATTAAACTCAAAGCCAAAGCAAATGTCAGGGTGATAATGAGACAGATAAGATTAAAAAGAAGTATTTTTTTTTTTTTAAAGACCTAACACATACCTGAAGTGCCTGTTGGCCCACAGCCAGTGGAAAGTTCCCTTTCTTGCCTGGATATAGTCAGAAAAGTGACTATGTAAAAAAAAACGGCACCACCTCACTCCAGGTGTGTGCTGCTGAGAACAACACCTACCTGGCAAAGCACTCAAGCATATAAGTATTTGCCCTGAAATTGTTTACTCATATGCTTAAATTTAAGCACGTGCTTGAGTGTTTTGTTCAACCAATGCCTCAACCCAATGCAGCTTGAGTGGGTGTAATTCGGCGGGTGCAATTCCATTCATTTCAATAATGCCATGCAAGTCACTCTGGGCTGTAGCTATTGCCTTCCATCTGCTGTTCCCGCCCAAAGCCCACAGTGAGTGCCAGGGCTTTGCCGTGCTGCCCAGTTTGCAGGAGAGCCTGGAAATTATGTGGCCACTCCTTTGGTCTCCACAATGCCATGCCTCGCCTGCTAGACTCCACCTTTCTCTGTGTTGTTCTGGGATGGAAAGATGGACGTGCTAATCTCTGCTTGGGATAAGTTTTTCTCAGCCGGAGCCCCCAGTGGCTCACGAACTACTTTGGGGGGAGATTATACAGGGGATGTTGTGGGCTCTCTCTGCTTCATGGGCTGTCCACGCTTCCTTAAGCCTTTCTGCATTGAATGACTTTATAATCTGAAGCAGATCTATGGTGTAATTTTCAGAGGTTGGGGTGGAGAAGCCACTAATCAAAAAGAGCTGCAGTTTTCCGAGGGAGCTTCAAAGCTCTCTGCAAGCAGGAGAGCCTGTGAAGGGTACACATGTTGCTGGCTAGGCAACCCCTGACGGTTAAAGTTTTACTTAAGCCCATGTGTTTTTCCACTGGGTATTTTTATCCTCTGAAGTCTACTGTACATGGCTGTGTACTGTAAATACACCCCTGTTGTTCCCTCACATGTGTTTACTTTGCATTTCGGGGAGCACAGCTCACCATGCTGGCTGTTGGTTGCTGGCTGAAAGTGAAAATTAAGCACCAAAGCACCAAATCACCCCAGAAGCCCCAGGGTATCCGACCTATCTGGTCCTGTGGCCTCCCTACCTTGGAAGCCTGCTCTCTGCTTCCCTCCCAGGGCACAGGGCAGATGTACCTGAGACTCTGCTGTCCTCAGCATCCTTTTTGCAGTCTGGCTCCCATTCTGCTCTGTTGCCTCAGCAGCAACGGATTCTCACCTGCCAAGAAAAAGAAGTTGTCCAAATAAGCCTCTCATTCTATGAGTGGGAAGTAGATTTATTATCTTGTGTCTGAATGCTGAGTAGAGGCAGAAAGAGAAAAGTCTCTGTTCTGAGATCATACCAAGAGCTTGTGGTGGAGTCAGGAGCTGAAGGCTCTACATCAGTGCAGGACCTCACGTGGCCTTTCAGCAACTTTCAGTGTTTTGAGGTGGATGATAGCTGCCAACAGAGTGATTCCACAGGGCTCTGCATCCTGAAGAAAGATATTGAGAGTGATGACATGAAGGTTGAGTAATTATGTAAGAAGTAAAATTTATTAGTCTCTTCACCATAGCTGTCCTTTAGGGACTCTTTGATATTTACAAATATGTCCAAGTTCCTCCCAGAACCTTTACCTAGAGAAAGATGAGTCTTTTTTTTTATTCTTTCCTTAACTAGATGCCTATTTTTATAAAGCGGTTAGAAGTTCAAAATCTCTTGAACTTCTCTTTTCTCTGCTGCTGAGCTCAGAAGCTGGGAGGGTGTGGAGCTGCTAGGCACAATAGTTGCATGAACATTGTTCTGTCAAGATACCAAACTAAAAAATATTTTCATGGAGCTCTGAAAACAAGCCAGCAAATAGGAAGCAAGGGAAGACACTGGTTGGGAGAGGTCAAGTTCAGCACAAAATGCTGCTGTTACAGCCACTCTTCACCCTGTGAAAAGGCTTTGTGCTTTGGGCGAAGCTTTGGTCTGCCTAAATAATTGTCTGTCTTCTCCCCAGAATTGTGGGGAGTTTTGGACTGAAAAACAGTGTGTTACACCTATAGTGCTTCTCTCCTGCTGTAATATGAGTTATAATATTTTTTAAATTCTTTTTAAAAATACTTTATGTTATTGGCCTTCCATTATTGACTGCCTTACTTTGGAAGACAGCTAGATAGAAAAGTTTAATATAAAGGCACGAAGAAATATCTATGTAATTTTGAATACAGATTGTGAATCTATATTTAACTGTATTATATTTTACATATTACATTGAATACATAAAGTGTTATATAAAGCCCCTATCAGAAGGGGCCCAGAACCTGGATTGAAATCTTTTGAAATGGTTGCCACATATTTATTGCTCAGGAGGATAATGTCCTTTTACAAATGGTTTTAAAAAAGAACCCTGGTCACATAGAATCACTCCTCCAAATAAACAACTAAGCCCACACATTTAGGAGAGGTGGTTCTTGTCACGTCTGGGATAATATTAGAGAAGCAAAACAAAATTTTCCCAGACATTTGCTGATTGAAACCTTCTCCCTGCACACAGGGTAAAAGAAAAGCAGGCTTCACCCACAGGGGTGGGAAAGACCTTTAGGTTTCTGCTTCCTGTCTTTGGATGGGTTGACCAGGGGATTGCTTGGCTCTCTTGGGTGTGCTAATAGGCAGCATTACCTACATGAAGGAAGCCTCCAATGTGGAGAAGGTACTGGGGTCTTTCCCCACTCACAGCACCTTGATCCCACCCAGAGCAGATCCTGGAGCTCCTGAGGTTAGGGCACAAACCACAGTCTCCCCAGGAGCAGTGACTCACTGTGAGACATTGCATGCTGAGAGGCAAAGCTAATAAATGCCACTCTGGGAAAGGCGGTTGGATGGGCAGTGTGGCAGACACTGAGCAGCTCACCTCACTCTGGGGGCAAGAGACGGGCAGTGAGGGAGCTGCAGTGTTTCCAACACCACAAGGACATGTGGATCGTGCTAACAGCAAAGATGCCCACTTGCTGCCATATCCAGAGGCTCTGCAGAGATGGATAAAATGTCTCCCCTGGCTCAGGACTTGCTTTCACCAAACACCAAAGGCCAGAGAGGAAAATTCCATTATTCTTCTATGAACGTACTCCATGGCTGCTGTTGCAGCTAAGGTTCCTGAGTAGTGGGCAAATTGCGGCAAGGCTCTCCTTCTTCTTGCTCCAGACTTTACTCTTCTTCCAACCTCTGTACAATGGGTCAAAAATGGTGATCCAGCCTGAAGTCATGTCTGTTTGGTGTGTTCCCTTGCTCCTGGACCCTGTCGTGTATGGCTGTGGGATAGTGACACCCAGGATAGCTGAACTGAGTTCATTGTTGGTGTAAGGGAGGTCTGTCTGGCCCAATTAAGCACCAGCCTCCAACAGATGCTGTAGAAAGAGGGGAGCTTAAGACTCTAGAGAAGAACTGAGTAACATAAAAGCCAAAAAGTAGAAGTTTCCGTAGATCCTCCTCCCCGCTTTTGCTGTTTTCTGTTATAAAAGCTTAGCAGAGGATGTTTAAAATGCCAGTCATGCACTTACTCATTCAGTTTGTGATGCCTGGTATTTCAGCAGAGCAATGGGCTGCAGCTCACACTTACAGTGTGTGTACACAGCTCAGGGGAAGGGCAATTGCACCTCTGCTCAGGAAAGGTCCTGTCACGGCACTTGGACTGAGATGAGCCGACAGGGTCTCACAAAGATGAGTGACTTATCCACTTCAACCCTTGTGCTGTACAAGAAATGTACTATGTACACCTTGTACAAAAGTACGAGAAATTATTTACTTGCTGAGAAATCAGGAACTGAAAATAGAGGCAACCAGCTGACTACACCCGGTATTGCAAAACTGGAAATACCAAACTTCTGCTGTGTTTTGGGGAGTATGTCCTGGGCTTTTCAACATGGAACCACCCATTTTTAGGTGAGGGGATGCTGAGGACCAGGTTGTAAACTGTGCTCTTGCCTTTTCCTGGGAGTATGGAAATGTGTGTTCATGCATAGGAGAGGTTAGCTATGAGTACCATGAGATCTGGTCATGCAGCTGCTGATACACATAGTCAAAAAAGAAGATGCAAATTTCTGCAGCAAAAATGGTGGGATCAACACAGAGCTGAAAAACTGAGACAGGCAGCATGCCCGTGACATCCATGGATTGAAAGTTATAAGCAGAATGAGGCACTGCATGAAATCTGCCGTTCACCTCATGAGCTGCCAAGAGTGGTATTTAAAAAAAAGCATAGGCTTGAACATGTTATGGGGCTTGGGATCAGATTTTCTAGGTTCTCGTGGAAAACTAAACCAGCATTAATTTGATTTTCCAGCCCATCTAGGGTTTGGTTAAAGAAGCATTTTCCACAGTTCTATTCTCTGGCCAGGAGCAGAGCAGCAGATGTGCAAAGCTGTAATGCAGTTTTCAAGGTATCTGCCGAACACAGCATCCTGCTGGCAGCCCTTAACAGACATATCACTTTGTGAGATTTTCCTCACATTGCTGAACTCTAGAAGGAGTGGCATTTCCCTTGAGGCATCTTTCTAGGACTGCTGTAAAAAGTTTGAATAAAGAAATAGGCAGTGCATAAACCCTGGTATTTTACTTTTTGGTCGTACATAGGGACAAATCTCAGCTGTTCAGAAATAAATGGAGGTCCTCTGTAGGGGAAAGGGCATGGTGGAGAGAGGAGTGCTGAGAGAAAGGGCTGATCTAAGGGAATATAAAAAGTTTTTAGGCCCTTCTTCCCTCATCTTACTTAGACACCTTTATTTTTCTTGTAATAGGCCACATCTCTTGCCCAGTTTCAAGTGCTCCGAAGTCTGGCGCATCATCTCCATTCTGATGTCATTTCACTGGGGCACTTGACAGTTTTGGTTTTACTTTACTTATAGGGTGAGTCAGCCCCTTTCACCAAGATCTTTTATTTATGATCACCCTGTTAAAGACAGAGAAAATAGAAAACTGTTTCAATAACTGTAAAGAACTTTCCTTCCTGAGAGCTCTGAGCCTGGAAACTTGGTAGAGGCTGCACTGATAAAAGATTTTTTCTGGGCCTCAGCCCTGGGGTTACCTGCGGTTTCTTGTGGCTTTGGGGAGAAGAAACATCACTTCACCTTTCTGCTACCATAGCCTGGTATCCTTGAAACTGTTTTCGGTTTTCATTTTTTAACAGTGGTAAAAGCTATTGATCTCTAAGAAGGAACTGGTAGGATTGGTTCATTTGTACTTCCAATGTCTCAGCAAGGACATTAGGTTTGACACTTGGGAAAATGAAGAATGGAAGTCTTTTTCCCTCTGTGTCAGCCAGAAAGAGCTCAGAGGACGGGAAGAACCCATGGCAGTGCACTGGTGATTTCTTACATGGGGGGGTGTCATATGCATGGACCTGGAATCCCCGGTTCTGACAGAGGGAAGTATGAGGGAGATTCCACAATCTCCTTTAACCTGAAGTGTGAAGGGACACTGGAAACTCAAAATGCGTTCTTCGTTTAAAGTCACACCAGGACCTACTGTAGTAGTAGTGGCGCTGTACACTACTCGTGTTGGTCCCTGTTGCTATCCAAGACAGTTTCCTGTAAGAGAACAAACATTGCCCTCAAACCCTTGAAGTAGGTAGCTAGACTCTTCCTGGACCATGGACTTGGACCTGTTCTTAATACAGCCTCAGAACCCACCTTGGTCAGTGCCAGAGGATGTCACTTCTGGTTCAGACCTACAGGAGTGTTTCTGAAGCCAGTGTTACTCTGCCAGATTTCTTTTATCTTTGTTATTTTAATCAATTACAAGAAACTTCTGAGGGAAAGTTTTGCTCTTTTCCACTCCTCGGAAGTTTTGTAACTAGTCACATTGCCAAGTCAGCCACCTTGTTTGCACAACCTAACCAGAATCACTGAGAAACTAAATACATTCCAAAAGATGAGCGAGAGAATGTTCTGTTCATTCTGAGGATCCTTTCTGCAAGAAATATAGGAGTGAGCCTCCTAGCCAGGCCTGCACTTCTGCTGGGTCATCATCCCCAGTAGACACCAATACACATGTTTTACAGGAAGGAATTATTTTCTTCAGCAAACCCATTAAGAAGACTTTGGCTTGAGCTCAGAAGGTTTTATATCCTTCCTGCGTCTCTTAGATGCCTATGTTCTTTGCCTAACAGATATACTGGTGAATCCTGGGGAGAAGTAAACAGAAGAGATAAAGGCTCTGAAGCTCAGAGCTTGTTTGCCTGGTGTCTGTTTAAATGACATACAACAAAGCTTTATTAGCACAAAGCAGCACGGTCTGCATGTGGCCAGAAATCTCTCCTGCCTGTTGTCTCTGCACAGCCCATGTACTCACTCCTTATCCCTGGTTTATACAGCTGGCCTGAGGACCACCCCAGGTAACAAAGAAAACATCAGCCCTTGAAAGATCTGCTGGGAATAGAAAGATGTCGTATTATTTACCCGTCTGGATTCATGCATGTGTGTGTGTGTTTAACAAGGAGCCCGGTGCCTGCTGGACTCCCGAGGCTGGAATTTATACAGGCCAGCATTTGGCTGCTGCAGTTTATCTTGAATGCAAGAATAATAAACTCAGCTGACAGGATGATATATGCAAAGCATCTTCTCCTCCCACAGCGTGTGGTAGAGGTGTCTGGTTTGCAGGGAGTCCTATTATTAAGTGATTAGCCTTGCCACATTATCAATATCAGATTGCTTAAGGGCTTTGTGGGATCAGCAATACAGTAGGACTTGGTGTTCATCTGTCATGGTGGCAGTCAGATACAGATGGTGGTGTGCCAGCACTACCTGTGTAGGTAAAATAGATGTGTGGGTTTGTCACATGAAGGCTCCCAGAGGTATTTGCAAAAGAAAACAAAGTTGCTCCTTCCTTATCATTAGTTCAGTTATGAGATAATTTCTGCTACATTGTTTTAATGGCCATCTTTGTCTTGTCCTTCCTTGTCCTGCTACTGGCTCTCATTCAGCAAGAGCAGAAAAAAAAACATCCCAAGCACCACTGAATATAGCATTTTCTTGACTTTTCAAGCAAGGCTGATTTATTCACCCCTAATTAAGTTTCAGCATCCGGGCAGCTTCAATCTCCTCTTTGTGCTTCAGCCAGTTCAAATGGTAATTGTGAGATCCTAGGAAGCCTGGATCCCTGGATATTTTTTCATCGCCAAAAGAAGATCCTGAAAAGACCATAAAAACCCAACAGCTTGCTGCACTGAGTGTGTTTCACCCTGAATAATCATTAAGACCCACAAGGCCAAAGGCAGATCGAGTACTTCAGAGGATTTGTTTGTAACTGTTTAAACTGCATCCTGCTCACATCACAAACAATGCTCACCCATTGTTTAATGCAAAAAAGTCCTTCATGGACACACCTCGCCATGCACGTTTCCTCTTGTCCATATTTTTATCATACTCTAGCTGTGACACCAAGATCT
Source organism: Pardalotus punctatus (assembly GCA_013400915.1). Lineage (NCBI taxonomy): Eukaryota > Metazoa > Chordata > Aves > Passeriformes > Pardalotidae > Pardalotus > Pardalotus punctatus. Next base: position 142,316 of record VZTX01014541.1, read on the forward strand.
CCCAGGTAAGGGCCTGCTGTTGCAGTTCATTATATAAATTTTCAGTGTTGTATACATGAGTGATTACAGTGGATTGTATATCTGTGGGAATTATTAGTCCATGGAGTGCAACTGCTCCCATGATACAGCATGACTGTCAGAAGAGGGAATATTAGGCCAAGTACAATCAGGCCAGACTGGAGCTTGTAAGAAAATTTAGGTCTAATCCATCATGTCCACATGGAGTGGGCTGGAGTCTAGATTCTAAAGCCTTTCTAATTCCCTTACCTCCCAGGAAGTCCTTGGTGTCCTGTGGGACAGACTATGATTTGATCATGTGTTCCTGGGAGGTAGAGCTTTTAATCCTGTGATTTGGACATGTAAACAGACACTTCCCCAATCCCACCCATCTCAAAAGTGAAGAAAGAAATGGTTGCAAAGAATCCAGGCTGCTCCTGACTAAAATGTTACTGTGCTGGTTGTCTGTGCTGAAGGCCAACTCTCCTTAAGCATTGTTTTCAAGCTTGGAGCAGCATTTTAGATGTTTACAGAAATTCATAAAGCAATTGTGGAGGGAGGCAGTAAGACCACAGACCTAAACTGCTCTGAAAGACAAAGGCTTGAAAACCTGAACACTGACCCCCACTTCACGAGGGTAGTTTCACCCAAACAGTGGCACTGACTTGCTTCTTACTGGTGTCTGACACCTAAGTGGGCACACTGGCTTGCTCCTTTATGTGGTTCCATTGCTGCACCTCTCAAGTCAGGGCACTGTTTTGGCTTGTCCAGGACTTCACAATCCATAGATACTGTTTGGGTATGGAAACTTTCCTGCAGTGACAAGAAGTCACTGCTATCTAACACAGAATATTTAATTGCATAGAAAACGAGAAGGTCCATTTGGGTATCGGAAATCCCTTGCTCTCTGTGTTGCTTCACACTTCTCAGTCATGTGGGAGCTCTACAGCATCACCTTTCTTCTACCTAGGAGGATATATTTTTTGAGAAACAGGGCCTGGTCCGTTGAGGTCAGTGGGAAGTCATCCATCGGTTCTAATCAGCTCTGAAGTGGGTCCTGGAAGGGTATCATGCAACTCAGTGATGTTACCCAGATCCTTCATTTGCATTTTGTCTTGTCCTCTGTTTTCTGTTATCTGTTTTCCCTTGTGGAGACAGATTTATCCTAGAAATTTACAAAACATCTCCTGCTTCTCTCTTTTTTTTTTGTTGGTTTTGTTGGGATTTTTTTGTGAAATCCCTTGTACTATTTCTTCATCCCCTGACTTTCTCTGCACGAAAACCACCTTTGCTTTTCCTTCAGCATGTTTCCCCCTAAGCCACCCAAGTTTCAAACCATCATTTTCAAATAAGCAGCTTCATAAGCAAGTCACAGTGTTGTTTTTTCCACAGTGAACTCCAAAGAGCTGAAGTTAGCTGGTGGGGCAGGATCAGCACCACTTCTCTGTTGGTTTGGTTTTGTGCCATCATGTATCATACTTGGCCCTGAGTGTGGCATCACACTCCCCACATTGCACACCCCGCATCTCACAGAGATGGAAAACGGAGCGAAAGTTTTATCTGAGCTTTCAAATATTTTGCATTGTGGGCGGCTTGGAGCAGATCGTGTCCTAATAGACTGTTAGGCAAATTTGGGCTTGCTAGCTGCCTTCGTAAGGATAAGAAATGAGCTGGGACAGAGAGGAGCAAAATGCTTTGGAATATATATTTCATTCTCTGCTAGCTCTTCTGTGGAAGAGCCAAAACGGATATCGCTGTCACTCAAATTTTCCTCCTGTTATTTACTTTATCATCCCTGCCCTTCAAGGCCATGCTCGCTGTGAGTGTGCAAGTGTGCCACTCTGCTGACTTCATGGAGATATGGTAGCAGGCACCCAGTAAGTCTCTGGGCCTCCACTTCCCGTGGGGCACACATCCCAGGGAGCAGATGGGGATTTGGGCTGACACTGTTTGCTTCATCCAGTCAAGTGGAGACCATGCATGGCCTCCCTGGGCAGCAGAAATGAAGCTTTGCTCTTTGTACCTATAGGAAATAGTCTATATCAATAGAACACAAGGAAGAGTGGCTGGGATATAAATGCAGATATTATACTCTATGACCACCAGGTTATGCCCACCAGTGAAAATTTCACTGCAGTCAGCTGAAGGGACCCCATACTGTTTGGAGACCACATCCCACACCCCATGGTCAGAAAAAGGAGCAGGCAGTGGCAGCATCAAAACACAGACAAAAATGTCACATGTGTGGAGCAGAAAGACAGGATGAGAAACCTGTAGGAGGAGATCTGTGAAGCTGGGATGATAACCATATTACCCAGGCCTAGGTGGAGCAGCTTCAGGGAGAAGGAAGAGAAAGGGAATACAGCCTTACTCCCTAGCATTGCAGTCACAGAATGTGATTTTGCTTTGCAAAGGGCCATGAAGTGCTTGTTGATAACTTTGCAGCCATCTGAATTTTTCTCCCCTTTTTCCTCCATGACTTTTTCAGCATCTTGATCACCACATGGTCTGGGGAAATGGGACCACGCACATCCAGAAGTGTGTTACCTCCTGAAAGCAGGATGACTGGCTCCTCTGCTCAGTCAAATGCAGCAGGTGGGTGTAGAATAGTGCTCATGGTTCCAGGTGTCATCCTGGCCAGCCATCAGTGGCGTGACTGCAGCACAACCACATCCTCATTTCACAGCATTCCCCATTCCAATTATTCTGAGTGCTAAGAGGAAAAGAATTCGTGTAGCTTCCTGTTTCTCCTACATTTGGAAATACTGTCCTTTCTTGGAGCAGATATAGCATGCTGGACTGCTCCTGCATAGGCCCACATAGTGTGGAGACAAGCAGGTAAACACAAAGGAATGGAAAGATGTTTTCTCCACTCCTAGTTGGATTCTAATTCTCGCTTGCCCTAGGTAGCACTAAGGTTTTGGAAATCTCCACTGGAAACCCAGTAGAAGAAATGCAGGAATGCTTTACCCAGGCTGATCCACATTCAAATAATTTACTGAGTATTAAAAACATTTTGGAAAATGTCATTCTAAGCCTCTTGATGCGTTCAACATCTCCAAAATATATTTGCAGTGTTTTGCAGTCATGGAAACAACTTTCTTCCTTAAACTTCTGGTTGTGCTGGATATTGTGGGTCTATGCTGTGCAGAGAGCAAGCACAGGTGGTGCTGGAAACACCACTGATCTCCATGGAGCACCAGTCACCACCAGCTGCACAGTCAGGCAGGTGAAGAACAAGCAGCTGATGGACTCCAAAAATTTCTGCTGGTCTGCTGCTGCCTTACAGGCATCTAGCAGAAACTCAGGTCAGAATCCACCTCTTGGTGCCTCTCCATCTTGTGCATCCAAGGAAACCTCTTTTAAACAGGTGTTGTCCCTTCTCCATCATTAGAGAGACACCCGAAGAGTTATGCTTACCTTGCTGGAAGAGTTGAAAATCAGTAAGTTGCACTCTTGACTGCTCTTGCTGTCTTTCAGATAGGGGGCTGTCTGGAGACAGGCTGGTCCTGAAGATCCTGAATTGTGCTTTGGATTCTGTTTTGTTCTCTTCTTGCCTCCTCTACCTTCTTCATAGTAATTGTTTAATGCACGACATATTCCCAGTGGCAAATCAAAAGATGGGGACCAGGGCCTTCCTCCCTCCTGTCTAGCAGGCAGATGATCCTAAAGCTTGGTGGCTAGGCTTCCCTCCAGATTCTGGAAGACATGGTATTAAACCTTCCCATGGAAGGCAGACAACTCTATGCAGCTCTCTCCCTCGCACACTCATCACTGTTATATTACAGTATATATATTACACTCAATTACAGTATGGGCAGCCTCAGCTTCCGGTTGTTCTTTTGAATGAACTGTTTGTGACATTTATCCTTTGAACAAAAATGAATGGCAATTCTGGGTCCATCTCCTAGGCTGGGCCATTCGAAGTCCTTCCTCAGGAGGTGGGCAAATGCATAATCAAGGCAAAAGCTTGCTGACCCACTGTCGTTCTCTCTCAAACCAGGCACACAAGGACAGTGCCACTTTTGCTCTTCACTGCTACTTGCTCTGAATCAATCAGTGGCTGGATGCCTCCTCAGGGATGTTTTGAAGATGGTCAAGCTCCCACTGTCTCTGTAAACACCAGAAGTCCATCTCTTCTCAGAGCAGGGAAAATGAGTCATCTGAGGATGCCAAGGAGAAGCTACCAATCTCCTGTCTAAAAGCAACAGACCTTCCTATTCTCTGCATCTTTTGTGCATGACTCTACACTCTTGCTGGGCATGAAAGCCTTCCTGTACACACCGGCTGGGGTGAGCTCATTGCCCACTTCCCTTCCTTGGGTGGCCTTTTGCTTCTAGCTGCGTGCAGTGCTGTAACTGACAGAATGCCTCCAGCACACTCTCTTCTTGCAAGCCTTCTGCTCCCTTGCTTGGAGGCAAGCAAGGGAAATCACACAGTCATAGTGTGAACGTTTGAAAAACATTTATAGGAAAGGGAGGGGAAAACAAGTCAATATTAATAAATTACAGAAAGATAGAACATCTGCACTAAATTATTGCAAACTCAAGTGAGAGTGGAAAGCTAAATAAATAAAGAGAAAATCATGTTAAGTTGGAAGATGAGTAATAGAGAAATTCTCCTTCAGAGTGCCACCAGTTAGCCTTTTTGTACAGCATTATACAAACAAAATGAATGGAGATATAACAGGGGCCAGAAAGCTTGATGCAGCTGTCTAACAGCTGTCTGCCCTGTTTATTTTGCTGCCTTCTGACTCTACATTATTTTATGGCTTGGCTAAGTGCACCACAAAGAGAGAGACCCTGAGGTTTGGGTTGTCTTGCCCCAAAAAGGTGACCAGAGGATGGACGAGATGAAGGCAGAGGTCCCGTGCAGGCAAGGATAATGAATTAGGTACCTGCACAGAGCAAGGTTTTAGGAATGGTCTTGGAGAAACCATGTGGCAGTCAGGAAATCCGGATGGCCAAGGAGCTCAGCAGCTCCTGACCTGTGAAAAGAACACCATTTTCTTTTGTTCTTGTAGTTCTGCTGCCATATCTACTCCCAGTTGGATGTGATGGGGCTCAGAGGTGAAAGTAGATGACTTTCCAGAACCCTTTCCAGGCATGGGACTTGATGCCTCATATATTGCCTTTGTTCAGGGATGTGACTGAACAAGTTCAGTGGGAGAGAGGCTCAAAATGCTATAGACTGTTTCTCTCTGTCCTAAAGCAATATCAACCATGTCATTACAAATAAAGGTATTTGCTTATTGGTCCTAAAGGGATTCTGAGATGGCTACTTTATATCTTCCTCAAGCAACCTATGCTTGCTACTGGAAAAATTTCTTGAATGCATAAATTACTTTTCTTGTAGCAATGTAGACCCAAGGATTTTCTATGTCTGTACAACTAAAACAGCAGATCCCTTTTATTTTCAACAGTCATCTGCTCGTTGAAAGTAAGTTATCATTTCTCCTTCCGTTTTCCTTAAACAACCCTGATTCTTTTAGCCTTTTTTTGTAGACAGCATTTTCTACATTTCAGGCAGTTCTTGCTCTTCTTTTTTGTGGAAGTGCCTCCTTAAGTTTAAGGAATAAAATTTCAGCAAAGGCCTTCCCACCACTAAGTAGAGCGCAGTATCACTTTCCATGATGTGAAGGCTTGAATTTCTGTTTGCACACTTACATGTGATAATTTGCCTTTTCCACACCAGCCTGCCATTGCTGTTTCAGGTTCAGCTAACCCACAAACTCTTTTTTCCAAGAGACTCCTTTCTAATCAAAATATTCTTCTGCATTTTTAGCATCATAACATTTATTACGTGTGCAGTCTCCAGAGTCTACCTGAACTTAATCCATTGATCTCGCTCTTTCAACCCACCTGCTTTTTTCCAGACAATTTCTTCAATATGTTAAAATCATCTGGAGTCAGAGGTTTTGATGCAATGCATGGTAACACAACAGCTTTTCTTCTGGGGGTAAAGTCTTGTTTTCCTAAATACTCCCAAGGCTGCGCTTTCTCTACTTAGCCTTAAATCTTACCTATTTTTCATTGGATTGGCTGTGCTAATTGAATCCTCACATTTGGCCATTTTAGATGCAATTAAAAAAGACATGAAACACTTTGATCTGCTCATTGTAATCTCCCCATTATCTTTCCTTTCATGTAGTAATGAGCTAACATTTTCCACCATCTTCTTGTTAGTTAATGATTGAATTCTGTTACCTTTGTTGTCTCTTGATAATTTAATTTCAAATTTCCAGACCTTTTTTTACATGGCTACGTTCATACTGATCCTTGGACATCTTGTTTTGTTTCTACTTATTGTGGTTCCTTATTGTCTTTGAGTTCAATGAAGAGAAGTCAGTGGTTTTCATTTCTAGTCTTTTTTCTGCATCTGAAATTCTGCCTTTAGCATTGTTTCTTTGGGGAACTAACAACTCTCTCTAAGCCCTCTGTTTCTTGGCAGTTCCCAAGCTTATTGAGGTCTGTCTGTCTGAAACCCACAGGGTTGGGTTTTCTTCTCTTCTCCTGCCTTGCCTCTCCAAGGACCATGAAATCTACCTTTCATGGTAACTCCCATCCACATTGCCTTCCGCTTTCCCTTTCCTACACTGCTCCTCCCTTGTGCTGATTCAAACCCAGAGGACCTTTTCCTTTCACTCTTTTCTGGGTCTTCCGAGCACAAACAAAAGTTGTGATAAGTCTGTGCCATAAAGGTGCTCAAAATTATTTAAGCTGCTGAATTCTACCTGTTCAACAAATGTCTCTAAATGTAGCTAAAATCTTCCACTTCCCACAAGACCTGTGCTTCAGATACCTCTGTTAGATACTCTCAAACAGCCTCATACAACTAACCTTCATGAATGGATGCCCTTTAACAGACTCCAACAAACCCTGACAATGGTATCCTATTTCCACCTTTGCATACTTTCAGCAAGGCTAACTCCATCTGTCTTCTGGATTTCAGAACAAGCTTATACCGACCAGGCTCACAAAGTGACCCCTCTTTTATGTCCCTGCTGTCCATTCTTCTTGAACAAGCAGCATCCTTTTCTGTCAGCATTCCAGTCACACAAGTGATCTGACCATGTCTCTGTGATTTCAGTGAAGCTGTAATCTTAATCCTGTATTAAAACTCCCAGTTAGAATAAAGAGAATGTTTATTAAATGCTGATTTCACCATGCTGCTTTCATTACTATGCCAACATCTAAGACTGATGCATTGTCTTGTTTCTTCCGTGGCATTGTTACAAAAACCATTTTCCTTCTTAGTTCTAAGATCCTCCTCTAGTTTGCTGTGGTGTCTGTGTGAGCACATACTGATGATGTGGTTTTAACTCCCTGTATATTGTTCTTTCCCTGAAACATCATGCCATAGCTAAAAAAGTGAGGCTTTTTGAGGATCAAGCATTATTTTATTCTTTTTGTGGGTATTGGTGCTTAGGACACTACTCTGAAGTCTTTCAACCCAGCATTTGCTCTCAGGAGCAATGAGTAGTGACTCTTTCTCCAAGCTAAAAGCAGTTGCCTTAAAATTACATTGTCTCAGTTTAAGAATGAGATTTCAATGACAGGGGTGAGTTGAGGACATAAAAACGTCACTAGAAGTAAGTGAAGATGAAGGGGAAAGTGCCTATCTTACTAAGCAGAATTTGATTTCCTCTAGACTAGAAAGATACACAGCTCTTTCCGTTCCTTAAGTTGGATGGGGATGCAGCATGCCATGCCAGCAGGAATGCTCACTTCATCTACATGCAAGAGTTTTTCCTAACCTTGGTGACCACACAGCCCAGACCCAAAGTTCGCAGCAATAATGCGTATGGAGGGAGTTGTCAGTCATGGGAATACTTCAACACATTCTACGTTGCCCAGAAATGTAAGAGACCATCTGGAATTAGTGTTGAATATTTTTGCTAATGACCTCATGATGGAATATTGAGAATGTTTATTAAATTTACAGATGACACCAGGCAGGGATTACTTGTGAGTCTGGTACAGGACAGGACTAGAATTCAAAATGATCTTGGGAAACAGGAGAAATGGTCTGAAAAAAAAAATTAAATAGAATGCAATTCAATAAGAACCCAAGCAATACATACACTTAGACAGAAATAATCATCAGTATAAGCCCATAATGACAATTTTTAGAAATTTTGCACAAAAAAGACTGGGAAGGATTCTGGCAAATCACAGAAGGAGTTGTCAAATGAGCCAACTGTATCACATTTCTGTGAAAATGTCAAATATTATCCTGGAATATATAAATGGGAATCAATCTTAGATGATACATTCTACTCAGCACTGGCAGGGCCTCAGGGGCAATACATGGTCCTGTTTTGGGCACTGCACTTCTGAAAAGATAAGGGAAGTGTTTTGAGGAAGGCAGGACGGGACCAACATAGTAGTGCAGAAGTCTGGAAAAATGGGAATTGCAGAAGAAGTTTGCATGGAGGCTAACAGTGGAAAAGGCATGAACTGAATTTTAGATAAACCAAGCTACTACAGGGAAGAAGGAAGCCGCTTGTTCTCCCAGACTGAGAACTGAAAGACATAAATGCAACAGGAGAAATGCAGATCAGACATTACTAAGAAAACTTCACTGCTGGTCAGAAAAGTGCAAGGAGTTTTCTTGAAAGAAATTTCTACCCTGGAAAGTCTAGATCTTCAGGTAAGGAGAATTGTTTGTACAGAAATCTTTGGACAGCCTCCCAAAACGGTCTAGCTAGCTGGATGCACAACTGTGGCCTATGAACCAGAGATAAAGCAATATTTTTAGCAAGGAAGCTTAAGGGAGTTATCTACTTCTATTCTGTCTTGAATCTAAGTAACCTTGGGGTATTCCTCCTCTTTGAAAAACATCAGACTTCATTCCTACATGCTCAAAATGGATATTCCCACAGCACCAGGAACCTGTTGCTCTCTGTCACTTGGGGATGTTTGACAATGTCTTGCTTGACAGCTCCTGAATGCCCCAGGTATGGCTGGGTGGAAGGCAACCACTGGGCTGCAGCTCACCAGGGCAGACTGCAGCTTTCCCCTTTCTCCCTGAAATTCTGGTGTGAGCAGGGATCAGGGCAGGAGTGACACAGGGCAGCATATTAGCACCTACTTCCACCTGTGTGAACACATACAGGCCCTGCATTTCACCCTTCTGCCACCTTCCTGTCTCCAGGTGGGCTGAACAAGCAGAGGCTGAGCGCAGGATGCAGAGGAGCATATACCACAGTGCTGAGGGACCATCTTTCCTTATGCCTTGCCCAGTGTGGAAGGCAGCAAGGAGGGGTAACACTACTCTGCCAGCAAGGCACACCACTGGAAAGGTCATGGTCTTGGGAATCAAGAGGGCAAGCAGGAGCCTGATCACCTTTCATTGAGTAAGACCTGGATTTAGAGCACTGGTGATGCGAAGATGGTGTCTTTCCAAATGGAGTTTAGAATTGCCTTTATTTTATTTATTTAAAGTTATCACCTCTGCATTGGTTCTGTTTGGCTTTCAGTGGTGCTCCAAGTAAGTAATTTTAAATTCCTGTGATTCACATTATCCCTGACTAATGGTGCCCACAATGGAAAATTCTAGGAGTGGCATGATGAAAACCATATTTAGTGTTAGTAGTATCCTTATATAGTAGGGACGGGCAGTAATAAAGCGAACAAAAAAAATATGCTGGTAAGGATGTGAAGTGGAAGCTCTAGAATGAGACTTTTGCATGTGACTTTTAAAGGGCATGCTAGAAATATTTTGGTGGGAGATCAAATACCACCACACCCCACATTTTGAGTTGATATCTGATCATTCTTCTTGGTCAGGTTCTAGCAAGAAAAACCACAAACACACAAAAACATCTTCTGTTCATCTTCTGGTTTTGTACTTGGTGCTCCTCCTCCCACTTCAGTGCCAACCCCTCCCAGCTTCCACATCACCACGGGGTTATTAATCAATTGTGATACCCACATGACCTCCAGTTTCAGCTCTCTTTGGTCCCTCTACTCCACGAGCTGAACTATTTCTAATTGGCTAATCAGCTTATCCGGTTTGGCCCTTGATGCAAACCAGGTCTAGACATGATCTATTCCTGGGAGGCCCCTGGGTTCAAGGGGCCGATCTCACACCCTGTCCATCACTATTGTCAGCACGGTACCCTATCTCAAAGACATGCCAATGAACATTAGTGAGAGATTAAAATGACAGCCTTGGTTTTCTTACATGCCTTTTAATCATCGTAACATGCAGTCTAATGTTTCACTCTGTCTTCCTTTCCCTGCAAGAGCATGTTCTCAAGGAAGAAACCAGGAGGGACAAGAGCGGGTCAAAGACCACAGCAGGGTGAAAGCAGTGGGAAGGAATTAAAATGGAGGGTGGGGGAGGAGGAGATGAGACAAAACCCAAGTCAGAATCTGGCAGCCAGACATAGAGCAACAAGGCTAGAATATAAATTCCTTCATATGGCTCCCAAAGGCTGAAATCTTATAGGTACCACACCACACCAACATGCCACCAACATGTGCCAGTGCTGATGTCTACTGCAGGCTGCCTGACACCACAGCCACACACCTGAAAGATGGTTTTCACAAAGGCTGCACATCTAAACTAGTTCTGAGAAGAGCTGGGAGGCTTGGCTGCTCTGGAAACCAAGATGTCTTTTTGAAGTGCCTGCATATGGATTTAGTAGCTGACTTTTAGACCTTTGGGTTTCAAAAAAAGGCTTAGCCTGATCACTTAGCTGTGACTTTGTGCAATTATTGACTGTTTAGACAAACAACAGTCAGAGGGCTGCATGCAATAGGATCGTGTCTGAATTCCTTCTTGGTCTCTCTGGCAGTGAATAGTTGGCGGCTCTTAAACAAAGCCCCATTCTCTCTGCAAAGAAGTGCCAGTGTAAAAGGCGGATGCTCCTGTATGAATATCTGCTACACAGGCAGGCACAAAGAAGGTCTCCCTGTGCCCCAGCTGAAGAGCTGTGTGGCTGTGTTAACAGCATGCACAACCCAAGTCAATGACCTCACTTGTCCAAGACTTCCTTGTGCTTGGCCAGTTCTGAATGCAGACAGAGCAAGTTCACACCTGCCTGCAAAATACCATATGGACATCATCTGTAACAAACTTGCTCAGATGGTTCATTTCTGAGGGGCATTCAAACTTTTCCTGGGTGTGTGTGTTTTTTCCTCTCTCAGTCATGCTTTTACAGAAAATTTTAGCTAGTGTAATACTGACTCCTTAGCTTTTCAACTCCTTGGTCCAAAACTATTTGGCTGGTGGGATGTGTGAATTCCTTTAGCCAACCAGTGGAGCATGTAATTAGCTCTATATGCACAAATGAATTACGCATATGTTTTGCTATGTGGCTTCAGCTGGTAACTAAGCATGAGAAGTTTCCAGCTAGAAAAGGAAACCAGTGAGAAAGTTAGGAAAGGATGTGAACTGGGCAGTGCACAGGACACCTCTGGTTTTCCTTGCTCCCTTTCTGCTGCATACTTGATTCTGCCTGCATCCTGATTTTTTAGGCTGTGCTTTCCATGGAATACAGAAGATACTGCAGGATGCACTCTGTTTTCTCTGCATCACATTCTGCTTTCACTCAGCATTGAGTCTGGATGATTTTTGCTGATCCAGTAAGGATTAAGCTTGGCCAGCTGCAGAGGTTAGCATGAGTCCTCCTCACCCATTCCTGCCTGCCTGAGCAGGAGATGGAAGCAGAGCCTTGCAATCACACCTGTCCATCTTATGAAGTTCCTGTCTCTTGGCTGAGATGAGGTGTCCAGCTCTGTGTGGGTGCTGCTGAGGCTGTTGCAACACACAGTCAAATGGGTTTCCTTGAACCATTTCACAGTCCAGCTACATCACATACTTGCATCAAGCCGTTCCTGTGAAGGCAGCTGTTTTACTGAACTGTTGTGCTGCTTTGCTCCTTTTCGTCATCTGTTTAACAATTCTTTAAGGGTGTGAGCCTTAAAGCAGGTCAGAGTTGAGAGAAGTTTCATATTTGTAAGCTTTTTCTCAGTCCTTTAGTGCAGTACTCAGCTCATGTTGAGCTGGCCTTCCCTGAACAAGGGGAATGTAACCCTGCTGGTAGCACCATTATATTATTTATATAGCAAGTTACAGTGCAGAGTTCAGACTTCTTTTTTACATTTCTGGGTGGAAAAAATTATTAGAATGCTTTGCATAAGCAAAATTTATCCTGTCCATTTCAATAGTCAATTTTTGTAATGCACCCTGGAACATTAGAGCTATTATTTATTGATATAAATAATAACCTAGTACACAGATTTTCCTCCTGTTGAAAACCATCCTGCTTTTCAAAGCAATACCATGCCCAGATGGAATAGGAAGGATAGAAACTAATCTTTTCAAAGAGATGATCTTTTAGCCGACTATCTGATCTCACTCAATTTTATGGTGAGAGAAAGCCAGAAGTGGATTCAATGTAAAAGCTGTTGTGTTTCACTTGTGTTTCACACTGAACTGTGGCACCCAAGGACCAAACCAGGGCTTCCTGAAGCCAGCACAAGTCTTTACACCATTTCTCTGGTTCTCAGGCTTCCAAATGAAAGCTATCCAGCTAGGCAGCACAGTCGGCGCCTTTTCCTCTGACCTTCCTCTGAAATTGCACACAAGGACACACATTTGGCAGATGGGAAAAGGCTGAACAGCAAGCATTTCGGCCTCTTACAGATGTGGTTAAATTATCTTAATGTATTTAAACAAAGTGCAATGTCAAAGTAGTATAAATACCATATTTCAGCAAAATGGCTGCTTCTCCAGTGTTCTGCTTGCTGATGCCAAATGAAATACTTCTCACTGTTTATTCACAAAATTCTTTCTTGTCCACTGAATGTTCATATTGCTGGGCTGGGCCAAATAAGCAGTTTCCTTTTAAAATAGAAAAACCATTAGTGCATTCCAATAGGCTTTTCATGTTATATTAGAAACCCTTGGGAATTTAGTGTGATTAGCTTTTTTTGGTCTTAATTATTGCTGATGGGAGCCTACCTGTGGGGAAACCCTGAAAGGCACACAACAGCCAGCCATGCACATGGAGCAGCTAAAGGAGGAAGCTCGAAATGTGTGGCAGCCCTTTGGTATGTTAGTGGCAATTCCAGCCTTTTTAAACAAGATGCCCTTTGTGTTAAGAAACACACCTGCACCACTTCGGAGATTAATGGGCAATTTCTTGGCAGTACTTGTGCACATTTCAGTTGTCCATTAGGATGATATAAAACCAAAGGAGAAATTTTTTTGATCGGCTTTAACTGAACGGTAATCTCTTCGTCTTAAAGTAACCTATGTTTCTTGGGAAACTCATAAGCCTCCTTGACTGCCTGGACAAAGAGTAAAGAAATGACAGAGGCCCCCTAAAGTATAAATCCTCCTCCATCCTCCTCCATTAGTCAAGTCTCTTCTGTGAATGAGTTAACTTGAAAAAAATCATATTGCTAAGTATTTTATCAAAGCAAACATTTAATCAAAGTGAAAGGAGGAGATACTAGACCCCTTCTGGAATGGGATGGAGATTGCCAAGATGTGTTTTAATTTCTTAGGAAAACAAACTATGTCAAACACTGGGTTTTAGGCAAGCAGATGCTCATTTATCATTCGTTTTGTCTGTGCATGCACTTGGGATCCTGCTGAACACGAGTTTTCTGAAATGGAAATGACCATATGGCCAATACCTTAAAAATTAATTCAGCATGCCCTGCCTCTCATGTGCATCATATTCTTTTAATGGTGCTTTTTTTATTTTTTTCCAGTGTTGCACAATGAAAACAGAACAACTGCCTTTTTGAGAGTCTGGTTCATTGCAGAGACAATCTATGATGTTGTATGCTACCTGCAGAATTTGGATACTTTGCAGAGGCTGTGCTTTCATGGCCCCACTTCTTTCAGAGGTTTTCTCACAAAAAAACCCAAAAAAAATAACAAATCCAAAAAAAAAAATCCACAAAGAAAGAAAAAAGAAAAAAAAGAATCAACAACAAAAAACCAGCTTTGCTACTGTTTTAGGTGTCATGACAGGGCCCACAAGAAGTGACCTGCAGCTGCCCCAGAGCTGTGCTGGTGTTCTCTAAGCTGAGCACTGGGTATCTGCTGTGCCAGAGACGTCCAGGGATGACAGCAATTCATGCACTTACCAGGTGTTGTGTGCACTCCTCATACATCAAAAACAGCTAAAGTTTGCTGACTAAGGAAACGTGAGCAAACAAAATAGGGTAGCTTTATAAACTCAAACTCCTAATTTGCAGGTATGGTTTCCACAGTCACTGAAGATTTAAATGGTAAAGGCCACTTTGTTTTCAGACAGGTTGTTTGTGAGAAAAATTAATGCAATTATGGCAATGGGTCCTGATGCAGTAAAAAGACATCCAGTTGAACACAACTGATGGCCTCGTATGACATTGGAGACTGTAGCTTTCACCTTCCTCATAAAGATTCAAGTGGCAGCCAGGAACCTAAAACGTAGTTCAGGGACATCATTTATAGGTACCCACTCTATCTTAGCCAGGGCAGGGTGTTTCCCTGGTCAGCAGAGTATGAGGTTGTCTGTCTATTGGTATCATCCTTATCCTGCCTGCTGCTTTGTTCCTCTGCCTCCCCTCTGCCAGTGATCACTATTCACCCACTTATTTGCAAAGACCTTCCCTAAAGCTCTACAAGCAAGAAGTGACACTGGCAGGCATTAGGGATGAATATTATCAGCATGGTGTACTGTGACTGGTCACAGTGACTGACATCTTTGTCACCTTGTAAACCCAAAACTGAAACCATCACATCCCAGAAAAATCATTTGCTGACCTGTGTTGACACAAACAGCAACAGCAGAAGTACCTCATGTCTGCACACCCAGCTCGTAGGTTTGATGCTCTATATTATTAGGTGCCACAGCACCAGTTCACTATAAATACCACGCCCCCTGCACGTGACACAGCTGCTCACCTGGGCTTGAGCCCTGAGTTAAAGGGAGCAAGGACGACAGGAATGAGAAAGGAAGAGCAACTGTGTTTCTGATCTCCTCTTACCTGCTTCCAGAGGATGTGAGACTCAGTTTCTTCAGATCCAAATATCTGAAGAAATACCTGCTGTCTGGAACAGCAGGTAATTCCCTGCTCCCAGGGAACTTCCTACCAGGGAAGTAACCAGACATTTGTCTTCCAAACAGCATTGAAAGCCCCCACTGTGGTTCCCATAAGAACATTAGTCATAATTCTAGGGAATAGGGGAATAGACTTTTTCAGTTGGAAGGGACCTGCAATGATCATCTAGTTCCTAGACTGACAAATTCAGGGCTAAACAAGTTAAACCATGTTAAGGACATTGCTCAAATGCTTCTTAAATGGCATTGACCACTTCTCTAAAAAGCCTGTTCAGTATTTGACAATTCTTTCAGTAAAGAAATGGTTCCTAACATCCAGTCTAAACCTTCTCCGATGTAGTTTTGAACCACTTCCTTGTGTCCTATCACTGGATCCCAAGGAGAAGAGCTCAGTGTCTCCCTTTCCGAGTTCCCTTTTCAGGGAGCTGTAGAGAACAATGACACCACCCCTCAGACTTCTTTTCTCCAAACTAGACAAGTCCTCATAGGGCATTCCTTACAGTCCTTTCACCAGCTTTCTTGCCCTTACCTGGATCCAAGGCTCTTCACATCCTTCTTAACCTGTGGTGCTCAGAACTGCACACAGGGCTCAAAAAGATGAGAATGGCAGACAGCAGGAAAATCACTTCTTGTGACCTGCTGGTTGTGTTGTGTTTGATGCATCCCAGGATGTGGTGCCCTCTTGGCTGCCAGGGCTCACTGCTGGCTCACACTAAACCTGCTGCTGACCAGCATCCTCAGGTTGCTCTCTCAACCCACTCCTCTCCTGATTTATACTTGTACTCAGCATTACTCTGGCATTTCAACTTGTTAAATTTCATGCCATTAATCATAGCCCAATGCACCAATCTATCTAGATCCCTCTGCAAGGCCTCTTGTCCCTCCAGAGAGTCAACAGCATCTCTCAGTTTGGAATCATCAGCAAACTTGCTAATGGTGCACTCAACCCCTGTATATTGGACCTGAGAGTGTCCTCTTCAAATAAAGGCATACTGATAGCCATTATATTACTCTTTCTTCCTCTTTTTCTTTCTGTCATTTTTGGTGTGAATTTTATATTTGATTAACCATTTTAATTTTAGAAACAATTCATTGAAGTGTGGCCACATGTCACATTTCAGTGAAAGCCTTTTGAACGGCAACCTTCTCCAAGGAAATTGGCTATGTGCTTTGAATTATCCAGAAATCACATTCATATGTCTGGTTTTTGTTTTGGTATGGGTTTTTTTTTTCTGATGTCATCTCATTGTCAGCACTCAGGAAGGTTAACTAACTGATAGGGATGGAAAGTGCCTAAATCACTAGAAACACAGACTCTGTGTAGTGATGATCAGTGAAAAATCTTTCCTAACACCTTCAGATCTTTCTTTCCTTGCTTTCTGCAAGACTTACTCTGTCAAATGTCTATTCTGCTCTTCAGAGAGGCTTTGATTTTTCAGCCAATGGGAATAGACTTTGGAAAAAGAGGCTGGAGTTGTCAAAACCGACAACCAAACCTCACCAACACTCTTAAGATGCCATGCCCTGCACTGAATGCTCTAGCCCAGCAGTGGGTTCCAGTAGCCCTTCGTAATAAGCCAAATGCTGAGTTTCAACATGACTAGACAGAGAAGATCTGGGAAAAGAACCTGGCTCACACATTTGTTTATGAGAGTTTGGCCATCTTCTACATGTCTCAAAGTATTTCTTCAGGAAATTTATTTTTTCCTTATCTCATGATTTGGTGTTTGTTTGCTTGTTTGTTTAAAGTTCCTGAAACACAGTCCAAGCAGGTTGAACCTTGTGACTTGTGGCTGATGAATACTGCTTTACAAACAAATGTACCATGACCACAAACTGAATACAGTGGGCTTCAGTTCCAGGGAGATCTCCTTTTGCTCTCCCTGCAAGCTTAGTAGCTTCCATAGTGGAGTCCATGTCTGCACACATCCAGAGGTCTCTCCTGGAGGGGCAAGCTGCTCTTTGATCTGACACCCCAGCTGCCTGCTAATCTCCAGTCTTCCACAGCTATGTCATCAACCCTGCAACACGAACAGTCCCATGCCCTGTGCCTCAGTGAAAAGGCAAACATGAACCATGGAGAAGAAATTACTACTCTGTTTTGGTTGTCCTTTCTGGCAGCTGGTGACATTCCCACCATGTCCCCTTGAAAGTCCTGACTGTTCTTGTCAGACTGGCTCAGTGCTGATAACTCAGTACAACAGCAGCACCTGTTACCCCAGTCTCCTCCTTCAGTGTTGGCTGCCTTGGGCTTGTACAGCAGGAACTTCCTGCAGTGCATCCTGCCTCGCAGGAAAGGCATGCTTGGAAGTCTCTGCTGGTCAATGAGCACATTCACCACATCAGCTCATGCTCCGTTCCCTGCAACTTTTCCACAGCTACATTTCAGCTGTTTGATCTCTGGGTACAGCCCATGATGTGGCAAAGCCTGGAGTCTCCTTCTGCCGAAGAACTGTCTCCAGCCATGGTAAGACAGGCAGATTGCCTAGGCCAGCTGGTGGCCTTCTGAGACCTTCTCTGCTGATCTCTGCCATCAGTGCACCTGCTCAGGATGGTCACAGACCCTCCTGGCAGCACTGCAGTGACATGAAGTCTCCCTCAGTACTGTCCTCAGTACTGCAGCCAAAGATTTTTAACTTCCTGGAGATACGGGAGAGGGAGGGCATATGACAGGAAGACAAGCAGACAGCAGTTTTTAACTGTCCCCTTTCCTGAATTTCTGTAGTTTTTTAGAGAAAATTTTTATCTTAGAAGTGATATTTATCTTATTTTCCCCTCTTAAATAACTCACCAACAATTCCCAGCATCTCAACAAGCAATAGGACTGAATGTAAATGTGTTTGTGTGCATGACCTCGATGCTGTCCATGTGATCTCTATGCACCCCCCAACCTGCAGTTATCTTGAGGCAGCAGAAACTGTGGTTGACTGAGTTTGAGCCGATTACTTCAAAGGTACATTTTACCCCCAGAGGATGTTAACACCTCAACAAATCAAGAGTGGTGAAGGAACTCCATGTGCATTTTGGCTTCCTGAGACTACAGTCATGTCACTATTCTTGAAACAGATTTTGAAACCCATTTTATACATATATATATTTATATATATATATACATATGTATGTATATTTGTTTATTTGCAATAAATTCTATAAATGCATATATTTTCCATATGAGTGTGGCGTTTTTGTTGATGTTACTGTTATTGTTGTTGTCATTATTATTATTCTTCCTTTTCTAAAACCTCAATAAAACTAAGTTTCAGAAGTCCTCTGACAGTTGAAAAGTTGGCTTCTTAGCCCCATCAGTCCCACGTATGTTCCCTAAAGTGGGGGAATGCAAATCATTAGCCCCATGGGGACTGCAAGCTAAATTCTTTAGGCAACCCAGAAGTCCTTTGCTCTGTTGTCCACCCTGACAGTAAGAGTCGATGGCCCTGTAAAATGGTTATGCAGGGTTACCTGGCTCCCAGCCGATTCATTTTCTCACCTGGAGAAGGGAGGTCTGGGAGCAGATATCTGGAGGTTTCTGGTTCCTGGGCTGAAAGGGGACTTGATGGTGTCTTGCACCATGCAGTTTGTTTGTTCTGGAAGTCTGTCTTTGCACAGCCTACAGACCCTGATTAATGTGATGTTGTTGCTATGGTCATTGCTCTATCCTGCCGTGCTTTCTGTTTCTGTCTTTTCTGACAAGGCCTTTAGCACCAGTCTAAGGGCAACAAGTAATAACAGGGAGGAACAGTCATAATGACCGTCCTCTGAGCAAACAATTGATATGCTAATGACGTTGGTGGGAACGCAGCTCCTATCTACAAAGACAGGGACTGGAGAATGAAAATAGGACAGGGCAAAGAACAGAGGGGATTAAAAAAACCAAGAAGATTCTTGTGGGATTTTTCCAAGGACCAAGAATAATCTTTGTGGGGAAAAGGGAAGGATCTGGTATGATTTTGTACCAGGAGGAAGTCTGGCTTTTCAGCTGAGCTAGCAGAGGAACTAACTCAAATTTAATATTACCCCACACAGAGAGAATACTGAAGTAAAGAAATCTATGCAGAGCTTTTTATTTGAATTTTATCATCTGTGCACTTCTGGTACTGAGTAAAGAGCTCAGTTGTTCCTGAATCCTATCTCAACCCATGTTTTCAAAACATTAGTGACATGCTCTAAACGCTTCCAAAAAAGCACCAGATTTCCCAGGTACCTGTGGTCCTGAAGAATGGAGTACTTTGAAAGTGGTGGCTGGAACACAAAGCAGTTGTGTTTGAGGCTTCACCTTTACACAGTACAGCAAGCAAGATCAGTGCCCTAGATGATGTGTTTTGAGACAGGTCACAGAGAAAGGGGAACTGTGGTCAACTGCAGTGTGTCAGGACCCTGGGAACAGCTCTGTGAATGCCTAAAGAGGGGATCTGCCTTAGCCAAGTCATGGGCAGTTGCATTTCATACTATGATCTATGATTGAGCCAGACATATTTTTTAAAAAAAATCCACTCTTGGCCAAAGACTTCAAACAATGAAAAATCTGGAAGCCTCATGAGAATCTACTCCAGTGCTAACACACTCACTGTTAGAGGCTTATTTCTGCTCTCTTTTTTTGCACTTCAGTTTCCACATTTCAGAGTAAAGAACTTCTCTATCTAGATACTTTCTTGTGCAGACACTTTTTAACCCCAATCAAATTGTCTCTTAGCTGTCTCTTTGATCAGCTAAATAGATAAAATTTCTTAAATGTCTCTTTGTAGAGTGCAGTTTTCTTACCATGAACCACTTTCATGCAGTCTAGGATCTGAGCTGGATAAAACTGAGGGAAAAACTTTGGCCAGACTGTGTTTTGAAGAAAGACTTAGGAGATAGACTTTGTTATCTGATTACATTTGGTGTTAATAAAAACTTGATTATACAGCAATAAATTCTGCAGTTTGTATTGTTTTGGAATGACAAAAACTTGAGTCATCCCTTGCACTTCTCTGTGAACTTCTTCCCTTTGAAACTATTAAAACAAGTATGATTATATTGCATCAATATAAATCAACAGTGATGCCCTGTCCTAGTTACAATATATTGAGCTTTATTCACAACATCATGTGTTTTCTTTGCAGGCATTTTCAAAAGTATAAATCTCCCTTTCAGGGTGCTCAGTAGCAAAATTAGCATTTGCTTTTTGTCCCTGTGCTCCCAATTTTTTCATGGTTGTCAGTCCAAGTATTTGGCCTTCAGAGCTGTTTGAGGGGAAGCATAAATCAGGCATATAAAAATCCAGTATATAAAAATGTAGTTTCTCTTACATGTAAGACAAAAGTTCCTTTTTGCAGGTGTAAAAGTGGAAGTGAATCTCTGTTTTAAAGTGCAGTCCACTGCTTTTTCATTGTGGAAAGCTTTGCAGCATTATGTTACTACAGTGAGAAAATTGTTATTGGTCAGCTAAAGGCCAGTAAATCATAACATGCTACTGCGTCTCCCATAGAAGAAATCACGATCTCATGATGGAAATGTTCCCTGGGCTATACTATTACTGCCACTTGCCCTCTAAGAACAAGGGCAGAAGCTCGTAATGGATATGGTGCCGGCACAGTTACACATGAGAGTACTCTGCCATCCACATGCCTCTGCGCTGCTTCTCCTCCCACAGAAAGGTCAATGACAGAGAGGTGAGAGGATTTACGTACTTGGTGCCCTAATAAGAAATGCTTTTGGGTTGGTTGGGCCTGGGCTGTAAACAGCCCCACTTATTTCAGCCAAACATTATTAAGGTCATAAAATGTCTCAAGATTCATGCAGACTTCATGCCAGCTTGGCTGCAACCCAGGTGGATCTGTTGTGAAAGCCCCCTGAGAATGGTGGGGGAGCTTAGGCCTATGCTAAGTCAGAGCCTGAGAGAGGCTGCTCCAGAAGGTTTTGTGTCTGGTTTTGGCAGTCCAGCTTTCTATGGGATGAAAACACTGCAAAAAGACAATGCTACAAGAAGATCTTATGGCCTCCTGAGGCCCTCTGTGGCTATGAGTGACATCTCCAAGCCAAAGGCTGGGGCATCCTGGTATTTGGGTTCATCTGAAAGTGTAGGTGCCTGGCTTTGGAAAACAATGGAGACTGTGGCATTGCAAGATGAGGTGAGGTTTTCCAGTGCTGCTGGCTTCCACGCTCTAGTGTACAAGGTTTGCCCAGGAACCCTCAATAAATTATTTGTTGTGCAGGCTTTCTTTTGAAGGCAGTGGCCTTTCCTTCTCAGGAAGGTAACAGCTTGTTCTCTCCCTTTGCAAAATCACTGACTGCCACATTTAGCTATTGGTGGGGCTCCGTGCTTGCCCTCCTTTTTCTCACACAGCGGCAAGGCACAGGTATGGGGGAGGCTCAGCAGTGTAGCCCAAAGTCTGCATTTGCAGCATGGTGATGGGGATGTCCCACCTGGCTGCCTGTCAGGCCAGGCAGCCCCACTGCAAGGCATACGGGGAATGCCAGCTGGGATGAAGCTGGAGGAGTCAGGGATGCTGGAGTCAGGAGCGCCAGCAAGCTCCCACGCACCCATGGGGTTGTCAGTTCTGACCAGGGCATCCTCTAGCAAAGGGAGAGATGGGAGGCCCTCCTAGGCCAAAGGAAGGACTGTACCCCCGTGACAGGAGAGTAATCAGGCTGTGGCAGCCTGGTGCTGCCTGATTGGTCTGCAGTGACGTGATGATATGCTCCCAGTTCCAAGGGACATCTTCCCGAAAGAGATTTTGTATGCTAATCCCTTCTGCCCTCATCAGCCAGGCCTGAGGCTGCCGGCTGCCAAGCTGCCAAGCTCCCAGCAGGAGTAACCTCTGGTGCACTGATAAGAGGGGATAAAAGCCACCCTGCCCAGGCTCCCCTGGCTGTGGTGGGCTCTCCCCAGGGCCCCCTGCAGCCAGCCCCTCACTGGACACTGCTCCCCTCTCTGGGAGGGTGATGCAGCCACCCAGTGAGGATGGTGCCTGGATCCAGGTGAGCATGGACCACCAGGCCACTGATGGGGTCACCCCAGACTCTGGGGAGCAGGGAGAGGGTTCTCCAGCCCACCTCCAGCCCTGTCTTGGTGAATCTGTCAGCATATGTCCCCTTTGCTGTGCAGGTCAGCCTGTAAAGCAAAACTGGGCACGCTGGTGATGGACAAGGCTCTTATCCAAGGGATTACTGTGGCCTGAAATACAGGCAGCTCTTTGCTCCAAAGCTCAGTGAGCAGGAGAGGGTCTGCTCTCCCCCATGGCGATCTCTGAAGTTACCTTTGCACTCTGCCCATGACCCCTGGAGCTGGCACAAATATATCCCACTGCTCAGAGCACCTCCAGGGCTGCTCACCATGGCAGCAAAAGCCACCTTTTCACAGCTGGGAATAACTGGAGTAGACCATAGATTGTGTCATGGATGTTTGTCCAACCTCTCTGCAAAGAGGATTTTAAGAGCAGTAATATACACCTCTCTTGTTGATATTTCTGCCCCATGAGGAATTCAACAGTGACAAAAGATTCAGGCACATGAACTCCTCTGCTTTTCTGCAAAAGTTCTGAAATGCAGTCAGGTTTTGGGCTCCTGGTGTTTTGATTGGTTTTGCTGTCATACCATGAAAGACAACTATTGAATTACATGGCACCAAACAAGCCGCATCCCGCTAAACAGAAAAAATAACCTTGTTGCAGCAAAATGTTTTATGACTAACTGCATTAACTCATTTGTCTCTCCTTCAGAAAGCTGTTTTAAGAAACTAGTTTGTTTTTGCAGACACATCATGTCTCTTTAATAGATCTATACTCTAATCAGGTGAGGTAAATGCCCAGAGACTAGTTATGGGGGCTGTATAAATACCTCTATGGATAGAGGCATCAAGAGATGAAATGCAAAGATATTTATTATTTTATGAGGCTCATTCCTTTCTCTAGGATCTAAAGAGACATGCTTCACTGAATGTCAGTAAAGTGTCTTTGATGTAGTGAAAACTCTACTAGTTTTGATAGATTTGATATTTTAAAAAATAACTGTATATTGAAGTATTTTCTTTGGTGCTGGTGACCTTTCATGTCACATTACTGAGTCTCAAGTGGCCATACATGGCTGTGACAGAGCAAGGGCTCTATGTGACTCAGGGAGTCCCATAACACAGGAGCTCTCCAAAAGTATTAAGTGTTCGGCACAAAGTCAAGACACTGTAAATTCTACACAGCATGTTTCATATTGAAATGTTTTCTGCCATTTAGCTTTTTCGTGATTGATTGACACCATTGTAGGTACCAGGCATATTTTCTGAGCCTACTGACTGTTAAGGGTGCTGCTGCCTATTTCAGTAGTTGTACATAAATTGGCATCCCAACCCTTCGGGCTGCTGAGACAGACAATGCTAATACATGGAGCCCATGAGAATTACATTTGCCAGGGCTGGCCCTGGGAATGGGCAGCCAGCCAAGGTTTGACTGCCTCGGTGATGTCCTCAGAGATGTGGGTGAGGGGGTAGCCCCAGTTGCTTATTTTAGGTGACACATAGATGGTTGCAGATAGACACAGCTGTTGATCAAAAATCTGTCCTGCTTGCACAGCAGTTTATGGAAGAGAAAAACAAAGGACTCTGCTGAAAACACCTGTGAGAGGACTGGACTGGCCCAGGAGCTGGCTGGAGGGGACCTGCAGCTCAGATGGGCAGAAAAATTCCTTCTGACAGTCCTTTCTGCAAGGAGTGAGAAGGAAGTGGGAAAATATCCAAGCCCCTCAATGCTGCTTGCTGGTGAAATCACACAGAGAGAGTTTGTTCCTTCTTCTCAGACTTTTAATCAAGGTTTTATTCTCAGAGGGAATAGTACATTTTTTTTTCCGTGTGGGAGTGTTCTACTTCAATTATAATGTCTTGCTCTGAACCCTTTGGCCAGTTCAAGGTCATCAGATACCGTTCAGTACTAGGGATCTCTTTAGGAAGAAAAATACTTTATTATCTTGAGGTTCTTTCCACTTAGTGGAGGACATGTCAGAAGGCCAGCAACAGGGGATGAGACAGTGTGTTTGTTACAGGTTTATTTTAGTCATGATCTTCACCCTCCTTCCTGTCCTCCGGTTAAAGAAAATGCTGATTTTCCTTCACTGTATTTGTTTCAGTTGCTGATTGCTGTTAATTACTGCAAAGCCCCACCCTTCCTATTAACGGGTCAGTGCCCAAAACATGCCCACTGTAAGTCAGATCTGCGGAGTTTAAACAGGTGCTTTTTCTAACCCATAGTAAATATGAGCTGACTTTTTAAAGTCAAGTTGTCCTTCTCACAGCCTAGAAGCAGATCTCACTTTTGTGATTACCCTGAATGGCTGTGAATTTAAGTTGTACCAATCCTGAACAACGAGTATCTTGGGAGGTGGTCCCTGACTAATGCTGAAACTGCTGCTTCTGCTGAATGGTCTGGTAAACTCACACATGATAAAGACACCTGAATCTAAAGCTGTTGGCAAGCAGAGAAATTACTGTCTTCCAATGCACAATGCAATGTGAATGGATTTTTTGCCATTTCAAACCCTTTGCCTGAGGTTGTATTTATAGCAGGAGAGGGGATTGCAGCACTCCTCCCACGTATTCTGCCGGGTGTGGAATATGTTTTCTGGTACTGTGGCAGGTGAGTGGCCACCGCATGTCACTCCTGCCAGAGGTTGTGGGTGAAATGTGTTCAGCAAACTCCAGCAATATGATGAGCAGTTGATCTTCACATCTGCTCACCACCAAGAGGAGAAGGGAGGTGCAGTATGCAAGAAATTGGAGAAGGACTCAGGAGATTCCCAGGAGGGAACCTGCTGCCCTTGCCTGGAATCAGCCAAATCCCTTGTCCCCAGGGACACTGCCTAGGACAATGGGAAGAGTCCTGGGGGGATAGTTTCAGAAGCTAAGTAGTGCACAGAGTTGGGAATATGTGTCATCAGGTGGCACACACCTCTTCCCCAGCCAGAGCCAAAATCCATCACTACTCTTCAAGATAAGACACATTCGCATTTGTTCTTTTTACTAATGCTAGGTGGAGGAGAGGTCACAGCCCATGGTCCCAAAATATGACCTCAAGAACCTCTTTGTGATGGTATTGTTACCTAGATTCTGCCAAGGCGGGGGTGGAGGGACTGCATCCCCTGGCACAACCAGAAGTCCTTTAAATTAATTTTGATTTCCTGCCAAAAACAGCACAAAACTCCCCCAAAGAAGGAAGACCAGCACTCTGTCCCTTCACAGCTGCCCCCAAATCAAGACGGAAACATGTCTGTCCCCCAGAACTCGAGCAGCTCATTGAAAGAGATCAGTCATTTTGTGAGAGATCAGGTGTCAACCCACACAGATCCAGGTTACAGGGTGGCGGGGTTATAAGGTTACAGGTCCCTGTGAGCCCCAGATAGCACAAGCTTCCCCCGGACAAGCAGGGACAAAGGCCTGTGCTCCTTTGCAGCATAGTTTCACCTTCACAGGCTGCAAGCTCCAGGGTATGGGGCTGTAGGCGAGGGGGTTGCGGGTAAGCTGGAGAAGGAACCAGTGGGCTAAGGGTGAGGACCTGGATGCATGGGAAAAGTGCTGTCCTGTGCTCCCAGGCACGTCTGCTGAAACTTGGCATGGACAGACCAGGTCAGCTGAGGAGCAAAATGGCACTATAGGGGCACAGAGGTGTAACAACCTGCACTGATGTTTGGCAGCTCACATCTGCCTGCAGGGCAGAGGGGCAGGGGGAGCCGGGACACCTTCTGAGCAGGGCGCAGGCAGCAGCATGACAAAGTGTCACAGAGCAGCGGGCATGCAAGGGCTGTGTGTGGGGATTAGCGAGGGAGTGGGGCATTTTCCAGAATTCATATTCAGTGTGCTTAGCTTAATCCACTGTTTTGCTCTGTTCCCTTTCAAGCACCATATCCCACCAGATATGACGACTTTTCAAAGCCCTTTTTGGGGTGAGTTCTTTGTTTGTTTTGTGAGGTTTTTTCCAAAATACTGCAGAGGCAATGTAACATGGCCCAGCCCTGCGTACGTGCTGCACCATTCTGGAAGATGGAAAACAAAAGCTAAAAGAGGATGGTTAACCTTTTCTAATTGTCACAGCACAGGACTAGTTGCCAGGAGGAACTTGAGTGCTAATCCTACTTTGCTCACCATGTGACCTTTGGGTAAATTACCTAATTAGTTTGTCCTTCAGTCTGCAGAGCCTGCAAAGAGCAGGTGTTTCAGTGAAACACAGCATTGCTGAGCCAACATGTGGCGTTAGGAAATAACCAGGGAATAAAACCTACTGCACTGTTTTAAAGGTGGTATTAATACAGAGAATTAAAATGTCCTGCTGTAAGTTTAATCTTGCCCTTTAATCTTCTGGTGGGGTAAAGGATCGAGCTCAGATTATTTGGTTGAGCGGAAGGTCATTCTGGATGGCATTTGGTATTTGTGGAGGAGTCATATGGAGTGATCTGATCAAATTATAGCTGAGTCAGTTCTGTTCTGCTGGAATTCACTTCCTTCCACTGGAGGTACATGGATCCTGATTTTCCCTGACCACCCTGTTCTGTGTTGTAGCTGTTGGGGGTGCTCTCCAAGTATCACTGTGGCTGCCGTTGAGGAGGATGTGGGATTATCCCTCTTTTTCCTTGCATTTGAAAGGAGTTTCCAGGCTGAATTAAAAATGCTCTGTTCAACAATGTATAGTTATCCCTTGATTCCAAGCTTTTTCCTGTTCTGTTTCTCACCCTTCCTGCGCATGTCTTTTTTATTGACTCACTTTAGCTGTAGTTTAATCTTTTTTTTACCCTGAAATTATTCGGTGTTAGGTACATGAACACAGTCGGATTCTTCATGCTGTGGAATGAAAAGATACTAACAACCTTCTCCAGAGATCATCATCTCTCTGGTGAACGATCTTTCACCTTGCATTGGGAAAAGCACTTTACAGAACTATTTGCTCCCTCTTTAGCATCTGATGTCAAAGAAAATGCCGTTGTATCTCTGCTATGGATTACAGACACATCATTTATTATTATCTGGCACTCAGGAGGCAGACCTGCCTCCTGGGGTAGGTACGGCTTGCTTTCCAGGTTTGATCTCTAATTTAAAGAGGGAGCTTTTCAGGGAGATTTTTTTTTCGCAAAGAGCCAGTCTACACCCTTCTCTTTCAAGAAGTTTGGCTACAATGGTCCAATATAGTGTTTATTTAAATCTTCCCTTTTTATAATATGCTGTGGACTGGACAGCTGAAATGCAACCTTGGTTCAGATGAACGGATTCTACAACCAGGTTTCCAGAAGCAGGTTTTGATCCCTTCTTATTCAAAAGTGCCTGTAACCATGAATGGTCTAATTGAAACCAGAGGCGCTTGCTGCAGACTAAGGAACAATTCAATGGGATTAAGGCAATGCTGCATCTGGGCTGTTGTGATTAAATTTTGCAAATATTAACTGAAAAATCTTGGCTCATATCCTGGCCAATATGTATTTGAGCAGTTCCCCAGAAAAGAGTGGAGCTGAGCCTTGCCTGAGGTGTACCAGCGTTGCTGTTTTAACACGTCCTTCCATTGTCTTCATTTGACAGAAGCTAAGGATTTTGGCTCAAAAAGGGCAAGCTCTTTGAGGGATGTTAAGGTTAGAGTTTGGAAAGAGCAATTTCTGGGGGGAAAAAGCATTTGCAACATGACAATGAAACTAGACAGAAACCCTGCTGCCTTGAAAAATAACTCTGGGAGTGAGAATCTTTCCCACAAACCCAGCAAGCTCCTTGGGGCACATCCGCAGCATGCAGTGAAACGTGCTGCAAAGATCCCAGTGCTGGCCACTGTGCTAATGGTAGGACCAGGAGCAGAGCAACTGTGTCAGTGACTTGTCTGCTCAGAGGGCAACATGCCATGATTTCAAGACAAAGCTCACCTCCCATCAGGTTTTGTGCTGTACTCAGTTTACAAACTAGTCTGGGGTTTGCTCTGCAATTTTGGCAAAAGCAGTATACACAGACTAGCATATTCCCTCACTGAGAGTAGGCTTTGGGACATGAAAAGGTAGAACTTCCTTTTCTGGGACAACAGGACAATATCACTTGTCCCTGAATACATTGCTAACAGACTGTTTTGTTCTTCACATGCTCTTCAGAGGAACTCATCATAAACCTATCCAGAAAATGAAGTAGAAATAAATTTAACTGCCCATTTATCACAGAGAATATCATGCAGTGGCTCCACTATGGCAGTGCTAGTGGTGGGATTTATTGTGTTGGGTTTTTTTTTTCTTTTCCTTTCTACAGCTGCCCATTAGGTTCCAGGATGAAGCTGAGGTGCTGATATCCATCTATGAATCTGCTGCTTCTCTGTGAGACTGCCAGTTTGACCCAGAGCCAAGTTTTGCAGAGCTGCCACAACTACAGTGACTAGGTCTGACACAGTCAGGATCTCCCAGCTTTGAAACTACTCCCCTCTGTCCTGTGGCCTGAAGTGACCTGTTGAATCAATCTACATCCACTTGTGAACACAAAGCTTCAAGAATAATGTTGACCAACTGGAGAGAGTCCAGCAGGCAGGAATAAGAGTGATCAGAGGGCTAGAAAACATGAGCTATGAGGAAAGACTGAGAGTTGGGTTTGTTTAGTCTGGGGAATTGAAGACAGGTAGATGTGCTAACACCCTTCAAGTGTGTGAAAGGCTACTGCAAGGAGAAAGGATAAGCTGTTCTTCATGTCTGCTGGGGACAGGAAAGGAAGAACCAGGCTTAAAGAGAAACAAAGGGAATTCAGGTGAGACATTAAAAGTAATTTTCCAGTTGTAAGACTTGTGCACCACTGGGATGGTTTGCTATGTGCAAGTGCTCTTTTGAGAAGGCTTTAGCAGCAGCTGAGATAACTATCTCATCACCTTCAGCACAGCTGATCCTATCTGGAAGCTGGTGGAAGGGCAAGATAACCTTTAAAAATTTCTTTCAGCTCTGTTTTGTGTGATTTCTGCTGTGGACGCAAAAAGTCATAAAGCCAGATCTTAGTTCTCTGCTAGATATTTTGTGACTGGGTCACCAAGTAGTTTTACAGACTGTTGTCTAATGGGAGAAGACATTAGCTGTCCATCCTAAAATTGTCAAGAAGAATATCCCCAAAATGCCACCGGGACTCCCCTTCATGGAAGTTACAGATGCAAACAAGCACGAAGGGCAGGTCTCAGCTGATGCAAAAATAAGGCTCCCTCCTGGACCAGCTGCCTTTGGCAATGTCCTAAACCATTCCTCCAGTGGTGACCAGTATGGTGGCCTTGCAGTGAGGTACACCTTGGTGCCTGAGCAAACTGAATCAGACAGACACACAAGCAGCCAGGAGTTGCTGAGTTTTTTTATATAATTCAATAAAAGGAAGAGAATCAAAACAAAAGCAAAACCTGATGCACAAAACAATCTGTACACAACAATCCCTCCTTCTCCCGTTTCACAGGGAAGAAAATTCCAACACTCTCAAGTCAGAGATTTAATAAAAAGAAAAAGCTAAGGGCACCCTGCCATGCATCTATTAGACCTGGGCAAAACAGCAGTGCGCATGCCATCACAGACTTAAACACCAGGAGGTTAGCAGAGGCTTAGGACCCAACAAAGAAGATACCTTTTCACCAGGTCCATTTGGCCTGTATTTTCAGCCCTTCCTTTTCTGTAATCCTGTCCATTTTTAATGAGGGCCCATTATGCAACCAGCATTTGCCCGGAGAGTTCCCGGTCATGGGCCAGCACAGGAGGAGGGAAGGCTTGGATGGCAGTGGTGGCTTGGGGCTCCACAGGCTGTAGCTGCCCATGATGCTGCTCTCTGAAGAGGCTGGAGCTCATCTTTGCCATGAGCCAGGGACTTTTGGGCAGAAATCTTCCATGCAGCAAAGCCAGCACACCATTGGCTAGTTTAGAATTAAAAGGCATTTCAGACGTACCCATGGAGAGCAACTCTCCCCTGTTTGTGAGTTCAACTCCTTTCTGTTGCACTTCTGCGTCCTTTTGTCCTCTCTTGTGACTCTTCTGGAATTCAGATTTGAGACGCACACACCAGCCAAGGGCCAGTGAGTTCCTTCGACCTTCCACTTCATCTGCAACAGACCGATTTCTAAGCAGGAATAATGATAGATGCTGATGAGGTGCAAGATTTGACATTCATCTGGGAGTGCAGAGGCATGCGATTTCTAATTTCACCAAAAACTATAAATGGGTGGATTTTTTTCTCTTTTGTCTGCACAGTTTCAAAGGTCAGCAATTCAGTAGAATTTCCATAGGTTTCCGCAGTGCTTATTTTTCCATGGATTTGCTAGTTGCTCAGATTTTTAAATTAATCTTTCCCTTCATGAAAAAAATAGGAATATTAAGTTCTTAACTTCAAATTAAAAATCTTTTTCCAACAAAATGTTTCTTTTTTATTGTTTGTGGCTGGTCGCGTGGGCTGGACCAGCTGACCGCCAGGGCCGATCAGCAGCTCGGCGGCGGTGTCTGCTAGCGTCCCTGAGCGCCAGGTTCACTGCAGTCGGGGACAGTCTCCCCCAGCCGCGAGCTGCAATTCCCTAGGATGGCAGCCACGCTGTCCCCAAAAGCCGGAGTGCTGCAAAGAGAGTGTTCCCTCGCCCGGACCCCAATCAGACACGCGGTCACTCGGTGGTCAGGTGCTTGGGGTCAGGGGCGAGAGACCCCGGCCTCAGTCGGCACCAGACTTTATTTTGAGGGTAACAACCAATCCCAGAACGGCACGGGGGAGGAACCAGGGAGGGACAAGGGACAGGGACCAATTGGGAAGGAGGAAGGGAGGAGAGAGGGAGATACGAAAATATCATTATGAACTGAGGGACAGGGGGAGCTCGACCCCTCTCTGGGGCAAGCTACCTTCGACTCTACCCCAGGGGGGTTTTATTCTCTAGGTCTCCACAAATTCCTCAGGGGGGAAGAAACTCTCTGGGCTTGAACCACCACTACAATTGTTATCTTTGAAAAACTGATCATGATGATCAAGGGAGATGGCAATTGAAAAATCTAGAATAAAAGCTGGAGACGAAGACTATGGGGAAAAGAATGGAAACACTTTGAAAAATACTTGCAGAGGAACAGCCATATCTTTATCTAACTCTTTTTAATGATGCACATCTATGGTTCTATCATTGCACCTAAAAGGTAACTCTCCTCCAAGGAGAATGTTTCCATTGCAGATGGAGGGGGTTTTTGGTTTATTTAGTGAACTTGTTGAAAATTAGGAAACCATTTTCTAATTATGCACGAGTTCTTTTATTCCTCCCTTTGCACATCTGGAAACATACAGGCCTAGTAGAATAACACTCCCAAGGTGACAACTCTTGGAGAATTTTTTCTACTTCCACCCCTCTCCTCAGGCTGTTGGAAGGCTTTCGGTGTTTGCAGGACCTGTGCCTGGGGCTCCCAGTAACCCAGGACTTGGGATGCACATATGGCTTCTGAACATAGTTGCTGGCACACACTGAGTGGGAAAGTTGTCCTTCTGACTAGTCTAGTGCTGGTACCAAGTCAGGGCTGGGATAACAATGCCATCAGATGCTTTAGAAATACTTAGCAGGACAGAGAGGTGTGTATCCTGGACAGCAGAATTGTGACCTTCATGTGACATCCAATGAAATAAGTCAAATAATTTTGCTGATCAGATTCAGTGTTTAGGGGTTTTTTGCCAATTTGTATCTGGAGGAGTCTTTGACAGGGTGCCAAAGCATTCAGTTATTTTTATATTTGGAAGTATTTCTCCCCGTGAGACCCAGACACCTAATGGATGTGATTACAGGTCACATTGTGAGTGCCTAAATTGTCTCTGGGAGCATTGATTGCCTGGATCCCAGATGGCCAGGAGTCTTGCACACGAGGCAGGGCCAGGGCTGGAGCAGGGTATGTCTGTACAGCTGAGGTGCAGGCTCTGTAGGAACGCCTGGTTGTTCTTCCCACCATTGCTTGGGGCAAAGGTTACCAAGTTCAGCTTTGTCCTCTGCTCCATGTATGCAGGATGAACTAATGCTTTAAAATGCTGCTGAATGAAAGGTGTTTTATGTATAAAGGGCATTAAGCCTTTGTACAGCACTGTGCCGTGTGTATTTACCTTGCGTCCTGAACACCCAGCCCGAGTTACTGGAGCAAGTAATTTCCCAGTGCATGTCGTCGCACGCACCACAAACTGCTGTGACCCAGGCATCTGCCTCGTGAATCCAGCTTGGAGTTTTAGCCTCATTGCACTGCTTCAGATGCCAGTCAGAGGGACCTCCTCTTCTCTTATACAATGGTGCTTGGGTAAGGTTCTTTGGAAAAAATCCTGCAGGGGAATCCCAAGCCAGATCTTTCCTCTACTGCCGTTCCTGCCAGCTGCACACCTTAGGTACTACAGATCTTGCTGAGACTAAGCAACAGCTTTTAAGGTTGTTGAGGAATTCTGCTTGGATGAATGCAGATAAATCTACACACCTCAGCAGGAAGAACTCTTCACCTAGTACAGTTTTGGAGGATTGTATCACTTAATGCGCTATGGAGCAAGCTGTGGGCCTGGTACAAGAACAAAGCATTCTGGCTTTTCTCATATCCCACTGGGACCAGTCAAACTGGAATACCCCTCTATGAAGCCCTTGATTTTAGGTAAACAGCAGGGCTGCAGTCCTCCAAGAGACTAAATTTTCTTGTGCCTCTGGCAGAGGTCAAGAGAAAATGAGGCCAGCCCAGGCAGTGATATCTAAGGCACCCAAAATGGAAGGAAACATGATTAAATTGATTAAATGAGTCACGCCTACATAATCCTGTGCTGCAGAGGTAGGTAGAAAATCCCACCCCCACCACTCTGAGCTGCAGATAGCAGTGTCTGGTAACAGCCTTCTTAATGTAGGTACCAAGATGCTGGTATCTGTGTTATTTCCTGGAGAAAGGGTGTCATTTTTGCTTCACTGAAGCATGATAAAGCAAGAACGGTCAGTATCTGGCCTGCACTCAAGTCAGGGTGTCTTATAACTGCAATGCATACAGTATCTGCATTTTCATGAAACCCCTGAAATGGAAGAAGTATTTGGAAACCAGAAGAATTAGACCAATAGGCATATCCTTTAGTTGTGCATATTTCCACAGGCAAGATTAAGTCATTAAAGTAGCTGCAGCTCCTTTTAGAGCAGCCACAGGACAGGATAAGTGCACTGTTATAAAAGACAGTGCTGCTATAGGATCTGTGGAGAAGTTTATGAGGCTGCAAGAACTTGATGTGTCAGAGGATGTGACTGAGGATGATGACATCCTCAGTCTATGCAGGTAGAAGTGGAGACTGACCTCATCTAAAATCAAGTATTTCAAGCGCCACCAAAGTAGATTCAGTGGTTTCACAAACAGGAACTGGGATTGTTTGGTCTCTGGTTTTGAGGTCTGGGTGTGTGACATGGGACAAGTCCCATCAATCTCGAGTGCTCTATTTTCCCCATTTATCTTTTCTCTTCCTTGCTTACACTCACCAAATATTCAGGCCATGCACCAGCCACTACCAAGTGTTCTTATGAGGCCTCATATGCCTTGTGATGCCTCTAAGTATGAAGTTACAAGTTTAGTTTCCAAATATTGTTAAATGTTTATAATACACAGAGCTGTTTCTTTCCACTGTCTCTTATTAAACAGTAGAAGTACTGGAAAGCATTTTTTTTTCTCCTCGTGTGAAGACAAATGGGCAACCAATTCCAAGATAGTCATCTTTTTATCTGACAGAGGGACAGGCATAGCTCCCCAGGGCTGGTCCAGGGATTTCATTTCCCTAAAACTATGGTGAGGAACATGAAGGCTGTGTTCATCATCAGCTTTTATGTCACTATTCTAAATGTGACATAATCAGAGAAGGCTGCCTCTTTGGGAGCAAGAGGGGTTTGAGGAGGAGACCATTATCTCAGCTAACAGACCATTTATTAATATTTGCTGACTATTTCAAGGCAGATGGGCAAGGAAAGCTGAGCTGACATCTTGAGTGGCTTCCCTCAGGCCAGGCCTTTGCTTCAGAGAGGAAACTGCAGACCTGGGAGATCCATCTCCCTCTGTCTAGCCAGTGCATGCATGTGCCATGAGCAAAACAAGCTTAGGTGAGGTCCTTCAAGAATAAACAGCCATCCCAGAACATCTCTGAGGATTCCAGCTAGCTACCTCAGGTATGTCTACCCGTGCTGTGCCTTCTTTTCCCAGCTACAGCCTACATAGCTGCAGAGCTAACACAGATGGAGAATCCAGCTCCCTCACTCCCAAGTGTCCAAGGAATGACCCAGCCATCTGCAGGAATCATTACCATCCTCCATGAGAGGGGACAAGGTCAAACCAATTGAATGTTGTCTAAAGAGGATCTTGGGGAGGGAATGTTTTCATTACAACAGTTCATCTTTCTTTTCACAGTTCATCAAAAGCAGGCCTTCTGCATACACACACAAGACAAATACGACCGAGGGGTGATGACGGATACTGTAGGCCCACGGTGATTGGGATGACCCTCCACTCACACAGTTGATCAAAGGCAAGTAAAACAATCATCCAGCCATCAGCAAAGATGTAATACTAAACTCCCCAAACACCTCATTTAATTAAGTCTTTATGATCAAAATCTCCATACCAGATCTTTTAAGTTAAACATTCTTAGACCTTGCCCTAAAATAGCAGAAAAAGACTTCCGGAGGGAAAACATCTATAAAAAAATTATTCATAAAATAGTGTCTCTTCCCTCTACCCTCCCAAACAATTTGCCCACTGGAAGGATACACTGCTGTATGATTTGCCCCAGCAGAGCTCAGAAACCTGGGGTGCCTCATGCCCAGCACTTGCAGACAAAAAGCAGGAAAAAACAAAGCTACCATTTATGATGTCATCTTTTTGTTGTGGGGATGGCTATGGTGTGATAAACCCTACCTCTGTGAGCCTCCTGCTAGCCTTAGAAGTCTGAGCCAAAGCTGGTTGAAAAATATCAGGCCTGTGCAGGTGCAGCACCAGTGCAGGAGGGGAGGAGAGATGGAGGGGAACAGGCATGCACCAGGAATACATCAATGTGGAGGTTGCCTGCACTCTTCATCCTGGTCCCCAGAGAGTAAAAATTTCTGAGCCACTTCAGTGACGGGCAAGATGGGATGTGAAATGCAGATGTCTTGGAGGTGAAGCTGGAATTTATAGTAAAGGGTACATAAGTCATTAGAGCAGCTCCAGGGGAGGGGCACAAAAAGGATCAGAGTTGAAACAACTCTCCTACAAAGAAAGGCTGAGAGAGTTTGGGGTTGTTCAGCCTGAAGAAGAGAAGGCTCCAGAAAGACCTTAATGGTGCCTTTCAATATTTAAAAGAAGTTTCTAAGAATTTTTACCAGGACCTATAATGACAAGGAGAAAGGGTTACAGTCCTAAAGTGAAAGATGGTAGATTCACAGAATCATAGAACCATCAAGGTTGTAAGAGACCTTCAAGATCATGTAGTCCAACCACCAATCCAGCACCACCATTATCACTTCTAAACCCTCAAGTGCCACATCCAGATGCCTCTTGAACACTTCCACTACACCACCTCCCTGGGCAACTTGTTCCAATGCCTAATTGCTCTTTCAGTGAAAAAATGTTTTCTAATATCTAATCTGAACCACCCCTGGTACAACTTAAGGCCATTTCTTGTTGTTCTTTCACCTTAGATATGGCAGAAGAGACCAACCCCCACCTCACTGCACTCTTTCAGGTAGTTGTGGAGAGTGAAAAGGTCACCCCTGAGACTCCTCTTTTCTTTATGATGAGGATGGTGAGACACTGAAACCAATTTCCCAGAGAAGTTGTGGATGCCACATCACTGGAAGTACTCAAGGTCAAGCTGAACAGGGCTTTGAGGAACCTGATCTAGTGCAAGTTGTCTTTGTCCATGGCAAAAGAGTTGGATTAGATATCTTTAAGGTCCAATCCAGTCCAATCCAATCCAAACCGTTCAGTGATTCTTTGATCTCCAGATGTCTCAGATCCCTCAAACCCCCATCTTTGTTAAAAAATACATCTTGCTTCTCTCTCTGTTGATTGGAGGAATATGAAAAACTAGCTTAAACTAGCTGGATAAAGGAGCAGAGATGAGCCTCATCCTTTAGCTTTGCAGTAATTATTGTAAAGACATCAGACACTGTAATGATGACAAATGGGTATTCTTTAAATTCCTAAATTAAAAAGGTATTTTTTATTTCTCTCTGTTTTCATCATTGGCTTAAGCAATTGCACTACACCTGGAAAGAGTGACTCAGCCCTGCATCATGTGTTCCCATCTCATCACCTGTGCTCCTTGGTTATCATGTTGTTCAGCAGTCAGACAGATTGGGGATTCAGATGAGGGAACCCTTCCCTTTTTTTGCTGTTTTCTGCTGGGTGGAGCATTTATCTGCCTCAGCCTGATGTGCTCCATTTCTCAGATGCATGAGCCTTACAGCAGGCACAAAGGAAGGGATGGGAAATCATGGATGGGGCAGAACAATTCTACACATTTTGGCAAAATCCAGGCTTGGATTGGCTCAGGGTGGTCATGAAACCACACCCAAGTCACACATGATCTGCTAACCCAGAGGTGAGAGATTCTACATGTCGTTACTGGTTTCCAGAGTCATCTGAGTACTGCTATTCTTTTCCACACCTTTATAGAAAGACAAGACAATTAAGTACAGTGAAGTTTGCCATACATGAGTTCATCAGGCACCTGAATGAAACCTGTCAAGGTGCTGTGTGGCATTAGGCAGCCAATTTCCACACTTGTAGTAGGCACAGTTGCATTTGCCAGTACTAAACAGGGAAGAAGGTTGCATGGGAAGCAGCAAGAGTGGTTACTCTGAAAACTGTGAGACAAAGAGGAACTGAGATTTCTGGAGTAGAAGCTAGTGTAAAAAGACCTTTTGGACAGGCTAAGGATGTGATCCTGTCCCTTCTGATTGTGTACCTTGGGAGGAGAGGAGAGGAGAGGAGAGGAGAGGAGAGGAGANGATTACATCTTTGTACAACCTTGTCACAGAAAGAGGAGAGGAGAGGAGAGGAGAGGAGAGGAGAGAGGAGTACCTATTCAGGAGGAACCCTAAAGTCTGTGGTTATGTTTTACTGTGTTAAAACACACGAATTAGTTACATTTTCCAGGGCTGAGTTCCAGATCCCTCACACTATGCTTGGTAAAGGTAACAGTAGTCTAAAGGCCTGAGTCACTAAAATTAAACCACCATTTATCTGCTCTACACCACTATCCACTTATTTACGCCTCTATCCACTTTAATAAACCACCAGGTTTATTAACTGCTTAACTGCTTTGACAGGTTTGTACAGTTAGGTTACTCCTAAAACTAGTTCCTTTGTACACTGTGCAGCACTATTTTTGTCTGTTTGTTTATTTTCCACCTTCCCCTAATTGCTATGCCATGCAGAGATCTGTTGCCTTGGGCAGTACACATGGAGACCCAGGCCTTCAGGTACAGATCAGCTGTACCTGGAGGTTTTCTCATGTGTCTATTACCATGGCATAGCCACAAAAGGCAGAATTGTTTGTAGCTGGAATGGGACTCATGAGGCAGAGCAAAACTTGAGGTTGCAACTACATCTGGTGATCCATGAACTAAACTCTTGATGGTGTCAGTGGAAGAGCTTTCTTTTGTGACAATTTGGTGTGGAGCCATTGCCATGTAGTTGAAGCTGGATTTGGTGACTACCCTAGCTGTGTTTCTTGCCTTTACACTGACCAACCTAATGTCAGCCCAGACCAAAGGAGTGTGGAGAGAAGGAGCTGAGTTAAAAGAAACAAGCCCTCTCAACCTTATCATTAAGTCTTCTTCTGGGGCTTGGATTTCAAGCAGGCTCTCTGAGAGTTGCACAAGTAAGATCAGAGAAACTCTGGATTGTGCATGCAAAAATAACACAATGAAAGCCTAAAGGCAGACAGCAGGATGGAGGACACAAATCATCTTCCAGCAGCCTCTGTAGTGGTGAAACCTCTCCTGTGAATAGCTCATTGCTAAGGAAATGGGAGTGTTCTGTAGGACCAGGTAACAGTGAACTGGGGTCTTTCCCTTGTCAAGCAGCCACAGAGCTAAAGGGTATCCAGGCTGGCATTTCTGTTTTACCTCTTGTTAGGGCAGTTCAAGTTTTGCTAATATAGCAAGGGGCTACTTTTCTGGCTCAGTGGTTAGAACATGCTGGGATGAGAAGGGGAGTCACCTGACCTGTGAGCTGATCCGGGAGGAGCTCATTAATTTTTCAAAATAGAGCCCTATCAGCAGAAGTCCTAGAGAGCCACTCACCGCTGGGGTGAGCGCGTGGGGGTGCAAGCCTAGAGCTGGGAGACAGCCAAGATGTCAGCTTAAGGTGGCACTCACTCATCACCACACTGTACTTTCAGTTGACTTAAATATTTTCAGTGACTGGACTAAATATTAAGTGTTTCAGCAACAAAACAAAGAAGCAAAAAAAGATATTTGTTTCTATCCAAAACAAAACATTTGGGGTTGTTTTTTCTTTCTTTGCATTTGGCTGACGAACAAGTAACTTCTGCTCTCTTAAAGGAAATTAATTAAGTCTTCTGCAGTAATAAGTCATTCCCCTCTCTGTTTTGGTTTCAGGGGTTCAGGAAGGTTCAGCAAAGACTATGACCTTGTAGTTCACAGAAACCAAAAGGTCATGTTCTCCAGAACAACTGCTGAGTACTCTGCCTCAGGATTGACTTTGTTTTATCCAAGGTGTTTGTTTGGACTGTCTCGCACTTCCTGAAAAGTCCTACTCATAGACTCTAGGTATCTGCAACCACTTTTTGGCACCAAAAAAAAAAAAGATGGATGAGTCATGATTCTAGTAAAGGGAGTGACGTCTCCTCTCCATGGACAGGGATAAAGGGGGACACTGGCAACAAGGAATTTGTCCAGCTACTTGCCTTCTCCTGAGTGCTGAGGCACAGACTCCAACCAGTTAATATATTTTTATTTGTTCACTCGTTTGTCATCCATCTTGTCTTGTGACAGATGATCATGAAAAGACCTAAGCTCTGCCAAGTCCTCAACAAAAACATTAATATATTTCACCTTCCAGAGCTCTGCTCCAGCTGCTCCACACTATATCTTTTGTTAGATACTTGCATGAATAATAATATCTGCAGTTAATCTAACTAAGATTGCAATAGAAAAAGAAGTTAACCCTTCGGCTTCAGGACACAGACCAACTCAGATTCTGGCAGGTCTGCCACGCCTGAGGGAAGGAGTTCATACAACCTTCTGCGCAGGAGCCAGCACCACCTGCATCCCTTCCCTCCACTCCTCCTTCTTGGCCTGTTTTATTGACCTCTTGCACTACCTGTCAGGATTTCTGCTTCCTGCCAGCTTTCACCCCTGCCTGGAGAGGCAGACCATTCAGCCTGTTGCATGTACTTTCTCCACCTGCAGCTGATTCCAGTTTTCCCCTGCTCGTCCTGGGTTTTGTCAGTCATCTCTTGCTATAACTTGAAGTGAAAATTTCTGGCTTTCCTTCCCCATCACTGCTTCCTTTCTCCTCATCCCAGCCATCCCCATTCTCCTTGCTGCCTTTTCCTACTCCCTTTCTCCCTCTCTCCAAGCAGAGACTTTAGAGACCAGGCAAGGCACAGACATGAGGAGGGACCTGATGGAGCTGAGTCCACACACACCCACAGAGGCACCTCCACATGGATGTACATGCTGCCTGCAGGAAAGAGGTGGGGATCTCCTTACCCACCTTGGACTTCTCTTCCTGCATCCTGAGAGGGACAAGCATGACAGTGGGCATCTCCCCAGCCCCCTGCTCCCACCAATAACAGCCCATTGGCCCCTTCTGCCTGCCTGCAGTTCCACGTTGAGGTGTGGCCCGTGGCACTGATATCCATTTCCTCATTGTCAGCTGCCTCTTTCCTGCCTACTGAGGTTGGGTTATGAAAGGTGTCCCCATTTGCTTCAAAACACTGAGTTACAGAGGGATGAAGACTTTTGCAGTATGCTCATCTCTGTTTTTCATTGATGCATGGTAAGATGAGCAGAAAAAATGTTCCTTAATCCCTCCTTCATATCCATCATTCAAACCCCCCTTTGCCTACAGGGTGCTGGATAAAGATAAGAGCTACTGTCTAGTATGTTGGCCAAAACAGCCTCATTTTTTATTCATTCTTCCTGAAGTGTTGTCTTTTATTTGTATTTGGATTGCAATTTTCCTGAATTTGGGACCATCTTTCCACTGTGTTTTTATAGCACCAAACACGAGGATCTTACTGGGTTAGTAGTGTCCATAGTCACTGCCCAGGTACAATGTTGACTTCACTGACTGGTTATATGAGAGTATATGAGTAAGACAGAGCTGGAAGAGGAGTGTCAGGACAGCCCATCACCCAGTCCTCCAAGCTGGGACACTTTTTCTGTCCCTTCTCCCTGTTGCTACAGAAAACATAATGTCACCTGCTGCCAGAGTTTTGCTGGAGGAAGTTTACATGGCCTGATTCTGCTGGTATATGTGCCATGCAAAGGGACTAAAGGCAGATGCCCTCTCAGGACTTGCTATTCCCATTTTGAGGTAGGAGACATGATGACAAATACTAAGCAAAGAGTACAGACTTACCCAGTGCATCTCAATGCAGACAACAGACTTCAAGCCACAGAGCTTGGTGCCTCCCACCAGATATTCTTCTAACCTGCTCTCACATTGCCCTCTCCCATTTTTGTTTCCCTCTAATCTTTCCCTTATCATAAACAGGAAACTGTATCAAAGCAGAAGGTGGACTCCTTCCTAATCTTGTCCCTGTCTGCTTACATCCTGTATTTTTATTTTTCCTCTCTCCCATTGAGATAATTTACCCAGAAAACAGCCAGAAAAATGTAGTAGGTCCTAATGGAAGTCTATTACTGACTGTGGTTCACCATACACAGAGCTGTAGGCCTGGGAGAGTGTGACCACATACCCTAGAAGTGAGTAGTTTATAATGGCCTGATCCAAACCCCTGTAATGTAAATGGCATCCTTTTCATTGGCTTCAAGGGGCTTTGGGTAATGCTGTAAATAGTCCAGCAAGATACTGTACATGGATATGACTATTTATAGGAGTTATGATAGAGAAGATGTGTACTCACCATCTAAATCTAGCCACTGTGTCATCTGGGGAGAGACAAATCAGGATTGATGCTTAGTGGAACGAGAGATATTAGTGACGAGGAGGGACCATTGACTGAAGTGTCACCTGCTTCCCCAAAACAGAAGCACCTGAGATCCTTCACCATCTACTGCAAGTGTGCTTTGTAACTGATAGTTTTTTTCTAAAGTAGAGTTTTGTCAAATATAGCGAGGTAATAGCCTTCAGATTTATGACATTTTTCTGCAGCAAATATTCCTGGAGCATCTCATGGTGATCCAAGCCATCTCAGAGACCTGTAGCATTATACCTTCCTTTGACTGGATCTCTCTAATTGTGGCCAATGACCCCACGATCATTGAAAAACCATGCTTGGTGATGGTGAATGTTAACGTGGATGACCTTGGTACCCAGGATTACATGTGCAATACAGGCTTGATTGCTATCATCAGTATCCAAGGTTACCAACCCTGACAACATCAGAGTTGAGTTACCTGCTTGGAACAACCTCTTCATATTCATACCTGTGAGCGAGCTCCTCACTGGCATTCATGAACACACTTCTCCCTCTGAGCAGAACACAGTGTGCAGATGTTATCACGCAAATGAATTGTTTTTATGAGGATGTCCTAACTTTTGATGTTGAAGGAGGGTGTAGTTTCACATTATAGAGGGATCACCAGCAGATATTTTACAAATCTTCACGTCAAAGTGCCAGTGAAAGCAGGTTGTCCCTAACCAAGAACAGCCACATTGTCTTTGGCACTGTATAAACATACAGGGAGAAATAGATCGTTGCTGATTCCAAGAGTTTAAAATAAATAAAAAAAAAAAAGAAAAATAAAAAAAAAGAAAAGGAGAAAAAAAAGAAAAAAGTAATAAAAAAGAAAAGAGAAAAAAGAAACAAGAAACAAGGAACAAGAAAAAAGAAAAAAGAAAAAAAGAAGAAAGAAAAAAGGAAAAAGATAAAAGAAAAAAGAGAAAAAAGAAAAAAGAGGGGGAAAAGAAAAAGGAAAGAAAAAGAGAGAAATAAAAAAGAAAGAGAACCCAGGCTTGGTTTGGTTGAAATGCTAAGGGCTTTAGCACAAAAACCTCAGAAGTGATACAGATAGTGCTCATGAATGGGTGAAGAGACCTTCAGTAAATCATCAATGGATCATTAATCCACAGTCCTGTTTCTCTGTCATGAGGAAGGAAAGCATAGGGGAAGGGCAGTGAAAAAAGAGGAGGGGTTCTACAACTCTTAAAACCAACAGCATCAGGTTGGTTTTACACTCTCAAAAATGACACTAGCAGATATTCACTATGGATGTGATCAGAAGAGATTTTAAAGGGTCTTCCCACACACAAAACTCCAGAAAACCTTCCACACACAAAACTCACAAAACCTTATTTAACAAGATCACATGTAGTAAAAAGAAGTCAATCTGGCCTGTTTGAGGCTTAGCACTGATGCCAAGATACAGGAATGACATGGACATTATGCTATGCTTTGAGGAAACGCACATGCAATTCCTCAGCCTCTGGCACAGAAACAAGAAATATCCATGGAGTGTAGAAGAGCATCTCTTTTCTTTGACTTGCCAGATTAAATCTGTGAGACTTGTGCAGTGCTTGAATGGATCTTCAATCATACCTACATGGCTGGCAGACAGGCAGTGCTGTCTGGTTGTGCTTGAGTCCCAGGTAGCAAATTCCAGGTACCAGTACCCAGGGGTTTGTGTCAGTGTGGCTCCTCTGTCACGCTGAGTTCTACAATCCCATTTCTGCAAAGCATCTCTTTTGTTTCAGGGATCTGCTCACATCCTTTAGTGTTCATGAAAATACTGGGGGCCATACTTACTGTTAATCTCCAGCAAGACTCATATGCAAGTCCTCTGCTGAACAGAAACTTCTAGTCCCTGGACAATACGGAGACCCATGCTGGAGAATGTAGAAAAGAGGGTTGTGCAGAAATCAGCTGTCTGGCACTGATGGTGGCACTGGCATATGTGGATTTGGGGTTCTTATGTCCTAAAGAATCCAGTAAGTCGCTACTGTCAGCATACACACTGTTATGGTATGGTAGGGTAGATCTGTTTGTTCATTTTATTCTTGATCTGTTGAGGCTTTTTAGTCATTCTGTGCTTGTATTTTTCTGTTGACTTAGTTATATAAACTTCCTCTAATGCAAGAACAAGTATCTTTTGTGCTGTAACCCTAAGATCCTCTGCAAGGGATTCTGCATGGACTGCAAATGATCTCAGACGTTGTGACCCCGTAGTGACCACTCAACTACAGTTGTGTGAAGATGTCTCAGACTTTGAGAACAGCCACATGAATTGCAGCCTCAACTGTTTCTGCACATTTAGTCTGGAAAAGTCTATACCAAATCTTTTATTTAAAAGGTTTTTTTAAAATTTTTGTTGAGGAACCTGAAGAAAAACTACTTTAGTTGCAAAGCAAAGATTTCCAGTATTAGTCTGCAATTTTCAGTACCCAGCCCCTAAAAAATGTAATTGCATTTGGCTTTTAACAACTGAAAACCAAAAGAAAAATTTTGCTTGACAAATCCCCCAAAGTCTAACATGTATTTCTTCTGGAAATGTTAGTTCTGTCCACAAAAATGTGCCAATTTTGGTATCTTCTCTTGTTGCTGTCATTCAAATAAAATCCTGGACTAACTTTACTCACACTTCTTTTTTCTTTTTTTTTTTTTAATGATCCTTCCTCTGGCTGAATCTTTTTCTTTTCTAAATGCATGCATCTAGTTCAGTTCCAAATTCCTTTACAGTGACAGACCACATCACAGAAGGAAGTGTGTTCTTCCCCACAAGCAGGACAGGGAATCCCTTCTCACTGTGTGGAGAAGCAGATACTGTGTTTCTCATTTCTTCCAGTTATTCACTGTTCCAAAAGCTTCTGTAATGAATACTGATTGTGAATGTTCATTACAAAGGGGAGTGTTTTCTTGGTGAGTTCCCATGTGTCTTCTCCACAGTGAGACCAAGAACATTACTTGGTTTGGGTAGCTTGTTACAAAAACATCATATGCCACCAGTGCATCTGATTTAGGTACTCAACACCAACCTGGAAAATGACAGCATGTGATGTGTAGCTCCCAGACACATAATATTGGTGACATTTATTTATGGTTGGTTATGCTCTTTTTATTGATTATTTTTCTGTTGGCCAATTAGAAACTGTCCACCAAACTGCGCACATTTGAAATGCTAAGCTGGTATAGAT
The DNA here is from genome assembly GCA_013400915.1 of Pardalotus punctatus. Lineage (NCBI taxonomy): Eukaryota > Metazoa > Chordata > Aves > Passeriformes > Pardalotidae > Pardalotus > Pardalotus punctatus. The sequence continues at coordinate 186,639 of VZTX01014541.1, forward strand.
ACTCCATCAGTGTCATTCCCTAGAATGTTATAAAAATTTCAGGTTATAGTGGCCTGAGGTCAGGCCACTTCCAAAACCTAAAAGCATAAACAGGTCAGGCAAGTACTGAGCTTCTGGAGCTGTTTCACAGTCTGTGTCTCACACCTTCCCTGATTGCAGATAAATTCTTCTCTCTTATCTGCTTTCTAGAAACTTTCCCTGACATGAAAAGCCATGGAGTATTAACAAGCACTGATTTATGGTGCATTAGCACATACAGCATGTGTTTCTCTAACTCCAGAGAAAATCAGGCTCTGTGATGCTTGGAAATGGTCTTTAAAAGCCCAACGCAGAGTGTTACACACAATAGAATGTGTTCTCTGCGGGTGAAATTCAGCTCTCTGTAGTGACATACCACAATGCTGAGGTAGTTGCTAAGTTCTGTTCAAATGCCAGGATGCATTTCATCCTGTAGCCTTTATTGATATATTAGAGAGCAGATCAGTCATGTACCTTGGCATTGATTTGGTATTGGGACTAAATCAACATCAGCTTTGATTGCTCAAAATTACTCTGTATGTAACCAGGCTCTGAATGCTCTGCCAGGGGATTAATCACCAACAACAAAGAATTAACTACTTGTCAAAGTTATAAAAGGAGGGGTTTTAAGAAGCCATCTCTTTATCCATCTTTGTGAAAACAAAGCAATGCGCAATGAGAGATGTACAAATAACCAAAACACCCAAGGGGGAGGAGCAGGGGTGCAGAACAAGCTTCCAGCATGACAATCTGCTAAAAAGGTTACTTTAAAAGCTTTTTGATGATGGAGATTGTTGTATTTATGAAAGATGTGACAGGACACACTTGCCTGTAATAGCAAAGGATTGGAATTGTCAACTGGGTACAGCCCTTCTGGCCCTTTTCCTATCATGCGCTGTCTGAGGCACTGCAATTAAACTCAGCATAACAGCTGTAAGTAGGGAGAGCTGCAAAAGTACAGTCAGGTGAAACTCTTATCAATGAAATAATAAAAGCAGCCAGTGTAGTGTGAAGAAAGCAGGGAGCTGGATAGAGAATGGCTGCACAATAAGAGAGGGGAAGCCAGCAGGCCAGTTTCTGGACACAGACCAGTATCTTGTGATGCATTGTGTTGTGAAGTCAATCATTTCATGAAGCTTAGGACTTGTATCTCATGAAAAATAAAAGATCATTTTGAGTTCAAATGTCTGTCATCACAGCTAGGTTTGCAATGCCTTTCCAAGAGCTGAAATAATAGCTGAAAACACTCATCTGTGTACAAGATCAAATAAAAGATAAAAAGACAGATTTGTCTCTGCTGGAAGGTCAGTGAAATTTGTCAAACCATTAAAACTATTTTATTTCTTCAGAAATCTTCCCAAAGTAGCCTCTCTAACTCTGTGTTATTTCCAGACTGCTCACCACTTCCTCTCATCTTTATAATACAAGAATAATGCTCCTATCTTTCAGACTTGGCTTTGCTGAGGTTTATATTCCTCTAAATAAATATTACATCGTGCAGCTCTTAGCACTAGCAAAATATCAGCCCATATAGTTTTTTTTCCCCTCTCAGTGAAAAGTATCCTCGGGAAACACTGCACTCTATGTCCTGAAGGATGGGGGCAGTCAGTAAATCCCATCCATGATGAAAGCCACTTTCTGTATTTCCTCTTTTTATTTTTGATTATAACTGTACACACACTTGCCTTTTGCTATTTTCCCATCTTGAGCACCGTTCAGACCTTAAAAACATCAAGGTCAGTGTTGAAAACACTATTTTGCAGTCTGACTGATATCAAATTTGTAGGGATGTATCCTGATAACTGACTGGTGACTAGCTTGTCATTACCACTGAGGACATGGTGAGCTACCTTTCCTTCAGTCCTTTTCCATCATTCGTCCTCCACTCGAGTGGTTCCAATGCAAATGAAGCCAACAGAGGGGCTGGACTCCAGCCACCTCCTGGTTTGTGAGCATCACCTGCTGCTGTTTGCATGTCACTCAACCCTGGAATGGCCACTGTCTTCTACTAACACCTCATCTCTGCAGCATAGGCATCCAAGTGCAAGTGTGCCTGGAATAGAATGAAATGGTCTCCTGAGGCCCTCACCATTCGCAGATCTGGTACATCAGTTAGCAGGAAAAGCTGAGGGCAGGACAGGCACAGGTAGATGGAGAGCTCCAGCTAGGACCCAGGCTGGAGGCAAGCCCGCCCACCTCCCCAGCAGGGGCAGGGGTAATCCAGACCAGAACTTGAAAATTTCCCTTTTAATAGTCACTTGAGTATCTTGCTGATTCCAGTGTGGTTGGTCTATGGCAGACCACAGGCATCTAATACTTCTTGAGATCTTCTATGGCAACAGAAAGAGCAGAGTAGTTCCCTGCTCCCTGGTGAAATAAGTCAGCATTTGGGTGATGCAGACCTGGTTTCCTTCATGTGCCTAGAAGGATGAGAGAGAGTGGGGCCAGATAAGATACAAGTGACCTGGGCAGTGAGAATGAAATTCCAAGAAAGAGAGACAAACCAGACCAGAAAACCAGATCTGAGGACAGAGTTCTACCTTCCATTTAATGAGGTGCATCTCTGATTTGTATGATCAATAGTCATGGGCTAAGCAGAGGAATTCACCTGCCAGTGGGTTCAGAGAGCAATGTCCCCTCCTCAAGAACCTACAATGAAAAGCAGGTCTTGCACGTAGTGATGTCCATCAGACTGACTTGATTTCTTACCAGTCTGGAGAGGCGGCTTTTTGTTCTCTCACATTTGTCCTCTGTGTTAACATTTGCTTTAGATTCTTGTCAAAACAAGACCAGCTTCTTGAAGTGCAGCACACACTCTGTACTGTTTAGTTTTGTAATGTTTTGTTTGGCTGCTGACAACTTGTTCATCAGAAGAAACAATATGTCCTTGGTCCATGCCCTAAGAAATTTCCTTCTGTAAGAGCTGAAATCTAACAAAGCCCACCCTGTCCATCAGACTTCAACAGAAATAAAATAGCCAACCACATCACCCTTCTGACAAAATGTTATCAGAAACCCACTTGGGTGAAGCTGTGCAGAAAGTTTCTGGTATCAGCTTATTGGGGAACAAGTGACAGAAAAGGACTGACTACTGCATTAGGAAAAATTGTGCTCATGGTCCGATGCCAAAACTACAGCTAACAGCAGTGGATGCTTGAAGGACAAGTGCAAAACCCTTCCTAATTCGCCAAAATTCCATGGCAGTAGGGGTATCTTACTGTGCCCCTTTCAGGGCTGATTATCTCATGCCATGGAGCTGGGCACTGACAGTGCTTGTGATTTCATCCTGGCCAGCCTGGGCTTTGAAGCCACATGTAAGGCTGGTGTTATGTACTGTAAGTGCAGATGCCATTATTCACGCTTTATAAAGACATGGTCCGTTCCCTTTACCCAACAGGACAGGTAAATTAATCCCATGTTGATCACATGTTCAATCTAAACTGTTTGTCTCAATAACATCCTGCAACATAGAGCTCTCAGAAAGCACCATTTGCATTGCCAGAAAAAGATTTTCCTTTAACCCTTTCAAGTCTATCTTCTTAAAATAAAGGGAGACTCCTGGTCTTGTTTTATTGGGAAGTGATGTAGCAGTGCTGGTTGGAGTCACCTGCTTCCCCTGCTCATGCTCTCACCTGAGTTTAATTGCCCTGGCAATATTTTCCCCTTGTATCAAAGCTCTTCTTCCTTTCACACCCCCTGCATTTTTGTAGCTCTCTGGGTAGACATATTCTATTACCACCACTCAGTTCTCTTAGGAGCAAGGTGATTTGCAGCCCAGACCTACCCAAGCTTTTCATGCTGGCAGTTATCCAAAGTCCCTGCACTGACTGAGCTGCTGCCTTGTATCCCATCATGAACTGCCTGTTTGTCTTTCCATCACCTGCTGCAGCTGGTTCTAACTTCACTTGGGTGCTCTTTGAGGGCAGTCTGCCCTTTAACAAGCGTGTGTCCCACACTCAGCCCCATGGAGCACATCGTGAATCCCACACCACAGGCTGAGTGGATTCCCTTTCCAATACAGCACAGGCAAAGGCAGCTCTTTAATAGGCAGCACATCCTCTTTGCATAAGCAAGACCACTGGCAAATACAATAGGATCAGGAAGAAGCTTGCTAAATGAAGTTGTGTTTCAGTTAATATCAATGAGGCTGGCACCAATGCAAATAACATTTTCTTCATTAGCTTCTGAGTACTTCCAATTGTGTCTCATCCTATTTTTCTGATCAGCTTTTTACAACCAACAATTACTCTTTTTCAAAAGAGGGTTTGAAATTTTTCCTTTGCAGATATATGGAACTAATTCCACAAGTGTGTGTTCATGAATAGACCTGAACAATTATTACTTCTGCAGAGAATAATACATACTCTGTAAATGTGGTTTCAGTTGTCCTGAAACTGTTCACACATTATTAGTACTGCATTTCATAAATGGTGCTAGCTGGAAAGGAAGAAAGAAAAAAATGGAATTAACTTCACAAATAGGAAAGAGGAGGTAGTGCTCTTCAAATTGTACCCTTGCGTCTAGTCTCAAGAGTGGAGAATAGCTCAGCTAAACCCCCATCCACACTGCAAGGAAAGATGCAACCCTGTGTCTCAGCTGCTTGGAGTGCGGCTGTGGGTAGCAGGACACAGATTGTCCTGTCCAAACCCTCCTAGGGTATGAGAGTAGCTCTAAGCCTCCAGTCAGCTTTTCCTGACATAAAGCTCATAGTCCCTTCCAAAAGGAGGGGAATCTGTGCGTCTCATCTCATGAGACAGTCCTCTGGTCCAGCAGGATGAAGAGGGCTGTCTTCCAGCCCAATCAGTATTTAAACAAGAATATCTTCAAGAGGAATTGTGGAGAGGTAAAGATCAGCTGGCACAGAATCCTTTAAAGACTGGGATTCCTGGGCAAGGAGGTGTCAGAGTCCCATGCTCAGGGCAGCTGCTTTACTCCAGGCTGGGACTTCAGCCTGACCTAGCCTTGCACCAGGCACCAGGGCCTTTGGAGATGGGGAATCCCTTATGGCCCCCTCTATTACAGATAAAAGGCTGCAATGGCAATAACCGCTCCTTCCTTATGCAGTTGCATAACCCACCCCCTCTTTGCCTTTGTTCACATGTGTCCATAGCAAAGCATTTCATTTTGGATTACATGGAACATTTTGTGTCAACTGAAAACAATAAGACTGATCCCCTTCCTCTGTCTGTGAGTTAAACCCCAAAAAATTTACATTTGTTTTTTTCTCTGAATCTAAATTATTTTCCAGTGAGGCTGCCAAGCTCAAAATCACTTCATCATGCAGCTCCAGAGATTAAATAAATGCATCCTCTCCCGTACCTACCTGATTCCCAAAAAGAAACATGGCAAGAGGCTCCAAATCAGCACAGCCTGGCTTAGGAGGAAAAGTTGTTGCCGATGTCCACACAATAAGCTTGAAAAATTTCAGGTATGTTGGAGCAAACAATGTGTGACCTTTTGGAGGAAGATTTTGCTGTAGAATCCAAGGAGCCTGGCAGAATTCACAGTCAATACAGCTGGGAAGATGGAGATGATTTGAAACTAGATTAAAAAATGAGGATTTACAGGAAGGACAGCAGCTCCTTCCCCTTGCTCTGCTCAGCTGCAATAGAAGATCCCAATGCCATCTCCACTTTCTGTCACAGCAACATAAGATCCCCAAAGAGTCACTTTTGAGTGCAATTCATCAAGCTCACTCCCCAGTTATTTTGATCAGGCATGCAACAGATGTTGCATCCCTCTATGAAGCTGCTGGACCATGCCAACACAAAGATTTTATTATCCCTTTTGACAAGCAGATGCAATCTTTGCAACCAAAAGCCATTTTTACTTTTCAGGGCAGGGCTATACTTTACAGAGGAGAAGTACTATGCAATCAAAATGCTGAAGTGGCTGAAGAGATAAATAACACTCTAAACTGAAGGGCAGCTACAGTTACTTTCTGTGTGCTAATCAACGCCCCCGATGTGGGACATCAAAGCAGGGCAAACCAAACACAGAATTCAACACATCCCTGAACTCAAGGCTGTGTGACAGGGACAGCAGAGAAAGGTCCTGATTATGTTTCACAAGCTGGCAAATCTTAGACCCACCCTCAGAGGAAGACTGGCCCTGAAGGCAGGAAGATGTGGGGGGACATGCTGTTCTGTGTCAGACTGCAAAGAGAATCTGTGATATCCCAGCTCTCATATGGCACACTCTCGTATGAAATCTCCAGTGATGGTGACAAAGCCTTTAGAATGGGATACTCTCATGTTTTGGTGGACTTTCCATGGGCGAGTTGAAAGCTGATGGCAGAAGGCACTGGAAAGGATGAGTGGGAATACTCTTCCTTGACAGTGTTGGTCAAGCTCTGACCCCACCACTGAATGGGAGAGCTTGGAAATAAGCTTGTTCCATTGACATGGCACAGAGGGATTATCTCCTTCTTGACCTTACAACCCTATGGCTGATGAGCATACCAGGTGCTTTTATCCAGCCCCAGCTGACACTGCCAAGGGGTTTTGTCAGACCTGCCGCTGTTGAGCAGAATACCGTCGGATGGATTCTCCATGCCCATTCTGTTTTATAAATGACTTGGACAATGAGGCTTTCACACCAAGCAATGGGGCTTTCAGGCTGAGAGTCAGGGCAGGAGGACTGAATGAACCCACACTCACGGTCGAATCTGGTGTCCAACAGGAGCATGGATCCCAGCAGCTGAAAGGAGAGCTGAACCTCTGAACAAATGCCTATAAGTAGGCATTTGTGCCTACTAAAACTACATATGACGGGTCTAAACACAATCAAATAAACCAGCCATTCTGGTTTAAATGCAGTGCTCCTGAACAGAGATGTGGCTGTGGTCAATCTGCCTCTCACCTATCCATCACCAGTTCTTCCAAAGCAAAGGACAGACTGTCAGAGCTGCTTAAAAACGATCACCAGCCACTGAAGTTCCACAGTGCACAGCACCGAAAGTACATTTTCCTGTGTCCATGCAGTCAGCAAAAGCTAAGTCTAGGCCAAAGAAAAGATCAATGTGAAGACACACTAGCTAGTTTCTTGGACTCCTGTGTAGTTCAGGCAAGCCATTGTCTTAACCTCACATACACATCAATAATAACAGTAAATAACTATGATGTAACCATACTTGCCAAACCACAGGCAATCTGCTGCTTTATAATTCATCACAGCAGCAGGTCCATTCTCTTTCCCCTATTACACTCACAGTGGAGCAGGGAAACATATTCCCTGGCTGGAATGGGTTTAGACCATAATTCAAGATACATGTAGAGCCTGCCTGGGAGTGACACACGCCTGTAGGTATTGCATATGCATTGCCAATATTTCCCTTTGAATGTCATGGGCACAATTTAATCCTAATGAGCTAGTTCCATCTTTTAAGGAACATTTTGGCCATAGAGACAACTCCTAAAATGAAGTGAATCCTGAAGAATGTGGATTTTTAACACAGACAGGGTTGCATGATTATTGCTTTCATTACAGTAAATTTAGTACAGGCAGCCCATTGTGCTGAGCAGGCAGCCCTGGAGCCTTAAGTCCTCTTCATCTCCCAGAGTGCTACAACACGAGCATTTGCTTCCACTACAGCGACCTGTCAAGTTGCCTCAGCCTCGGCTCAGCAGGGTCACTTCCAGGAACAAGGAGATAATTCAGCCATTATGACCCTGTCCAGCTCTCCGTTCTTTGATAAGCCTCCGAACAAAGGTACCAATTAGTGACAAGTGTGATGGGGAATTTTGCAAGGCAGGCACCTGGGAGCTGAGCTGAGACAAAGTGCTGGTGGCCATTGGCATTGCATTGAGAGATGCTTCCCCTTGACACTCACAGGCATAGGGTTTCAGGGTGATTCCTGGGGAAACTCCCACTGCTGCAGGAGATGCAGGGTGTGCTCCAACTGTAGGCATTTTTCCTCCAGGCTGGTACTGACCCCCTGGTCTCTTACTCTCTTACTGTGTCTGAGACACTTTATTTCAGATAAAAATCAGGCTCAGAGCACTTCTCTGTCACAAAGGGTCCCATAGAATATTTATGGCCTGTTTCAGGAAAGAATAAGATGGTAGCTCTTACATCCTCACCACATGTCCCTCTCATCTCTCTAAATCTCATCTGCACTGTTTTATTTGAATAATGTGGCATTCACAACATACTTTCCATTATTATATGCTGCTGTCCAGCTGTTCAGTGTCAGGCTTTGCTTCAGGCTTCTTTTCTCTCGAGTCGTGTGTCTTTCTTTGCATGTTTGATTCACTGATGTGCAGCGTATGCTCCAGGGCAGTTCTCTTTCATGGGCAAGCACCGGACTAATAGATGATCTCAGGAATGATCAGATCAATTCATTAACCTTCTGAATAAAGTTCTCTATTGATACAGGCCCTCTTATCAGGGAAGCCTTGGGTATTATTTATTCCACAAAATGGAAATGCTGCTCTCCCCCTCTCCCACCCTGCCAAGGTTATGGCCTTACGTCAGCCTGTGCTGCAGTGACCTTGAGGGTACTAACCCTTGGAAGCGCTGGGCTTTTTCCCCATCGATGCGTGCATGGGCATGGCTCCCACACTGCGTGGTGATCTGCACGTCTCACTGCACTTTGCATACACAGGGCTCTTAGCATATATTTGCATGAGGGTTATTGGCCTTCTCTTGCTGTAGCACCAGCAAGATGTTTGGCGTCAGAGCAGCCTTATTGCAGTGACTGTCAGTACATGGGCTTGCAAGCCAGGGGCTAAAAAGGCTTGGATTTGTCAATAAGGGAGCGCTGGAAATAGGCTGAGCAAAGAGGTTATGGAGTTTCCATCCATCATGGCAGTTGTTTAAGAAACAACTGGGCATGGCCCTGAACAAGCTGCTCTAGCTGACCCTGCTGTCAGCAGGTGGGTTGCACTAGATATCTCCAGAAGTGCCTGTCCAAGTCAACCACACTGTAGATTTGGTGACCTTGCTGGGTGTATTTTCAGGTGAGGAGAATTAGCGGCAGCATGACAAAGGGAATTTAGGGAATTAGAAAGGGCAAAGCAGCCCCAGTCCAGAAGTGAATCCACACTCTTTCCTCCTGAAAACACATCCCTGGGAGAGAGAAAGCTGCAGTGTGAAGCCAAAAATGCCAGGGAGATGTTCTTGTGGGGCTTGCACCCATGTACATTTGAAAGCCAGCCCTGTCTGACTACCTCTCCTCTTAAATCCATCTGTTTAATAGCTCACAGAAGGCTACAGATTTCTCTCTGCCCTTCTTGTAATTACTTGGATTAGCACCAAATCATCTTTTTCATCTGTAATATGTGGGAGACACATAAGGTTTTGGTTTGTTCCTATTTGTTCTTCTATTTATTCAATACATTCAGCCCATTAGCTAGATGATCATTCACTATGATTTTTCTTCTTTCCCCTACTCTAATAATCTCCAAATGTAATTTTGAACATTTTGGTTGCAGTTACCAGTTGTCAGGCTCCTGGAAAGTTCTTGGCACTTCTCAACTAGCAAAAGTAAGCAGTGTCCCAGCTTCCTCTGTATCCTTTCCAATAAATGAAAGAGTTTGTATCACAACACTCCCTTCCTGGCAAGTTTGCCTCCCCAGTCTACGTGGTTATTGGGGGAAGGAAGCCTGTTGTCATTGCTACCCTTCTGGGATACGAATGAGGATGTTCAGGTAGTATTTTCATAAAGCAAAACCTTTCTTCTTTTTCCTTCTTCTTTTTTCTTTTTTTTTTCTTTTTTTTTCTCTTTCACTCTTTTTCCTTGTTTTGTTTTTTTTTTCAGTTAAACAAGATGCCATAATTTCAGCATTACAAAGAAAGGCATTTTTATGGTGCAAAAGGTAACATTTCTGGTAACATCAGACAGCTTTTACCTGCTACATTTTCATGGAAATTTTCTCAGGAAATTAAATTTCCCATTTGCTTTGCTATGGAAAGCTACTGGTAGCAGCTGTCAAAGAAAATTGCAAGTACCCACAAATGTTGTCATTTTCAAAGGTAAATATTTGCAGAGCATAAAATGAAGTCATGGAGTTAAGCCATCCCTTTGGAAGAGTTCCTGTTGGCTAAGATACTTCTGCTAGTGCCACTACTCACACCTTTTCTCCATATGGCATACCTATTTTTCCCTCCTTCACATTATTGTTACTGTAGTCACTACAGTCCCAAAACAAGTGCAGGGTCCTACTTGTCCACTGTACAAGTGTGGATAAACTCTTTTTTTCCCACTCCTATTCTTCTATTTGCTCCTCTTTGGATTTTCACCTGGAGCATGTTTGGGGTCATGTTTTATTTCCTCTTCAAGTGTTTTTTTCTTTGAAATAACATGTTATAACCCACTCACTCTCAAGCCAGAAGTGGTATTTGCCTTCAGTGTTCATCAGCTGCAATTTGAGCTAGAGCAGCCTTCTCCCCTGCGCACAGCCCCACCCCACACACACCGTTAAATAAAACAAGGCATCCTTGAGCAAGCACCTGATTTCAGCACCTACAAATGGGAAGTGTTGTGGAATGTTGACAATATGCTATTGCAAGCTGATGACCCAAACAGCAGGTGTAGGGTTTGCCAGTGTACTTCAGGTCAGCACACCGACATACCAGAACTCATCTGCATCCGTGGTACCTCAGCCCACCATCCCACATGAACACACCTTGGTAGTCCCATGTGAATACAGTCTCCAAGGCAAATTAGCAAAATTAGCAGGAATTTTCTCAGTTACTTTAAGTGCTCTACAGTTTATACAGTGATGGATTCCAGCAGCTGATGGATATAGATTCACCAAAGGCCCACCATAAGTCCTTCACAAGTGTCCCTAACATGAAATGTATGCTCATGGCATGAGAAAACAAAGATCCATCATGTATTAAGGCTTCTGTGAATGCTGGAGAGAGACAGATTTGGGAAGGTGGGAGCAGAGAGCCTTCTGTGTCAGAGCCCCATAGGACAGCTGTAAAATATCCCCTCTGAGAAGCTGAAAAATGCCTTAAAGACCTTGTCTGCTTTCTCCTGGGCAGCCATCAGGTCCCTGCCAAGACAGCAGAACACGGGCTGTGTGCCTTGGGTCTGAGGGATGATTTTTTTAAATCCAGCCACTCTGGTCACAAATGTTGTTAGTGCGGTACTGTGTAAGTACACAGTCTCTGGGCAGGAATGTGTCCAGGAAGAAACAGGTGGAAAACCTCAGTGTTTCTAAGAAGATAAGCAGGGGTTATCATTATAGGAGGTACACTCCCTTCAGTGTTGTCATGGTAAGGATAACATACAACTGTAAACACCAGAGGCTAAACATCTCTGCATGAAATCAAAGGGCTGTGCATTATCTGGTGAAGAACAGCTGAGAAATTCAGCTGGGTTGGCAAAGACTGGTATTCAAATTATGAACTCCAGCCTTAATCCTCCCTTTTGGATGGGCAGCTGAAATATTTCAGGATGGTACTGGAATCCAAAACCATAAGAAAGATAAAACTGTGCCTGAGGAGAGAGCAATTTCTGGCTCCTGAAGTGCTTGTGAAATCCCATCCACAACACAGGTAGGGAGAACAGAACTGATGGAGCCCCTGGAGGTGATTGAGTCAGTGACTTCAAGGATACTATTAATATATACACCGATAAAGACGTTTTTTGTAGGAGAGAGGTTGTCAGAAGTGGGGTTGGAGAAAGGTAGACTCCTTACAGCCTCAAGGGTGTTTGAAATACAGTGCCACCAGCTGGCCTGAAATAACCATATCCCATGGCAGTCTCCACGGGAGGAGCAGCAAGGAGCTGCAAGGGTGACTTGGGGTGGGGATGGTCTCTGTTTATTACATACCACTGATGGGAGGCCACACCATTAGGACAGAACCTCCCACTGAGGCCTGAGCTGAAGCTGGGACCAGTGGTGACTGCTAAACTCTCCAGCTTACGACCCATGCAGACACCTCAGGACATGTCACCCCCTTTAACCCTTTTACCAGCATTGTGAGGAGCAATCCTATATTTGCAGAGCAGGAATGGTGGCGACTCTTGGCACTGTGGAAGAAACTGTTCAACTTCTCCATTAGAAATACATTTACCTTTCCTCCTGCTAGTGGGGCAAAGGAACACCTTTGTCCTAGGACTTGTGAGTAACACCTAGTAAACAACAACATTTCAATAAGAGTAAGAGAAAACACTTTTGGCAGTGCTGGGGCATTTGCTGTAGCAGGATTTACTATTAGCTTAGTAAGATTAAAAGGGATCAGACATGTTATGTGAGAAAAAAAACAATATAAACTTTAAAGTTCTTTAATGCTTTAGCCCTCCTGCCTCTGGTATAAGCCCGCTGGAGTCTTTAAAGATGCCCTTCCATTACTCCTGTCACTCATCCTACAAATTGCAGTGACATCCCAGTGTGGGCAGGGAGGAACAGCACTAGTGATGTGTCTGGGCTGGCAGCTGCCAGGCTGTGTAGACTGTGGTTTCCCTCCTGGCTAGTCATTCCTGTGATTTCCAAGAGAAGCAGAGTTTGAGAAGATCCCAAATGAGCGTATGCAGGGAGACATCGTTCCTCCTCCCATCTGCAAGCTGGCTGCAGGCACGTCCGCCCTGCTGCGATATGCACATTTCAGATTATTTGACCTTCTGCAGTCTGGTTGTTTTGGCTGTGCAGCCTTGGTTTATATTTGGTCTGCGTTGGCTTTTGCTTTGCAGATCAGGTGGGAGGGTTTAACATTGTGTTTCTGGGGATTTGGGGATTTCTTCTTGCTCCCTCTCCCTCTCTCTTATTTCTCAATGATTTCTCCGGCTGGGTCAGGTTGATCTGTGTGGGATCCTGGCAGTGCACCAGAGTGTAGCATAAGCAGTGCTTGTAACATTGATTGCATTGTATACTCAGTCACTGGGCTGCTTGGGAGCCGGAAAACCTTTTACAAAACAGCAGATTTGTCCCCACTGAGCACACTTACAGCAAGTGAAATGAATAAAAAGCTAACCGCAGGCAAACCTCCAGGTATGTCTTGGGCAGAAAATGCACCAGGATATATCCTGTCACACTGCAGCCTTCTCACACTCATGGGAGATCAATGCCAATTGTATTAGGCTATACTGCTTCTTTCTATGGGTTATTTTGCTCTAGCTGAACTTTGTAAACATGAATCCATCCTCAGTCATACACGGAGGTCAAAGTGATCTTTGCAAAGTCTGCTCAGTCCTGATTTTCCCTCCACTTTCTAACAACTCTGTTTTGCTAGGTTATGGCCTCTTCTAGACCTCTGGACCACTGCTACTACCAGCAGTGCCGGGTGATCCCACAGAGTAGTGGGTGCAACTGGGCAATCCCATGAAGGGTGATCCAGCAGAGTAGTGAGGGCAGATGGGCAGTCCCAAGAAGGCTGCTTGGTTCCTCCTGAACAGATCCCAGGGCTGTCTCCAGGAGCAGGCTTCATAGGGAAGCCTTTGAGTTGAGAAACACTTTTCCTTGTGATGTTCCCACATGTTGCTGTGTGCCATTGCCTGCTCCCTTCCTCAGTGGGAAGGCCAATGTGAGCACTCTGCACTTGCAAATCCTCTGGGAGCTTCTCCAAAGCATCCATAAGGTATCCAAGGCAGCAATATACTGTCTGCAGAGAGGTGGAAGCCAAGGTCAGAGGAAAAGCGGGTCTGTGCCTAGCAGCAAAAAGTTACCCAGGTTAGGCTGGTGCTGGTGCCCGAGGAGAGCCAGAGAGTGACAGGGGGTGTAGCATGCCGAGGCTGCCTTTCCCAAAGGTTAGACAGATGCAGGACAGAGCTTGCCAGGCACTGCACACACCCAAAAGTCAGTTTCTAATTTGAGAAATTTTCTAATGCCCACTGTACTCTGGAGAATGCAGCCTGGCAGAAGGCATGAGCTGAGTTGGCAGAAGGCATGAGCTGAGTGTGGAGTCCTCCTGCCACGCAGCTCCATACCTCCATCCCCAGCAGACAAAAGGGACGTTGTGATGGCTGGGAGCACCATGCCAGGGAGGAAGCAGCCTGGCCAGTGCACAGAGGGCAGCCTGCGGCCAATGCTGTAAACCCTTTGGGACACCTACAGATGTGGTCAGAAGGGAATAGCACAGTGGGGAGCTCTTTGCACACCTCTGTGACAGCCTTCACTTTGCATCTCAGCCTTTCTCCCTAACTCCTTAATGTAAAAGATGGTGTGCAGAAAATGGGGTCCCAGCAGCCCCCGGGGACAGGTGATATGACATTAGGCTGGATGTAGCTTCATTTTTGGGCAGGCAACAGCATCGTGTAGCTTTTCCACTCTCATGGGCTTAGAGCTCTTCCGGTTTTGAAGCAAATGCTCTAAGCTGGGCTACACTTCCCTGTTGCTCTGACACCTGAAACCCCGCATCAGATTTATGAAGCTCGCAAGGCAGCCTCGTGAGATGTTTGCCAGGACATGAGGCTAATAATTTAATCAGGTGAATTCAGACGGGGTCCTGCGGCGGCTCAGGTTGCGTTATATAACGGGATCTATAGGGGACTTTGCTGGGTGATAGGCTGGACACTGCACAGCCTGCTCCAGGATGGCCATTAAAGAGAAAGACTGTCTCCGTTTTGTACCCTGTCCAATGTCACGAAGTTTCACGAGGAGAGAAATGTGTCTTCCTTTCCATAAAACTGTGGCAGGGCTTTGAAAATTAAAATGGTTTTGGTTTATAACAGAAAATATTGTGTTGTGGCTGCCTGCTTCCAAAGCAACAGCCAGAAATGGTGCAGTTCAGTCTGAGAGACTACACACACGTTTCCATCCGGCTTCTGAGCGGGTTTAGCAATCCAGCCAGCTGGCTCTACTGAGGCGCTTCACCCCACAGACCTGCAAAGTCTATTAGCACATGCTACCAGGGGCCTGGGGCAGGTGGTTGGGTGAGAAGTGCTGCTCTCATCGGGTTCATGAGGTCTCCTGGGTCTGTCTCACATACTCACTTGTCTGTCCTTCTTTGGTGTGTTTGATTGGTATCTGCCCAGCACTGAGTGTGTTCGTGCCCTGCCGTTGCATGCTGACCATGTGACTGAAGGCACTGCTGCAGTGTGTGACAACACAACACAACACACAGAACATGAGAGTAGGAAAGGTTTAAAAACTGCAGGGTGAGACTATGCTTGTGGAGGCAACACAGAGATGTCCTTTGCAACAGATGGGGAGGGACCAGCACATGGGAATTTCAGCTTTTTGGACCATTTGGACTCAACTCATTCTTCCCTTCCTTGCAGGTGCCCCACTAATTCCCCACTGGTCATATTGAATTACAGACCCAGCAGCCCTCAGAGATGAGTCAATCTCTAGGTGGGAATCCAGGGCTTACACTTAGGTTCACGGTGTTATTTTAGTTTATGGTGTTTGCTTCTCATTATGGTAAGCTCCTAGGAATGTCAGCACCAAAATAGCAGAGAATCACAAGGTTACCTGGCTAAAAATGAAGTAAACAAGAAGGGTATTCTTTCTCTCTGCTCCTCTTTTTATTATTTTTCATTTTCTCTTTCTTTTTTTTCTTTCCTAAAAAGAGGCATTTTGAGTACTGACACTGAACTCCAGAGTGGAGATTTCAGGTTTGGAGATTAGGCGTCTCCACACACAGGAGGTGTTTTGGGCAGGCTTGGCCTAACCCACTCTGGGCAGATGTGCAGTCAAAGTGCTGTGGATCTGCACCAGCTGTGGAGATGCCTGCTGGCCCACCCTTGCCAGACACAAAGGTGGGGCTCTGCCAGTTCTGGAGAGCACCAGTGCCCTGGCTGGCATCAGCCTACCTCTCTCTGGTAACTGGAGCTGACACTGCAGGATGATCCAGCAGAGTATAAGGGCCTTTTGGAAGAAGCTGCACATTAGGGATGTTGGACTGGCAGCGCTCCTTCTGATCCCCATTTCCCAGGGCTTACACCAGAGGAATTATGAGCATACATAGTTCTGGAGCTTCACCTGCAGCAGACAGCCACTGGCCCTCTCTCAATGGCACAAACGAGTACACACAGCCTCTTTCCAGAACCACACACCGAGGTCTCTCAGGATACAAGTGCACAGTCCAGAAGGGACTCAGAACTATGCTTCTCTGTTTAAACTCCATGAAAAATGAGAGCAGGGGAAAAACAAAATCAGTGTCTGGCAGAGAGAGAGGGGCCAGAAGTGACTTCCCTGTTTCTAGGAAGGCAGTGCACATGGTGGGAAATATTTCAGCCGGCAGTGGCAGCAGTGGTAACCTGGCACTAGGGCAGCTGGGGTCCAGTTCCCTCCTCTCTCTGGGCCCTTTGTGTGACCTTGAACATTGGCCTTGTACAGAGCCTGCATTGGTGCCCCCACTGCAAGCAGCCTCCACCTGCACAAGGGAAAATGCACTCAGGACAGGAGGGGTGACCTGAGGACTCCATTTGTGTGTGGATGAACCAGTCCTCTCCTTAGAGCCACAGCAGGAGATCGGGGTAGAGCCACCACCTCTGCTCCTTGTGCTTCCCTGTGTGACTTGGAAAAGACATTACTTGCTCTTAGTTTCTGAGAGGGCACTTGGGAGGGAGGGTCACACAGACACCTGGGCTCTCCATCTGCAGTTTAACAACTCAGACTGACAGCCTAGGGATTGTGTTATGCTCCTGCTCTGTCTAGAGGATGCCTGGGGCAGCAGCAGGGACAAACAGCAGGGGTCCCCTTGGAACAGAAACCCCCACAGGGTTGAAGGGGAGTGTGGAGGCAAACAATACTTTCCAGCATTAGCTGCTCTCTTCATCTCCCCTTCCACTTTTTCAAAAAGAAACAAGAACCAGGACCAGAACAAAACTAGTTTTAGAAAAAAAAAAAAAAAAAACAAGAAACATCCCTCTTACAAAACCAAAATAACATCCATATAGCAAAAGTTAAAATGGCAACTTCAGGTGCTGTACCTGGCTGGGATGCAGTGGTTCTGTGGGATCACCCATATGCCAGAAATTAAGAAAAGCCAGCATCTGTGGCCTTTATCCCTGTCTGGTACACTAATAAAATGATAAAAAGCCACAGTGGTTTCACTGGCCACACTGCACACATGGCTCAGGGCTCCATGATGGAATATTATAAAAAAACTGGGAAAAATCCAGGCATGAGGACATGCAATGGCAGCTCTTTCTGTATCAGCAAGGAAGGACAAGCATGTGGGGAACTGCTGTGGGAAGATGTGCAACAGAAATTGCCTGTCTGTTGTGAGGGCAGAGATGAAAGTTGGAATGTGGAGAAAGGTGGAGTAGAAAATAAGGTCCAGAAGTGCAGCTTTCACCTTTCCTCTTCCTAACTTTCAGCAGAGAAACCTGTGGGGAGCACAGGCACAATTCCTTAAGACATGTTTGCACTGTGCATCATGCTAAAAATTCTGCTAGATTTGTAAATAAACCTGCAGCTGGATTGGGCAGGCAGCAGGCCACTGGTGCCTGATTTGGGGCTGCCTGGTCCTGAATTCTTTCCCTTCACCCCTTGCCATGCTCAGACCTGAACACACTTTGGAAAGAAGATGTCTGCTTCAAAACAATAAAGGAGACATTACAATACTTGCTATGTTTGGCCAGAGGCAACCAAAAAGTGGAGGCAGGCAGCAAACAGGTGGGTGGAAGACAAAGGAATAGTGAAACCGTCAAGGTTAGCAAAAGGAGCAGCAGCCCCAGCAGACACCACCCGCACAAGAAATTTCTAGGCATGGGCAGGCTTAAATTTTTCTACTAAATGTTACAGGGGATTCCCAAGGGAGAAGGGTGACACAAATCTCTGTGATGCCCACGGGCCCAAACCAGCTGAGTCACAACCCAGCAAACCCAGGTTTTGCACCTGTGGCAGGATGGAGATGATTCATGAGATACTGCAGGACACAAGGTCACAGATGTCCTGGACCACAGTGCTGCAGGGAGATGTAGATACCAGGAAAAGCTGGGCAGGAGATTTCAGTGTGAACCAGCTTTGAAAGGAGGAAGGTATAGTTTCACTGGAAGGGCTGGGCAGGGGAGGAAAGGTAAAGCTCAGCACTTCCTGTCAGGCCAGCTGAGTCTTGGGCTGCTACAGCTGTGTGGTCACTGACATCTGGTTGAACTTGAGCATGGGAACATGCACTGACCATGGGAAGGGGCTCCATCACCACAGCATTCATAAATCTGATGTTAAAGTGCTGGACGAGGCAGTGGGTGGAAAATGCAAGCCTGTCATGTTACAGTCATAATCTATTTACAGGTAGTTGTGGGGCCCTTTGAAAGATAGAGCATGGTGTTAATAATACCAGGGTCATGGGTTTGATCCCTGTGGGGGCCATTCACGTAAGAGTTGGACTTGATGACCCTTCTGGGTCCCTTCCAACTCTGACAATTCTGTAATTCTGTAATATGATGAGTTTGCACCTTGCATAAAGAAACAGCTGCAAAAAAAAAAAAAATTAAAAAATAGATATCTCTAAACTGAGGACTGAACTCCACGGAGAAGCCCCATAAAAATGTTGTGGGTGATCCTGAATTGATTTAGAGAGAAGCAGAAAACCAGAGTAGATGGGTAATTATGGAGAGGTGGTGTGTGCAGGGAAGAGGGAGAGGAAAGCAGTCGTGATGAGGGGAATGGTGCAGGCATTCCTGTTAGAGTTTGTTTTACACAGAGCCTATCACTCTTTCAAGTGATTCCATTGCAGCACTGGGATGAAAGCAGAATTGAGATCTCACATCCATTTTAACCACTTCCTCTCCCTTATGGCTGAATAGCTGAGCTCATATGATCCCACAAAGGTCTCTCTGCAATAGGATACCCATTCAAGCGACATGGAGAGATCTTGCTCCTCTTCCTTAACAGGCCATTCTCCTTCCATGGTGTTTTACTCCTTTGGTGGAAAGGTGGAAAGGGATTTCACAGACGGAGTGAGTGGGAGCTAGTACACACCACCATGAAGAGCTTCCATGGTCCTCTGACACAAAAAGGTCTGAACCCTGCTTCCAGTTTTCCTCTGTGAGGAAGAAACACTGCACCAAATCATCAACAGCTCTCCTCAGTAGGCCCATCGCCTTCAAGATGCCTGGGAACATGGGCTGCTGTCTGCCTGGGGCTTCCTAGCTGGGAGGTAGCTTCAGTGGCTTCAGACATTATCCAGTAGCATCTGTTTCCACACTCTCCTTCACAGATGGTGCTGCTGCAGAAACCCCAGAGTTCAAACTTACACCCAGCTTCTGGATGTGCTTGTGCAAGTCCAGGGCAGCCACAGCCAGGCAAAGCAGAATGTAGCCTCCGTTATTACAGTATATAAAAGCAATTGATGTGTTTATGGAGGTCAGAAATGGCTGGCTCAGAACTTGAGATATTCTTCAAAAGGACAAGAGCCAGCTGCTACAGGAAGCAACCTCCATCTTGGTCCTCAGTTGCATGTCAAATGTAACAGCAACCATTAAACAACAGTTGATAATGCTCACAGCACTAATAGCCTGGAGACATTGTACAAATGGTCACTCAGTTCAGTATTTGCAGTAAAATCTGCCCGGGAAGCAGTTTTTCTCCAAGTAGATGATATTCGCTCTATGTTGAAATTTTTATTTCCTCTGTCAGGGTCTAGTTCCTCCCTATTCGGCAAGTCATCACGTTACTTCCAGGTGGGCAGAAGATGGACACTTGACATAGGTATTAATTTTTAGGTCTAAAATGGTTCTTATCATTGCCAAACACCTGAAACTCCCCATAGATTACATTTTTATCCAAGTCTTGGACAACATTAGCACAGCTTCAGTCTTTTGCCTGGAATCGGGGTTTAAAGGTCGATGACAACATCTGCAGTAGTCTTAAGACTGAGCCTGTGCAACACTGGATTTCACATTAAAATTTCCCTTATTTGCTTCATACACAAATCAGCTTTATATACCTTGTAAGAGTGCTCAGAACAGGCTCCAAGTTCCAGAGAACAAAGTGGAGGTATTATTAGCAGAGAGCAAAGAGCAGAGCTCCGTAAGCAGGCATCATGCTGAGCAGGAGGTTTTAAATAGTTTCCTCTGAGACAACTTTGGCTCCTTCTGTTACACAGTTTTACTCAAGTGTTCAACAAATTATCTCATGAAGGAAGCAAATATCACAAGAACAATGTCCCTCGTATGTCTTGCAGGGGTTGAAAACCACAGCATGGAAAGAGCAGCCTCAGCTCCCTAAACTAGTTAAACAGAAAGGAAAGGCACAGAGAGGGAAATCCTCTCTGACTTTGTTATGGAAATGTGATACAGTTTGACATTTTAATTGCAATTCTCCCCTTATTATCTGGCACACGTTCCTAGTGCCCAAGATGTTGTTTAGTGAATCCAGCTGCCTCCTCCGGTCCGTTTGAAGTCTGGTGACTCCGCGTGATAGGGGAGTGTGAGAGTCAATGTGATTTGTGTATGAGGAAACATAAATATGTCACAGGAGTTTAGTCTTATAGGTCTGCAGAGTTTATACTCACAAAATCTGTTGTGCCCTTGTTTACACACCCAGATCCAAAGGCCTGACACACCCTCGCTCTAGCTCAAAGCTTTCATCATTTCTGCCTCCTTTCTAATGAGGCCATTGCAAAGCATGTGGATGATGTTTGACCACAGTTTAATACAACCAGGAAAATGTGCTCTCAAATGTTAAGAAGAGCTTTAATCAAAGTTGATTCTTTGTCTTTAGCTGAGATGAACACACGCAAGGTTCCACTGCCACATGTACAAACTCCTATGCATGGGCTCCCTTCTGTGCCAAAAAATTGTCCACACCAAAAAAAAGGCGGAAGGCTCACAGATCTGTGAACTTTTGCACAGCTCTGAGCATAGGCACCTGAGTACAGAGATGCAGCTGTGCTTAAATGCTGAACAATGTCCATGCTCTTTCTGCAGCTCACTTCTGCCAGCCAGAATTGTTGCAATAAATTCATGTTTGGTGCTGTTTTTCACCTGAACTTCACTACTGCTGCCAGCCACAGGGGACAGCTTGGCATAAAATGGTCCCATGATTCTATGTAGCAGAGGAATGGAAAGATTTACCAATGGGCAAATTTAAAAACACCATAGGAAGCCCACGGGTCTAACTTAAGGGAAGAGACTTTCAAGAACATCCTATTAGAAGCAGATGTCCTAGTCTCTGAGAGTCTCCTTCGAATCCCAGGTTGTAAAATCCGTGCTTTTGAAAATGACAGACAGCAACAGCCTCCCTTTGGATAGGAGGATCTTTGAGAGAAACAGCCATGTGAATGCAAAGACAGCCTAATTCGCCTTTGGGCTATAACTGTCTCCCTAAAGGCATAAAGAGCCCTGCCCTCCTTTGAGCAAGAGAAAACTGTTTTGTCATTAATATTGCTGGAATAAATGTCCTAGTAAAGGCTACCACAAAAAGTCTTGGTGATCTTCCTAAACCCAAGTACAGTCCTTTCTCCAGCACTGGGAGAGCAGGGACACACTTTAAAAGTGGCAGGACCCACTTGAAAAATCTGTCTAGAGATGAGACCTATGTCAGTGGAACCTTATGTAGAGGTGTTATCTGGGGAACATCCAGTTCTGTGCCTTCTTACTCTAAATTGAGGCCTGAGCTGTTAAATTTCTCTTGCTTCTAACCTTTAATTCTATAGCCCTGATGAGTGAGCTGGTGTGATAAGTACCCATAATTGAGTCACAGTTTGAGGAATAGGATTGAAAGTAACATTCTGTTCTGTATGCTCAGACAGAAACTTTAATGAGTGGTAAGACAATCACCTCATGGAAAATGTCAGCTGATTGCAGGACCAAATCACTGGAGCTTTGCCCTCTTGGACACACAAAAGATAGCTCAAATTTTCAAAGAGCAGATTTAGAAAAAGCACAAAAAGGGGGCTTAGATGCACAGGTTGTGATTTTCAGGGGATCTGAACACATAGTTTCATATAGTGGCATTTCCTGTTCCATTTCATTTTTATTACATACAAGAAAGTAGGGCTCTTCTCAAAAAGGAACAAGAGGGGTATGGCTTGGTATAGCATCTAATGATATAATGATGATGAAGAGGTTAGCATGGAAACTGAGTAGAAGGTCAGATTGTTCTTCTCATTACTTCTTTAACATTCATTCATCAGCTAGCTGCAAACCAATGTGACCCCCAGATGCATGACTGTAGGCTGCTAGTTACACAATAAGTGCAGTTAACACAACAGAAATTACATGCTTTCTGCCAGCAGCCAGCATGTCCTCATTGCCAGCACACAGTGCCACACTTCAGCTGAGCAAGGGAGACGGCTGTGGCGAGAGGTGAAGAATAAGCAGGTGTGGGTAAAGTAGCTCTTCAAGAGTATTTCAGAGGGGCTCGCAATATTTTATCCTACCTGTAGTATCTTAGTAATCTCATTGCCCAGATCTTACACATTATTTCTTGCTTGTGTTCAGAGTCCTGGAAAAGGGAGCTGTTCAGTGGCCAATGCCAGGCTGAAGCCAGGGGTATAGTGATAAAGGAACATGGAAATGAAGCCAATACTTATTTTTGTCTCTAAAGTATGCACCTGACACTGTAGCATGAGCCTTGTCAGGCCTTCCTTGTCTTCATGCCAAATGCCCAAATCATGTGAGAGTGGGAGGCCATTCCGGAACACTTTGCAGAGTGGAAGCTCCTCAGGAGGACTTCCCTCTCCCCTTCATCCTTTTGTTTGAAGAAAGCTGATCCCTGACCTGCCCAGAGCATGAATTCAGTTAACACTTCAGCCAGTTAGAAGCCAAGCAACTTACAAACCTCTCATCTCCTTGCAGATACCGCTGGGAAATTGCTCTTGTACCAGGAGCAGGCATAGAGAACTAAATACAAAGCTGTGAATTTGCAGCTGACCTGGGTGAGAAGAGACCCCAGGCTTTAAATGGCCTCATATCTATTTCTACCAGGAGAAGTATTGCCTCCTTAGCCACCAAATCAGTGAGCTTGGGATTAAAAAGGGAGCAGTGTTCACCTGATAAAGATGATTTGCTTTTTCCATTTCCTGACTTGCTCTTGTGCTTTAATTGTGGCGCTCAGAAATGCAACTGCTTGTAAAAGCTCCATGACCTCAGAGATATCAGCTGAGCCACAGTACCCAACCTTGCCAAGGCTCCTCACCCACAGCAAAGGAGTTAAATGCATTTTGTGTCAGCAGTGAAAGCTGCACCCCCCACCTCATATTTGTGAGGTGCTCATGCACAGAATCCATTCCTCTGTCCCAGCTGACACATAGCAATCTCCAATGACAGACCATATATCTGGGCCTTCAGAAGTGATTTGGGCTGTTTGAGTGACTGATTTGTCCAGGGCAGAGAAAAACATCCTTTTGTGGTCCTAAAGAGAGCCATCAAAGATGTTACCCAGCCCAGCTGCTGGTCACTGCCTGTTGCCTGATGGGAGCTCTCCCTCATCTGTTTTAGTGCAAAGCTTTTAGTGCAAAGCAGTTTCAGCAGTAGGTTAAGCTAAACCAGATGACTCTGTCCTTCCTCAGCTGAGGAACACCACACTAGCAGAGCTGTGGGATGTCATACAAACTCCAGCAGAAGCATCATTGCAAGTAGGTGTTGAGTGCAAGCATCCTAAAACTTCTGGTCACTTGCAAAGTGAGTGTGCATCTTTGCTCTCAGTGGCAGAGATCATTTCATTCCCTGCATTGACTGGGTCATTTACCTAAACCACAGGATCCTTCCTGGATATTTTACATGAGAAGCAGACATACTCTGCATGCAATGGGAGCTGCTTTACAAAGCTTTGCTGGGGGCACTGCAGGAGAAGTGAGTTTCTTCAGCCAGCTACTGACATTCAATAGCCCTGCTCCTTTTAGGAGCCCACTAGTGAGACCCTTTAACCACCCATTCCCATTTATTCCTGCCTAACATTGCTAGTTTAACTGACTCTCTCGTCACCTCCTACCCCCATCTCTTCTTACATGATCACCTAACAGCTCCAAAAGTAGT
Source organism: Pardalotus punctatus (assembly GCA_013400915.1). Lineage (NCBI taxonomy): Eukaryota > Metazoa > Chordata > Aves > Passeriformes > Pardalotidae > Pardalotus > Pardalotus punctatus. The sequence continues at coordinate 210,481 of VZTX01014541.1, forward strand.
AGTGCTATGTTTAGCCTGTTCTGGCACTCAGGGCACTCCTATGGATGCTGAGATGGTCTCACAGGGACTCTGCGAATTTCCACTGCTGTTGAAGAGAGGAGTGTTTTCAAAACTGCTGACACCAGATCCCAGTGAGTGAACTAAACCAAGAGGCCGGAGCCTGTGAAATGTTCTTAATATAACCAGGGCAAATGGCTCCCATCTTGTGTTACCGAAGCCCCACAGTCATGTGCCCCAGCAGCCCCGTGTCCCTGTCAAGCAGGAGGGCAAAAGCATGAGGTCATTTCCAACAGCTCTGTTTTTGTGACATCATCACAGGAAAGCCAAGCACCTACTCGTTTTAGGCGTGGGAAGTCAGAGGAAGGGGCAGGCACAGGACTTAAGCTTCCCTTTCTGCTTCCATGTGAGCCAAACATAGTTTTGAAGGGTAGAGTGGGGTCATTTTCCTCCCCTTTCCTCCTTCTTGGAGGACACTGTAGCCATATTACTGGCAGCTGTTTCGGAGTGCTGGGCTGAGACAGCTTTGCTCCAGCCCTACCGGAGTATGCAGGAGCCATCTGCAGGTGATGGGAGATAAGGCGGCACAACCCTACCTTTCCTCGCCAGCGGGAGGGCAAGGTGCTAACCCCAGCTTGTCCTACCTACTACGTTACAGCCCCTCTCCAGGGTCACCATCATCCCTCTCACAGGGCACCCGTGCCTTCTGTGAGTGGCCACAACCTCTTCCAGTTCGCAGCTGCTGACTTCAAGACAGGAAACCACCAACTGAACTTGCTGGGAAGGCTGGCGGTCCCTGGCACGGTGAACTCTGTCCAGAGGGCCACAGGGAATGTGCCACTTGCAAGCCACCACGAGTGTGAGAGTACCTTGGAGACAACTCTGAAGCAGCCTCTAGTGAAGCAGCAGGAGGCCAGACTTGTGTGAGGCCAGGAGACTGTATTCACAGAGCAAGAAAGGGACCTTCACCTGTCAGCCACCAGCCTTGAGGTCCAGCTACACTTGGGCCATGTTCCAGAGGCCTTTGCTGGCTGTTGCACGGTGCTTGCTTGTGGCAACCTGCATGACCACCGTGCCAACACACAAGAGAAACAGAGCCCAGCCAGCTGCCGGAGAAAACACCAGGGTCCATGCACAGACTGCTAAGGGGGGCCAGTTTTGCGTTGAAAAGAAAGGGCTCCAGATGGAAAGCAGTGACTGCAAAACATTTAGAAAAAAATGGGAACTTCTCATATTCAGAAAGGCTGGTGTGAATTGCTGTAGCAGGCAGGAGAAGGTCTAGACTGGAAGACCACTTTCATTCAGTAGTCCTTGAAAGACTTTTTGTAAATCTATAAACTTCTATACATTTTCTTTTTTCATCCTGTTACCCTAACACTTCCTTCTTTCTTGCCTTGTGCATTTCTGCATGGACCAGTGCTCACAAGTGACAGGAAGAGAGCTCTGGATATGCTCTGGACATGCTCAAATTATACTGATCCCAAGAAAGGCATTTGGTGTTTCTCTACCACAGATATTTGCCTACCTATTTTCTTTTTTGCTTTGTTTTTACCCACTTGCCTCCAATATCTCATTGTTCTCTTTGATAACATTCAGGATCTTCCCCCACCACCCCCACCATCGCCCTGTCGTCTTCCATTTGTTTCCTACAGATTACTCTCATTGAATCCAACTTGGGCTGCTGAGTGCTGTAGCCCCCAAGGACTCTGTCTGACTGACACATGACATATTTTAAAGAGTGTGGACTTGGCCCCAGCAAGGTGAAAGAGCAGTAGTCAGCATGTATGAGCTGTGCAGCATAATAGAAAATACAGCTTTTAATTAAAACTGGTATTTCGGGACCTCTGCTGGTGGCAGCCCTGCTGAAATACGACATTGCTGAATCCCCATGGGTTGTAGCGTGACCCCATCTCCGGGAGCTGCAGCTCCCAACATCAGCACCAGCTCTTGGAGTGATGGGAAGTACTCTGTGTAATGGCTAAATACCCAGCTTGGGCTCAGCGCATTCCCATAACAGGACGGCAACAGTTTTGTAGCCTGGACTAATGGACCTTTGTGGCAAAGTGCAGGTCACAGCCATGGCGTTACTTTGCATACTGTTTCCAAGAATATCCGTTTAAAATTATGTGAAATTGAAATGTTATGGGATTGTGTCCCTGTTGTTACATGTGTAACTGGGACTAGATCCCAGGAGACTGGGAGCAAGGTCTTCCAGCACCAACCCTGTTTGTTTGACAAAGGACAGCACCTGCTCTTACGCCTTGTTCTGCCAATATCTCGTTTCATTTATTCCTTTCATTTTTGGCACCTGCTGCTGCTGACTCTCCAAAGCACTCTCTGCAAGGACAGCCCCATGGCTCTCCCAGCAGGATGGAGCACCCCAGCTCTTTGTTTGCTCTTCAGCCACTTGAGGGTATCACCACGGCTGCAGGGAGGCTCAACTGAGGATTAGAGATGGCTCTCCAGGCACAGATAAGCCTTGGTTTCCTCCTTGTGATGCTACTGCCTCCCTATGATACCTGCAGCAAGTCACTTGGACCTTGCTCTGCAAAGACAAGTGTGACTTCCTCGGTCTTGGTGCCTATAAACCTGATTAGCAGCACTGCTTCATTTCACAAAGTACTGCATGGAAACAGACGTGCCCTATGGACAACTTGCAGGACCAGGATGTCATCTCAGGAAGAGAAAGCAGCAGCAGGCTGAGCTCATTATAATTCTCTTAAAATGGAAGCAGTGCTGCCCACATGTCCCTGAATACCTTACCCCCCTGGCACAAGTGGAAACAGCACTGGGAAACTCAGCTTGCCCAGTTTGGTTCTTGTGCACACAGTGCCCTTCTACAACAAAACAGGTGAGCTCTCAGGAAGCTGCAGCAGCTTGACACAGCACTTCTCATTTCCCTCTGTGCCCCTTCAACCAGTCCATGACCTGTGCCCAAGGAATGTCTCAGAGCTGTGTATCTCACAACTCAAAGTCACAGTGTTACCTTCCCACAAATTTTCAAGTAAAAAAATACCTGCTCCGTGGGTGGCTGTGAGATCAGTGTTTCCCACCAAAGGTGAAGGGAATTAGTGCTCTGTCCTTCAGGGTGCATCTGCCAGAGGCCAGTCACTGAATAGCACTTCACAGAAAATCAGAGGGAGAAGAGAAACTAGGTTTTAGCACAGAAGAAAATACAGGTTTCGGGGCACACCTGGTGCCCAAAGCCATAGTTCATTAAATAAATAGAAGTTAGTTGTTAGGGCATTTTTTAAATTTATAATATTAGGGTGGATCACAGGCAACAGCTCCATAATTTGGACCCAGCAATACCTCTACCTATCAGCAGAGGAAACAAACAGCAAAGAAGTGCTGCCAGCAATGCTCCTTCACCAGCATTGCCCATGATGAAGCCCTGGGGCTCCTTGATGCCAGATCCCACTGTAGGAGCATGATCCTCCAGGTGGGAAGAGGAATCAGCAGGGGTTGAAGGTAGCCATTCTCCCTCCATAGAGTGCCTCAGAGGTCTGGCAAGAAAAAGGAAAGACAACCAACAAGTGCTCAATTTCATGCTGCCTGCTGACTCAGCATGGGAATAAGGTTTCAGGGTAGGAGCTGAAGGTCTGGTTTGGATTGGCTGGGGAATGTTTTCTACAGCACGGGAGGTGGGGGCCTTAATGACTGCTGCAGTCATGTAATGGAGGGAAGACCAGGGTTCTGCCATTTAGCCCCAGACTTCTTGAGTGGAGATCCTTGAGAGCATCTTCAGGCTGCACAAGGACTGCAGAGGACAAAGTACTGATCGTCTTCCCACTCTTGCCCTTGCTGAGGCCCATTTGAGGAGAACCATCCCGAGGAGGAAGAAGAACTGCACCTGATGTCCCTCAGCACCTGTCCTTCAGGAAATGTGCAGGGGTAGTTCAGCTGTCAGCAGGGCTCAACAAGAAAGTAGTGAGAAACCCACCCCAAGGGACTCCTGTCCTTTTTATCCTCAGGTTTAGGTCTTTCCAACACCAGCAAGCATGGAGTTAAGACTGTAGTTCAGATGAAATCCAAACATTTGCAAGTGTGGGAATTCCCAAAGAAAGCAGCAAAACTACCTTCACTCTGCTCTCCCAGCAGTGCTTTTACACAGCCTGCAGCTGAGTCTGCCTTGGCCAGCTGCAACAAAGACTTTAATCTTATCAGTGACCATAAAAACTCAAATTCCTCTTAGCAGAATTGCTGATGGGGACGGTAGTGCTAAGCCTGGCTTCACTGCAGCCTTGTGCAGTCAACAGCAGGGAAAAATGCTATATCACAAATTCCTGAATCACAAATTCCTATATCGTCCCCCACTCCACAGGATTCAAAATGGCTTTTCCCTCCATCACTCTAGGGGTAGGATTTTCACTTTACTGAAGTTAAACAGGTATAACGCTTCCTGCAGGCTCATGAAAAGTGCAGCAGAAGTGCTCTGCCCTGGCAGCAGGTGTGCTTGGCTGCCGGTGGGACCCACAGCTCCCCTGCATGGATTTGCCAAAAAGGCAAGAGAGGACTGTGTGCCTCTGGGCAGAAGTTTCTGGTAAAATGCTTCTCCCTCCAAGGTGCAGTATGTTCAGCAAAGATGGTGTATGTCCATGGGAATGGCTTGGCATTTTGATGGTGAGAAAGCAAATCCTCAAGTGCCCCTCTCCCACCAGGACTCTCTTCCACATATGTGTGCAGGTGGCAGAGCTGGGGAGCAATAGGTGGGGTCAGGTCTCAGACATGGAACTGAGACCTGGGTTACACCTCAGTGGCTAATTTTGGTGTTATTGTTGAACAAAAAGGTGGCGATAAGGTTGTCTCCCACAGTCTGTAACTTGGAGTTATGAGCTCCATCCTGCAGATACTTGGAGCCTGACCACCTCCCACATGCATGGGCCTTTCCTGGGCTGCACTCAGCTGTCTCTCCGTTACACACCTGCCAATGCCATCATCCTTCCTGCTGTCTGAGGTTCATCCCACTATCTCCCTACTAGTCCTCTCCTGAGGTATTTATCTGTCACCTGCTGTGACCCCACCAGCTATGCCCAGCCACCCCACACTTTCAGAAGAATTGACCATTTCTGTGTTTCCCTTGCCTCTCCCTTATGGTGCATGTGTTCTCTCCTCTCAGCCCATTCACCCACATGCATTTCCCTCCCTATGCACATGAGTGGTCTTTACACGTACACTTCTCACGCAGGGCTGTGAGACAGTCTGAGCACTGCTTTAGCTCAGTCTGGTCTCTAGCAAAGATGCCTCACCCACGGAAGGAGGCTTACCCTCTGCTTTCAGCAGATGGCTCCTCTTGCCCTGCGGGAAGACCCCCAGGATACTCAAGGACAAAGCACCCTTGTGCCAAAGACCTGGAATGACCATGCAATGCAGACACACTTGGATGCCCTCTGAGAACAGGTCTGTAAGTACTGCTCACAGCTTTCCAAGGTCTTGCTCCTGATGCTGATAGGAAGTCACCCTGCTTACACAGGAGAGGCTGGTGGAAATACTTGGCATGCACTTCAGCTGTTGATAAGGCTGGACTATCTGCCAATACACACTGTGCCTCTCCCTCCGTCTGACTTGGAGTGGTCTACAGCTCTCATTGCCATCATATGTCAACAGCTGTGCCTTCTGGCTCCTTCCCCTTGCCTCACCCTTAGTACATCTTGGATTAGAGCTGCTCAGCACAGGGGTTGGCCAAGACCCCAATGCCCAGGTCCTGGGATATCTGACTGCTTTGGGAATCGACCCATAGAGAATATCGCAGAGGCACACAGCAGTGCTTGCAACTGCATTCAGACACATGGCTTCACTTGTAGAAGTGTGCATCTAACCCTGGTGTTGGGCAGAGGGAGATAATGGGCCTCCTTCCTCCCACTGCTGCAGGCTGGGAGGCGACAAAGAGCCATCCTAATTAGGGGCTACAGTGATGACGCTTCCATGGAGAACAAGTTTTATTTATGAGCCAGATTAGGAGGCATTAATTGCTTTCTCTCCTGGTTTCTGCTCAGAAAGGTACAGTAATCACAGGAACATTTTTGACATTGTTGACATAGCTTCCCAGCCCTCCTGCTGAGAAACAGGGACTCTTGCATACTTCAAAAGGGCTTAAAGGCTCGGGTTGTGCCACCACAGTAGTAGTGCCGATCTAGGACTGGGGTGGGGGGAATTTGCATTAGAAGGATTAAATACCAGGGCTATTGTGGAATTTTAAACTGATGTTTTCCGGCTGACCACAGGCCCAGAGCTTGTGTGTGGCATGTTTGAGCCTCAAAAGTGCTCTTGATCCTCTGATCTTTTATTTCATAACATTTCTCCCCACTCCCTCCCTTCAAATGTATTTTGCTTTTCTTTTGGCTGCTGAGCAGACACACACTACAAAAAGGAACACGTTGAGTTGACAGTACTGAGAGCACTATGAAGCTCAGGAAAGCTTTTTCTGCATGTATTTGAAACACTGAATGTCTGGATTGCTCTTGTAGTGCTGGGCCCTGCAGTAACAACAAAGTTAAGACAAGGTCCATTCTGATCACTCTGATCCAAGTGCCTTGTGTAGCTTTGTCACAGCCCTGCATAAACAAACACTTAGGGGTGTTCTTACATCCAATTATCTTATGACATGTATGTCTGGTTTGTGGTTCATATAAAACCCTCCTGACTTTCATAGCATGATGCAAAATGAGAGGTTTCTTGCAGCTTCATCAACATAATGGTCTCTACTGAGACAGCCCATTACCAAAACATCAGTCCATTATATTCCTGGCACCTCTCAAGTATCTTGCTCTGCAGTAAGAGATTGATCCTGTGAGGATGCTCGGCCCCTGACACCACTGTAACCATCATGTTTTTGTGCCAACCTGCCATCCAGCTATCATTAAACACAGGCTCAGGCTGCACACAGATTTCCTGCTGTGGTAGCAAACGGCTTCTTATTAGATTCTGCAGCTGTTTCTGGGTTAACTCTCAGAGTAGTCACCCCCCCTGTGTGGGTGACTACTCTACCGTGTAAGAAAAACATTGTTCTTGGCACGGAAAGATGTCTGGGGCTGGGGTTATGGGTTTGTTCTTTGTTTGGGGGTTTTTTATCCTCTGCACGGAGGTGAATACCCAGCCTTCCAATATTAGCCTTGCCACATGCAGCATCCCAAAGTTGAACAAGACTTGCCTTGGCTTGTCTTTGAGACAGACATCAGAAGCTGGAAAGGGCCACTCTTGGCCTTTAGAATGCAGCATTGTGGTTTGGTGTCTGAGCAGGGCCTGAAAGGGAGACACATGCCCTTCCCTAAAGACTGGGAGCACTGGGGGAGTCCCCTTGCTACTCCCCCCACCTCACCACATCACAGCCAGCAAGCATCGCTCCACAGGACCATCATGACAGCTCCATGAAAACAGGGACCCACAGCCTGCTCCCAGATCTTGCTTAAGCCTGGTTGCCTCCCTAGAGCACAGCCCTTGTGGTTTACAGGGCACAGGCACCCTCTGTAAGCAGAACCAGTCTCCTTCCACTGCCACGTGGCCCTTTGTGGCTGAAGGTCCCTGTCAGTGTTAGTTAAAATTGCTGGGAACCTAATACGCAAATATATATCTGTTCCTGTTCTTTCAAGAATCACTCTTTCTGGTGCTTCTAGTAGTTGCTATAATTCAGCAAGAACTTGGCAACTCATCAAAGCTAGCATTTTCCCTGGGTCTGATGCAGCAAAGTAATAAAAGAGCAGCCACTAAAGATCTTGGACCAGTTACACAGAGAGGAAGCAAGGGGAGTTCAACTTTTTCCCTGCAGCCATGACTCAGCTTTACAGCCCATCCCCTACATGGTAGTTTCCCCAAAATGATGGTTGTTTAACAGCCAGCTATTCCTCTACCACATTTCCTCACACATCCCCAGATGAATGCTCCAAGGGAAGCTGAGCATGCTGTCATGGAAGCAGCCGCAGCAGAGGCTTCAAGAGCAGGTGTGCTATCATCTGCATTTGACAGATGCCTGTTAATTATTTATAAAGTACGAGAGGCATACTTGGTGCTAGACCGACAGCAAGCAAGACCAGCCCCTTTCCCCGATGAGTTTTCCATGCAGATTATGCAGATACCAAGAGGCAAGGCAGGATCAGGCAGGAAGGGGGAAGCCAACCATGACATGGAAGAGGATGGTGATGAAAGGAGAGACAAAAGGTGTGAGGTCTTCAGAGAAATTGAAAGGGGATAATTTGAAGAGGGGAAGAAAAATAGTTTTCTACTCATGAGAAACAAAACATAAAGAGGCAGCAGAAATGTGTCAGAAGTACCAGAGAGTAATGAGAAGACATACCAGCTTGAGCTTTAAAACCAGCACAGTTCCTGCCCTGGCTACCATATCTTGTTTGTGCAATAAGGCTGTTGGAAACTGGGAATGAATAATCCTAGAAATGCAGCAGAAGGGGCTGCCATTAGCTGGTCTATTGCAATATGCACTGATGTGCAATGTTCTGGATGTGTAGCATGAAAGGATAAGCAGGAGCTGGGGAAATACAGGCATGACAAGATCAGTGCTGGGCTGCCTGTACAGGCCTTTGTGGTCCTGTACACTTGGGAACAATTTTTCTCACAGTAGTGCTGTTCAGACCCTCATGTCATCCCTCCGTTTAGGAAGGGGTGGACAGGAAAGTGCCAATGATACTACAAGAGGGGCATAAAGTCACCACTGCCTCCTCACAGGAGCCCACAATCCATCCTGCTTCACTCTCATGGCAGCAAACTGTAAGGAGAAAAGCTGCTGGCAAAAACGAGTCCTTTAAATCAATAGATAGCCAAATGGCTTTTTGATTCACAGTGACCGGATTCAATATCCTCCTGGAACAAGGATAAGTCTCTATTTGATGGTCTACTCAGTAAGACACCTTTTTGGAATCCTGCACTGACCACATCAGACCATGAAATTTCTCTCCTCCTTGCCAGGGTGCACTTACACGTTGCTTGCTTTAATAGTTGAGGTGGCCCTTTTAGTTCAATCACTTCTTTTCATTGGCTTCAGCAACCCTCTGAAACCATTTCAAGTTGATTTCTTTTCCCCTGGGCTGAAATCTCTCATGCTCATGTTCAGTCCCAGGTGATGAAAGTTTGACGATAATCTGCTGTTGCTGGTGTCTTGACTCAACAGTGATGATTTTGTGTTGGAACAACTGGAACCCACTAGTACACTGATTGGAGGAGGCACAGAACAAATTGTGCCTCCTCACTAACTTCACACACTCCAATTTTCAGGTCCCAGGGTGTCTCTTCACCACTGTTTCAGCATTGAGGCAGCATCCAGATTCCAGAACACCCTCCTTGCTTCAGTCCATGCTGCCTGCTGATCCAGCATGCATGGTCCTGCTATGGCTTACCCATGCGGGTCACTTCCTTTAAGAGACATTAGCAAAGTTGTTGATATTATTAAACAGAAACACAATCAAACAGAGCCTGGAGGCTTAGCAAGCCAAGTCGTTGCAGGGTGACGCTGCTTTTCATTAGCATTTTTTTTCCTTTGGCACAAGCCTTGCTAATGTGTGGCCCCTGATTTTGCAGAGTGCCCATCCTTTTCCCTATGTGCCTGCTCTGACTTCTAACACATAGTACACAGGGTTTTGCTTTGAAATCCCATAGGACAAATGGGCTTATTCACAGGATTATGTGCTGCCCAGTATGGTTTCTAGAGCTAGCTTGACTGCAGAACAAGACCTGGGGCTCTTGACTTCAGCTGACTTCCTCTGGGTGTGGGGAAGTGAGCTGCCTCTGTGTAGGTTCTTATGGCTCTCCTGCTTTCCCCTGTTCTGTTTATTAATGGTCCCTTTGCTTCACCTTTTCTGCACCCCTGCACATACTGGTGCCAGGAGACCCCTTCAACATCACCTTCCTCTCCCTGCAACTGAATCGTTGGCAACATGATCTCAGCTGGGTACTTCATCTCTGTACCCCACTGGTATCTCAAGATCAGTCAAGGGTGACATCTGAGCCCACATTCTTCTTTACAGAGCCCCTGTGTGCTCTGCAACTCTTGGAAAGAGCCCTGCTGGAGAGTTCCATGAAAGGCAACACCGGGCAGTGGCAGAGGACTTTTCATCTTGTTTTACCCTATGAGGAGTCCAGCTGAGCAGATACCTCAACCCAAACATCTTTGAAAGGAGGGTGGAAGAGATTAAAAGCCTTGAGCCCCCTTAAAGTCATGAAATAGTCTGATAGTGAAGGCAATCTGGCATTGGCCAAAAGCTAAGGGGGCATGGCAGAGAGAAGTATCCAAAGCCAAGCTAAATTCAAAAGAAGACCAGAGCTCATCTGTGCTGCCCTTACCCTCTCAGGGCACCCTCCAGCAGCTGGAGCACCGACTGTGGAGCCCACTGGGAAGCAAGGCGCTTTCACAAAAGACAGACCATTAACTTTGAATCAAAAGGACGTTCAGGCAGCCAGCAGGCCTGGCAGGAGGGAGGGCTGGGGAGAGCACAGCTCCCCATCCTGCCCAGCTCTTGGAGCCCAGCCAGATCATCTGGGGCACGGGGGAATAAAACTTCTCCAGTGTCAGCCAGTGAGGCTTGCCTTCCCTTTATAGCAGCCCTGATGGCTGAGTGAGAGACACCACAGGGAGACCTGAGCTTCAGGAGTGAGGGGGGGCCAAATGCTGGCCTGCAAAGTCAATAGTAATTTAACACCCCACTGACTTTTTTGGTTGGCAATGGGATAGATATTTAAATCATAACCTTCTCTCTCTTATACCCCTCCTTCACAGCAAAAATAAATAAATAAACCAAACCGACCCTGTTTTGGCCTGCCAAGAACTTGGAGCATTTGCTATACTCTCCCCGAGCCTCACGTTGGGCAGTGTCAGCTGAGTCGTTCCTTGAATCAGGGATGCTCACTCCCATCCAGCCTTTGGAGGGGTGCTGAGGACCAGGTGTTGGCAGGGCTGGCCCCAGCAGCTGGCTGGGACCCAGGCCCGTGTCCCTTGGTTGCTGTGCAACCGGAGGCACAAGGCTCAGCACAGCAGTGCATACGTGCTGTTTCGTCCATGCGACAGCCAGTTCATACCAGTCTCTCTGACCCCTGGCACGGCACTCATGGGCCCCAGCTGGGCTTGTCACCTGTCAGGGAGAGCAGGAAGAGAGGCTGGAAGTCAGTGAAGAAAGTGGGGAATATGGGGAGGGAGGAAAAAAAAGGTATTTTTGAGTCTCAAGTGCCCTTCAGAGCCCTTCAGAGCCACCAGGATCTGACAGCAAATTCTTTTCCACTTGAAAATGATGCCTGAAAACAGGTCTTACAAACTCCCTGTTCTCTGCAGGTTATAGAGCCACTGCCCCTCAGTCCCTCAAGCCTGCAATCTTCTTTTCATGGATTTGTTCAGACCCTGGAAGAAATTGAGCTCATTGCAGAGCCATCTCCTGCTCAGTGGGAATTGCCCCAAAACCCATGTTTGGTCCTCCCATCCCACAGTGTAGGACAAAGTATCAGCTCTAGCATCTCCCTTACCCTCTTTCCCTTGAAAGTGTCTTTTCCTTGCACATGGTACTGCAAAAAGAGCTCTTTCCCTAAGGGAGCTCTCTGTCATTCTTTACAGCTCTGGTTTCTGTTTGCACCCTCTGTCCATGGGCCCTAATCCACAAGGCAATGAATTCAGTGGAAAAACATCCATCAGCTGCAAGACCCATTGAATATGCCTGATATCAATTAGGATCTAATTTGTCTAGTCTTATTATTCGCATATGAGTCCTGTGACTGAGACTCCCAGCAGTAAATGGGAAATATTCTCCCTCTCCACACCTGGGTTTCAGTGGTTTTGATCAAACAAAATAACCTGCCTTGAACTTCCATGGCTGCAGCCCCTGCCTGCACCACTGGGCTGGATGTAGCAGGGAAAACACTGGCTTTGGGAAGGGGGAAGCAAGAAGAAGAGCTAGTTTGGAAGAACACATGCAAGTAATGAACGTGCAATGGAGATTTATCCCCAGAGTCTTTCTAATTGGATGACCTTCAGATGAGCAGCAGGAAAAGCAGCCTTTGTTCACGTGTATGGCGCGGTTTGTGTGCTTTCACAGGACTGGCAGAGACTGAGGTGCTCCCCAACAGCCTGATTTCCATTGCACTGTGCATGCCAGCAGTCTGAAAAGATGAGAAGTCAAAAAAAAGGGGGTGCAAACAAAAAGTTAAGTGATGCTCAGCGTAACTACAGGATCAGCTCCCTCCAGTCTCCTTTGCACATTGACACAGCTCAGAGCAGAACTGAAAGTGCAAGCACCTTTAAATTAAGGCTATAGTCCAGAAAATGCCTGAAGAGTGTCCTGCTGCCAAATGCAGGTGCTGACTGTGAATATTAGGGCTAAAGCTGCTGACTTAGAATATCTGAGAGCTGGATTCTGTCCTATGCCCCTTCTTATAGTGCTGTAGCAGGAGAGCTGCTTAGTGCAGCCCAGCCTTTCAAATGTTGGTGCCTGAAAGTAGGTTCTAAAATATGTGTGGAGCAGCCCTTTTCAGAAGCTCAGTGCATCTGGATGAATAATGTCAGATGTCCTCAGTGCTATTGAAAATGCATTCCAGCTGTCTAACTCTGGTTTTTGGAGCCAAATTTGAGGTGAGTAAAATGGAAAAGTTTGGTTTCACTTGTTAGCAAGTCCTTCAGTTCATGCCCAGTGAAGAAAAGGGACTAGCAAAATTTAGGATGGTTACAGTAGAAGACAATAGGGACAGAAAATTGGTCTGTTAGCAGATTTCCACCCATTCTTTTTGTAAGCCCATGAATAAATATCTCTCCCATGCCACTGTTTGTTTTTAATCTTCCTGAAGATGTTCCTCCTATTATTTTTACCTCATCCCTCGGCACTCTTTGTAATCCCTCTAGTACATTCTTTTCATAAAGAAATCTAGTCTGATCTGAGGAAAGGTCATGCTCTTGGCCACACCTCTATCAGGGCCTAGACAACTGAGGGCTATGGCATGAGGTTATGGGCTGTGCCACCAACTGAATGGAAACAGGAATGGTAAGGGACTGTGCTTGGGCTTGGATTTTGTCCTTCAGATATGTCTTACTTTCAGGAATGGTGGACAATATGTCCTAGGGAATGTTTTTTTTTCTCAGTGACTCTTTAAAATTGAGCAGGTTTTTCTCCCTGCATCAGTTTTGTACAACTCTTATTTTGTATTCACCTCCCTTCAGGGCAAAGGGAATTTTTGGGAACGCTGAGCTTCATAGACCGCTGAGCTTTGCCTTATGACCTGAACAGACTCCAGGCACTGCTGAGTGAACAAACCTGGATGATGGAAGTAGTGTGTCTGAGAGGAAGTAGATTATGAGTATGCAGGGCTGTACTCAGGAGTTCCACTCGGAGCTCTTCCCATCAGAGAGAGCCTCTCACACCCTGTGTCTTTGGGAGCTAGCTTTATCAACTAAAATCAACTCAGAATCTTTGCCTGCAAATTCCAAAATAGTTCCATCCTTGCCTCCCTCCTTCCAGCTCTCTCTCTTTAACCAATACCTCCTCAGGGCTAGGGGGATGGCAGAGATCCCAAGGGAGTAGTGGTGGAGGGGAAATCCCAGACATCTGGAGACAACCTGCTGTAGGGGAGGAATTTAAATGCCAGCCTTCCCATGAGAACTCAAGAGACAAGAGGAGAAGGACCAGACTACTTCTTTCAAGTCCCTTCGACATTCAAGAAAATGTTGTCCAAGGACCCCAGTGGTCTGGCTCTTACGAGATACAGCTTTGTGATGCCCTCCAGGCATGTCTGCTCAACAGAAATACATTTGGCCTAAGCAGGAAATAAAGAGCTTGTATGTCCCAGGCCTTTAACCTTCTCCGTCCTGGCTGGTCAATGTACCAACAGACACTGGTACTTGAGCTACGTCTTTACGGAGTTCCGCTGGTATGGAGGAGACGTTCTCATGGCAGAGACCTCTCGTGGGGGCCACAGTGGCATTCTGAGCTTGGTATTTTCTGATCTAGTCTCATGTGAACAGAGTCCCAGAGAAGAAAATTACACCAAATCAATTGCACAGATCAATACCTGTTCTGATGTATTTCCTGGTGACAAGCCAGATGGCCAGTTGAAGGTAAACATAGTCTGAACAAAGTCTGGGAACAGCAAAATGTTCCAGATGGGAACCACAAGTTCAGAGCTCATCAGAGCCATCTCCACACACACATTACAGGCACCAGTCAAACACTAATAAATGATTAACAGGGCTGCTGTGCATTAGCTTTTGGTTCCCTCCCACTACTTCTGGATAATTTCACAAAAAAGGCAAATGATAGGGAATTGTGCAATTGGAGAAAATAATTACATATTTAGCTCTCTATATACCTCATACAATCCTGAGAATCTTGTTTCCCCCTTCCTAAATGCCTCAGACCATAGACCAGTCCTTTCCAATGGAGGTTGCTCAAAGGCCACTCACTTTGGAGTCCATCCACAGTCTTAAGCATCCAATTCTTTCCTGAAGTCCTACAGAGCAATGCAGAAGCCCTCTTCTTCCTTCTGTGAATTGCTCTTCATCCTCAGAATCCTCAGTTCTTCATATGATTGTAAAGAGAGACAACACCTAGGGATGGAAGTTTCTGCTTATGATGAAGAGTTAATACAAGAAAATCACTTGGACTTATTGCCTTCTTCAGACCCTCCTCCCACATTTCCACTTCCCCTTCATTCTCTCTATCTTTCAGCTGTGGGTAGTCTGGACATCCACCTGCCACTTCTGCCTCTTGGCCCATTTTGCATGCCTGTAACACCATAGCACTGTAATATTATTTCTTTTTGCACCCCATAGCACAGTCATACTGTCAGACCTGTAAGAGGGTGAAGGGAAGGAAGCCTTCATTTATTTTGTCAGGCTCCAGCCCTCATTTTCAATTATGGTTGAAACTGGTGGGAGGGACTCTGTTATCCAGCTGTGGCCAGATATAGCCCAAGTGGGCAGAAGAATCTGGAGCTGAAATTGGTCTTGTTCTTTCTCTTCCAAATGGGGCCTTCATAGCCTTTCCCTTGAATATGGACATCTTGAGCTAGAGAAGATCACTGGGCAAGTCTCCAGGAGCAAGAGAGGATAGCACCAGAGGGGCCTGTGCCCTGACATCTCTGCAGACCACAGCAGCTCTGCACCAGACAGCTTCATTCTTGTTCTCTGACCTTCAGTTCCCCCTCTCAATAATTTTATTCATTATACAACACCAGGATTAGACAGTGCCTGCTGGTTGGCACGCTCTTGTGGGCATTAATACCTGCTGGCACAGAAGCAGGCACATGCCAATACTCCTGTGTGTTACTGAAAAGGCACCATTTCCACTTTCATTTCAGCACACATGAGGTTTCCTGAGAGTCAGCATTGATCTTTGTGTTCAGGGGAACATGCGCTGCCGTCAGTCCTGCCTTGCAGCTCCAGGTGTCCTGTGGCTTAGGGTAATGCAAAAAGCTGGATGAGGGCAAAATGAACCCTTAGAGAATTATTGCGGAGCCAGAGTTTGTCAGCGCTGTGTCACACAGAACTCCCAGTTCTAAGGCCCAACAGCAAGACAACACCCCAAGAGCACTGCATGTGACCATACTGTCATCTTATCAGATCAGCAGGAACTCACTGTCTCATGAGCTAAGGAAGGTATTTTTCTAAGAAGTAAGTAGCATTTATAATGGTCTCCAAATGTGTGGGAATAGTAACTATTTAAAGCATGCTAGAATTCCAGAAGTAAAATGTCCCTTGTTGCTTCTGATAAACTGATTTCAAGGCCACGGGGCTGAGAAGGAATTTGCCCTCAAGCTTGCTTAGTCCAGAACCAACCACTGCAGAGTATCTTGAAGTATATATCTGGAGGAACTGATAACAATCACATTTTGACTCAGAATGGACAATGGAGCTATGGAGCCATTAGGCTGATTCAGATGTCTGCTATGACCAGAACGAACAGCATCTGTCCACCTTATCCATAAAGGTTTATGTTTCTGATCTAGGTGTGATGTATGGGAATATAAAACCTTTGAAAAAGTAGGGTACTGATTGCAGAAATGGGCATGACAGGTACTAGCATGGAGGGGTTTATATTCTGCAGATGACAGATCTGATGTTGTATGGCAAACCAATTTAAAACAACACTCCAAGACTATTAATAGCAGCCTGGCACTGCTGCAGCTCTGTGTGTCAGGCAGTGGGTTGTCTGAAGCCTCTGTGAACAGGACCATATACACACATGCTTGGTGACAACCACCCACCCCCAACAAGTGGAGGACATGAAGATTTGCTGCTTGCTCAGCTCTTGGGGTGTGGGAATTTTGATTCAGTTCCACGCATGCAGCTCTGCAATTCAGGCTCTGCAAACAATAGTTTGGTCACTCCATGAGCAGTGAGCATGAAAGGGGTGTGACTGGAGCAGCTCTGTTCCCAGAAGTCAGGCCAATTCTCTAATGGGAGCTCAACCAGCATCTCTGCTGAGTGTCCAGGAAAGCAGTTTTGGCAGCCTTTCTGGAGATAGTTCCAGTTCAGGAGAAACTGCTGCTAGATTTGGGATAGACAGCGTGCAGATCACATCTTTGTGCAGCCAACAGCACAAGCTGATATCTTTGTCAGAGACACTTCTACAGCACGCTTGATCTTGACTTTTTATTCATTATACTGCATTGTTCTCGCATGTCAGCCCCTTCCACTCCCCTCTGCCTCACCAGCCTTTCATTGCCAAACCATGCCACATCTCCTCTCTGCCCAAACATTTCTTTGTTTCTCTACTCCTTCCCCCACAAAAGGATTTCTTTTTCTCTTCTGTTTCAGACTCACATGTCCCCTAGAAAACACCCTGACCTGAGTGTTTCCTATTAGAAGCACTGTAAATACAGGAAATTTTTTGCTTAAACAAAAGCTCTGCTACTAACCTGCATGAGAAAATCATCCTCTCCTGTAAATTCTTTGGGCTAGGCACCGTTTCATCCCACCTCTCAGAGAAATCCTCCAGCACAAAGCCTCTGTGCAGCTCAATTGCAGTTAACAAACAGGAACTATGAACTGAGCTTGCAAAGGATGAAATGGTAAAACTGACCTTACTGGAAAAAGTTCATTCCCGTTTGCAATTATCTGGTGACAGACTTCACCTCAGGCTGGATAAATATAGTAATTCAATTTCCAGAGCTCCAGTTACTGTTTCATAAATGGTGCTCAACTGTGACTTGGTCTGGCTTCAAACAGGGATGAGTAGCTTAGCCCCAGTTGATTTGTTCTTTAAGTAAAAATTAGAGCAGGTACAATGCCAGGATTGCAGTCCCCATGTAGAGCATGACATCTCTGAGAGAGTGAATGTGGCTTTGGACCTTGAGATGATAGCTGGGTTCTGAAATCAACTCAGCAGGCAATCTTCAGAAAATCACCATTCTTCAGGTTTCAGTTTCCTGAAGGAAAAGGGAAGCATCATAATGCAGTACCACAGGAAACATTAGAGTGTATTTCCCTTTCTTGAAACCAGTATAGGGTCTTGTATAATTACATTTACAGTCAACTTCATGTGGCATTTCTTTCAGTGGAGCACTTCCTTCCTAAAAGCATTGTCCTCAAATGCTCATGAGCACTGTTTTGAAGAAGGGTACCAGAGGCATCCATCCAGCAATCCTCTGACAGAACAAAGCTTTCCCTGCACAGTGCTATCTGGACCAGACAGGTCAGTAAGTACAAAATGTATCAGCAGAGGCCTAGGGTTAGTAGATGTTATGTTTGAAATAAGTCAGAAATGAGCCTTTGGAATTCAGTGAATATCTGCTCCTAAAACATGCACCAACATCAATGCAAACATGGAGGTTTTAACCATCTCCAGTGAAATTCTAAAAGACAGTGAGTAGCAACACCTTTGCACAGCAGCATAAATCAAGAGCCAGGGGATACTGAGATGAGCTGAAACACGTACTGGTGGAACCAGGGCTGGAAAAGTTCTGGACCAGCTCAGAGGTCAACTGCAGCTTGGGCAGGAGGACAGATGAGAGAGCTGTGAGAGTTTGGAAGAATAGTGGAGAAGATCCAGATCTGGAGAGAGAGGCAGCAGCAGCAGCAGCAGAGGCTGCAGAGCTGTACACGAGGCAACACGGACTGACAGGGAAAGGATGTTGTCAGGAGGACTGGTGGCCACAAAGATGGCATGCACTGGCCTGCAGCCAGACAGTGCTGCAATCAGCCTCTTGTTGCTGTCAGCAGCTGGTGAGGCCACAAACTGAAAGACAAGGCTGCACAGACAAGATTATGAAACCCACCACAGCTGCATGAGTAGGAGCAACCTTAAGCTGTTAGGAGAAAGAGCTACTAAGGTGAGGCTTCACACACCCAGGCTTCATGCAATAGAACCACCACCTCACAGACGTCCTCAGCACACACAAAACTGTGCTCACATACCCGCTGGCCCTGCTGAAAGTAATGCAATGGCACAGTGGAGTATTTCTGCAGGGCTTGGAGCTATTTGAAGTGCAACAGCAGCTCTGGTGAGAGTAGCAGCTCTGCATCCCTCCATGAGAGCCTGCTTTTTGGAGGGCTGGCTGCTGGAAAGCCGGGTTACGGTACAGGGGGACATGGCTGGTGTTTAATCCCCATGATGGAAAAGCACATGTACTGCCTGAAGGGTGGCCAGTCTTCCACTTCAGCAGAGGGGAGAAATTAAATGGATTGTATGAAGGAGATACAAATACTAAAAATGTTCCCTATAACACTGCCTTGATATGGTTACTGTAAATACCATCATGAGTGCACCACACCACTTTTAGCATGGCTCGTTTGATTTTTTTTTTTGGTTTTTTTTTTAAAGCACTCTTACTGTTGATAAAAATCCAGAGACACTGACACAATCCCAAAGTCATCCAGAGAGATTCAAAATATACCATGGCGGGCAAACTTAAATAAAAGCTTTGATGTACCAGGGATGCCTCAACAGCAGCAGAGCTGCAATTCACTGGGTTAAAGTATCTCACAGGACAACTTGCCCTTGACAGCCTTGATACATTTCCAGCAAGTGGGATGGATGGTAGCCCTGCAGGGGACAGCCTCAACATGGAGACAACCACTGCTCACCGATGGCCATGGGCACTGACAATGCCACAGTCCACATGGGCCCTGGAGTCCCCTTGTCTGGCAGGACTTAAACAGAGGACTCTGCTGAGCACAAGGACACATCAAGGACACATGGCTGCAGGACTGGCAGCACAAGCCACCACTTGGAAGCCCTGAAGGCCAACCTCAGAAATCCTCAAGACTGCATTTGACCCTCAAGGTGCCACCTATCTTCCCCTTCCCTAACCAGCTGCCTCACAACAAGCTTCTTCTGCAGTTTCATCTGCTACACAGGACTGTTCAGAGTATCTTGCTTGCAGACCCAGGCCAGAGCTTGTAAGAAGGGAATGACAGGTAGGAAGACCCTACCGGAGAGCTGGAAAATCAGAACAAATTTTAAAAGTACCCATGCTGGCAAGTAGCAAGAGCCCAAGGTTCATTTGCTCCAGTTCATCACACTCAGCATGGGGTCTCAAGGTGGCAGAGAGTGAGAGCTCCCAAGGAGATGACCCATGTTTCTTTTCATAAATTTGTTTTGCTGTCTGATTTGAAATGTCAGTGTAAGACACTCTGAATAGGTCTGAATTGTTTTTTTCAACCAGTATTGAAAGCCCAGTCCCTAGGTGAGTGGGCACTGAAAATCCCAAGTAAATTTTGAAAATCCTTAGCCAAATAAATAACCTACTAATACTTACAGTATCAAAGTACTGCAATGAAGGGGGAGAACCCTCATGGCTACTATAAACCTCTGCTCATTGCAAGTGCATTGGGAACAAGATCTGGGAAACCTAATCTCCAGGTAGGGTAGGATCTCCCCCACTTGCACATGCACATGCACGTGCAGTGCTGGCAGTCATGTCCTCTGTTTCAGCAACTCCCCAACTTTATCCTGGTGTCCTGCATACATGTGTGCTTCACTCATGGCAAACATCTCTCACAGACTGTCAGACACGAATACAAGTTATTGCCTTGTTGCCAGAGGTCAAGGGAGGTAAAGACTTCATATGAATATGCTGGAAACAGAAAACAAACACACAAAAATCCCCAGCAAGAAAGGACAAGCCAACCTTAACAAGCAAGTCCGTTACCCGTAAATGAAAAGAAGGCAATCACAACATGTGTTAAGCTTGGGGGAGCCAAAAGTCATCTCCTGTCTGTGAGTGACTGATGGCTCACGGGCTTTCCAGCACAAACTTGCCTGGTGTCGTTTGTCACCTGCGAGGGGTAAGCCGCTCCTGAAGGCTCCTCTGTGCTGGTGTGTGTGCGTGCGTGCATGTAACTCACGGAATTTCAGCAAAGTCGTATAAGAGGATTGTAGTCCTGGTTCAGCTAAAGACTTAGGATTCTGCATAATGTGTTAAGAGGAGCTTAATGCAATCCTACTACTCTGCCACAGAAACCCTGAACAGCAGCCTGTCTGTTCTCACCTTTCCCCATCTGCTAGCCAGCTGTGGAAGAGCTGGCTGGCCCTAGGACTGCTTAAAGGAGCAGGTGCATAGGCAGAGTTTAGGATTCTAAATCTGTCTTCTCATGAGAGTAGATTTTTGTGCTCACTACAATAAAAAGACATTATGCAGGACACCAAAATTTTTCCAGTGTGAAGAATTCACATTTTTGCATAATCTGGAGGCCTCTGGCCGATATCTCATAAGAAAGGAGGCTTCACAGCTCTGAAAGGGGAATAGAGAGCCAGAACAGAGCAGTTTCATGTCTCAGTGGCAGGAAATAAGCTGAAAGTGAGGAATGGATCTCTTGGCCAAAATTACGTCATAGGAGAATGTGCTATTGTGATGTTATCATGGCTAAGACAACTCAGGTAAGTGTGCACTTGAGAAGAGACCAGCTGTCTGAGAATTAGAGCAGGGATGGCAAAGGGTAGGGAAAAAGGAATAGAAAGGCAAGATACTCATAAATCAGACCTGAATGTCCCGCAATAGTGAGGCCAAAGGGTTTGGTGAGGGTGTTTCCTGCTACTCAGTTGCTGGGAAAGTTTGGGTTTTAACAGCCAAGTCAAAATCACACACATCCGTATTCTGAACTTCTCCACGTCATTGTGCCCCATCTGCAAAACAAATCTGTTGTGAAATCCTTTCTCCTAGCTTCTGCATATCTCCTTCCTAGATTCTCAAATTATGATGGTGCCACATTACAGTCTTGCTACATGCTTAGGCACAAGCCCCTCTGGAGTCTCCAGTCACTGCTTCACATAAATAAAGAAATAATAATGTAGCTTATGAAATAATAATGCAGATATCCCAAAGTTGTCACACAGACCAGGATACTATCAGAATAAACACTAGAGGAAAAAATAAATGAAAAAAATGTATTAAAGCCTGGTTGGCACACACACTGCAAAAAAGGAACAGTTTCAGGTGAATGTGGGTGAGGCAGAGAAATGGACTGGAATATGAGTTATTCCCTATTCTGGAAGACAGCAGAATTCTAGGACAGCATTTCAATGCTCCATATGCTGGAGAGTTTCTGGCTAGTAAACTGAAAAAATACAATGGCAGTAAGAGCAGATCAGTGACACAAAGTGATTCCTGTTGTTCATAATCAGTCAGCAATCAGGTGATGTGTGTAATAATGTCTGTCCTAGATGAACATTGCAGGAGTAGTCCATATAGATAAGTTTTACATGTTTACAAGGTTGCATTCTGGAAAGCAGTGACTTTGAGGAGCTCTGAAAGGTTACACAGATAATTCACTGGAAGCTGGCTCTTGGCAGAGCAAGAAAGACTAACTTATTCCTCCTGGTAGATAATTAAGGAGATATGGAGTAGCAGAAAGAACATTTCCCACTGGTATGACATTGACAAAAAATTTACCCACATTCAAAAGGGAAGTAGAATGACTTGGAAAGGTTCAGAAATGAGCTACAGAAATTACACACAATCTCTAAGATACTATCTAGAATAAGAAATTCCTCAGGATCCCATATATTTTATCAGAAGAAACTTAGGGAGACTATGATATTTTAATGGTCTACTAACAAAAAATGCACCCAAGAGCAGGAAGGCCTATTACCCCACAAAAAAAACCCTCTAATAAAGTCCAATCCAGAAAATGGAACCCATAAAATCAAAGCTGAATGTAAAATGCAGAGGTGGCGGGGGGTGGTTTTAAGATTTGAGGAAAGAAAAAACTGAAATAATTTCCTGGGAAAAATGGTGAATTTGTCATCACTTGGACTCTTTACATCCAGTCTGGGATAATTGCTAAAATACATGGTCTAGTTTACCAGAATGTACTGGGTTTGATAAGTAGTGGGGAAGAACAAACTGTCTGGACTGCCAGCTGGCCAGGCATAACTCTGCATGTTGGGTTTTGCAAGTGATGTGACGAGATCAGCCACTGTGGTCCTTGCGGCTGCAACAGTCAGATCTTGTAATGTATTTTCCATCTGTAATTCTGAAAGTGGCTTTCATAAGCAGCCAGTGAGATGGGCTGACCCACTGTGACTGTGGCCAGAGAATCTCCTTCCTCGGTGTCTGATCAGGCTAAAACCGTCATTGGCATTGCCTAATGACCACTCTCCTTCTGAGGAGACAGACAATGAGAAATGGCCTTGGTGGGATTTCTCCACAATGTCCGAGCTACTTCAAATTAGGTATATGGGCAATCCTGGAGCCAGAACCAGAATCTCAATGGAGTTTTCCTTACATGTGCTGGCACTGATTTTATCATCCATGTGCTGTATTCTCTAGAAATCTAAGCACAGTGAGATGGGAGCACCAACCTTCTATATCTGTCGAGATGATGACTCAGCATTTCCATTGCTTTTTACCAGGGCCAGCATCAGATGTAGAAAATTAAGTGTATAAAAAACTACTATCATCAGTTTCAGGATGTGCCTACTGAAGGGCTAAGTCCTATCAGGAAACTTCAAAGAGACAAGAAGAACTTACAGTATAAGCAACAGTAATGGAGAATACCACACTTGACTCCAGCTCTGAGCTTTGCCATTAATGGTCTTTGATTGCATGCATGTCCTCTGCCATGCCTGGACTTCCACAGCAATAGAAGAACTGTACCTCCTGTCTCTCACCTGCAGCTTTACAGATTCCCAGATCCAGGGGCTGTCTCTTTCAATGTATGATTGTGCAGTGCTCAGCAAACCAAAGCACTTTTGAGCTTCTTGATTTGCTTTCTAAAAAAAGTTCTAATAATAACTCCAATGTCTGCTGAATATGGTCACAATTTAGGAAGAAAAGTGTGTGGCCCTAGGTGAGATTGTGATGGAACCAAAAAGATGGTATTGATGTTGGCTAAATCATTTATATATCTTTCTATCATCACATTCCAGTAACTCAAGAGTATTTGAATTCTTCCTGCTACAGAGTGATTTTTGATTTTTTTTGTGTCCAAGTAGAAGCTTGCTACACTGCTGTGGAAATAATTGGAAGTTTTTCCATTCATTTGCATGAGCTCTTGGACTAGGTTCACTCAAATTTTCAGTTTACTTGTCTTATCTTTAGCGCTGAGAGCTGGATTACTATTGCTGGCAGGTATGGAAACCAGACTCCTTCCATAACACAATTGTCTAGGAAATACACATTTTAAAGTGCTTGCTTAGAAGCCAATGAGAAGGAAAAATAGAAATGGAGTGAGACTGGTAAAGGAGAGTAATACTGGCGTTCAAAACCCTGTTTGTCTAATGCAAATGAAAATAATCATTCACTAGAACATTTACAGGAGCAAGAAACATCACATCTCACATACTGGGAAGAGAATGGCATAAACTGCTCTGGAGAAGAGATTGAGATTCAGTGAAAGATTTTTGAGTAGTGAGTCATTATTTGTTAGTGAATTCTTTCATGTATAATAGAGGATGTCAATATTCCACCTTAAATAGTAGAAAGCCATCAAAATAACCACCAAATTCTTAAAAGACCATGAAGGAACCTCCTACTTTTCACTTCCCAAAGTTGTGCACTCCTGTATGATGGCATGGAGAAGGAAAATGATCTTTCCCCTAAAGCAGAGGTAGACTATAAGTACCACAGCAACGCCCTTGGGATGCTGAAGGATAAAGAAAATTCAGGAGAGCAGAGGTGAAGCTTCAGGATCACAAGGGAAGTCCTAGTCAAGCTGAGCTTCTGCTTGGACCCAAGTCAGAAAACCCAGTGCAGGCCTCAAGGCACTGTTTGAGTCTATGAGAGAGAAACCCAGGCTACGGAGAACGGCCTGTCAGTGTGTGGACAAGGGAGACCACTCTTTAACATCTCTTCAGAGTCTTTAGATCAACTTTACAAATCAGGGAGTGCTCTACAGCCTTTCAAATAGACAATGAGTAAAGCAAGTGTGGTTGCCTGGATCCCTAGGAAAAGCTCCTTTATGCCCTTTGTTCCTGCCTTGGACTTCTCAGAGAACTCCAGCATTTCCTAGACATATAGTTTAGTTGCAGAGGGTGGAATGAGAAATGTTGCTTATCAGGAGAAAGTTCTTCCCTTATCTCTGTGCTGAAGCTCTTTGCTAGGGGTGGGGAGCAGTTGCATACCTAGAACAAGGCAGGCTGTTGAGAGCTTGTCTCTTGGCACTCTTGCTCATAGGGTCTTGTGAAGTCAGGCTCTGCAGAGCACAGGTTTCCCTCTGGGTATTACCTCTGTATTCCAGCACAACGAGCTGATTCTGATTCCGCAGTGGTGGCTTCCAGAAATAGAGGGAGTGCCCATCCATCTCTAGACAGGTGCTGAATAGAAAAATGAAAGTAACTGAATAAAAATCCCTGGAAACAGAGATGGTGACAGCAAAAAAGGGGAAAGGAACTTTGTTACTCATCAGGTTATTACCTTTGGGAAGGAAACCATATAATTGAATATTCCTCTGGACCATTCATCTTCATTCTCCTAACTTGATATCAATAACTGCCAGGTGGTGCCTGCACAGGCCATTCAAATCAGATTATGTTATCATAGCTCTCCAGTCATCGCCAAGAGCAGGATCATGATCATGAGGAGGAAATCTAGTTATTCAGGTACATGTTACCTTATTAAAAGTTTGAGCAAAGTACATTGAGCCATTATAATGGGATTAGGGTTTGAGTTGTGTTCTCAGGGTTGCCATGACTATGTGATTTTGGTACTGTGCTGTGGGGCATGGAGAGTGCAGCTCCACTCTGGCCAACTGCAAATAATCCAGGCTATCATCACAGAGGAATGGACACCAGCATGGATTGTGGCCAAGAGCACGAAGCTTGTAGAGATTAGATTTATCTAGGTACAAATGCCTGAGGCAGAGACTGAAGGAGAGGTGTGGAAGGATACCAATGCCTACTCACACTAAGCAAAGCAGCAATCAGGCAGAGGGAGAAGAAACAACTTTGATAAACCTTCTAGAGTGTCTTTCAGCACCCATTTCCAGCCTTTTGCTTCAGTATTAACAGATGTCCCTCCAGAAATCCAGCCTTTTCTCATTAGTGCCACCAGTTGCAATAGGGTATGAAGAGTTCTGAAGGATTTCTTCTGCATCTGACAGGAGTTCATGGGGTTTGATGTCCTCCTCCACATTCTCAGTGAACAAGAACCCACATAACAATAGGCACTAAAAGGTGCCTCTCAGATACAGACAGTGAAGGACAAAAGCTGAGGCAAGCAAGGGGAGCAGACTGACAAACATCAGATTCCTGAACTGTTTTTACAAAGAAGAGTCTTGGTCCAGAGCCAACAACACAACATTTTTCTTACTACTACTACTTTTTTGAATAGAATTGTTACAGAGGTGAGTTTCTCTGTCTAGGATCTACTCTTATAATTCAGCAACACACCAGCTGAACCAGGAAATGTTATTAGTGGTGACCCATGGACAGAATTGCCAGACTCTCAAAAAAAACCTGTCTCAGTGCAGGGTGCAAGTCTCTCAGTGAGTCCTGAGCACATTTGAAGTTATGTGCATTTTATTTTAAACTTTGCATTTTAGTTTTTCTGGTCCCATCAGCCTTAAAAAGGTCACTTCTCACCTTTTAATCCTGTGATTTGTGCATGGCCAGCTCAGAAGGCATTTCTAGCAACAGGGAAAGCAACATTTCTTTTCCAACTACTCCTGTGCCTGGAATAACACTGACATTTTGGGACCACTTAGTAGGTTCCTATTCTTAATCTCCTGACAAGGAGTCAAAAGTACCTTGTCAAAACTGACAAGGGGTGGTTGCAGCTCCCTCAGAGAATGGCCAAAGCTAACACGTCTCCACACACACTTTCCCAGGAGGGTTCATGGCACGAGGTTCAGCCCTTTCCTGTCATTACTGCAAACCTAAACTCACATGGTCAGCATCAGCCCAGATGTGTACCTTCTGGCCATTCCCAGCTTTTGATGGCATATCCATCACTAAATCACACAGAATCACAGAATCATGGCATGACAGGATGTGCTGAGTTGGATGGGACCCACAAGGATCATTGAAGTCTGACTCCCAGGCCTGCACAGGACCATCCCCGAGAGTCACACCATGTGCCTGAGAGCATTGTCCAAATGCTTCTTAAACTCTGACAGGCTTGGTGCTGTGACCACTTCCCTGGGGCCTGTTCCAGTGCCCAACCACAGGCAAGGAAAAAGAAGCCTTAACACCTGCCAAATCCCCATATTTCTGTATGTGACTGCTGGGTAAAGAAATGCTGTCAGTACTGCAATGCCCTGTCAGAGCACAGAACACACCCCTCGTCCTTCCCTGATTCACTAAATATGCAGGACACTTTCTTCTGACCTACCACTCCACAGTAGAAAGTATTGTGACATGCACTGCAACAGGGGACTGCTCCCCTTCTTCATCGGGACCTGAGTGAAGCCAAACTCCTAATGTGCATCTGCAAAGTGCTCCTGGTCCTGGGATTAACTCCTGGAGAACAGTTACACACTTAAAACCTTCAGCTGTCATAAAGCCTTTTTCACACACTCCCTCGCTGGATTGTTCTCCAAACCTGTCATGTGCTCAGGGATAAATCCCTTGATGAAGAGATTTACTTTTTTTTCTTCTTCACATTATTTTAATATATTTTACGATCATTTTAGTCAGTATTTTTTCTTTGGAAATGCAGATTTTAGATCTTGGAGTGCTGAGAACACCCATGCATTCACAAAATGCAATAATTTCTGTTATGGGTTAAATGCGTACAAACATGCAGTGCAGATTTGCCTAGGGCAGGATTCCCCTCTTCTGGGGACCCAATGACTCAGGCAACAAAAAAAAAGAGGCAGGGAGTTGCCCCATCCAGGCTCTTGGCATCAGTTCAGCCTCTTCCCATCTTCTCCCAAGGGATCCACACCCTAGAGGTATGGGGTGGAAAGAGCAGGGCAGCAGGGGAGTCCTATGGGAATGGCTGAAGGGTGAAATTCATCCCCAGTGGGGAAAGCTGGACCCATTAGCTCTGAAGTGACATGCAGGCTCCTGCTGGCTCTCTGCACAGGGGCCAGCCACAGTGGACTGCTTTGTATGAAATCCTGGCCCTGCTCACAGACTACTATGTGTCCAAGAAAATCCTCTTTTTTCTCATCCTCTCTCTCTCCACAAAGAAATTCTTGCACAGAATTTCTTAGAATCCCAGAATGTTGGCCATTTAGCTGAAGTTTCTGGCCGCAGCACAATTATAATTGGTCTCTCATGGACAGGCTCAGCACGGAGGCCAAAAAACTGCAAGGGTTATTAATGACTGAGTTCCCTTCTACTTCCTAACAACCAGACAGGCAGGAAAGCTAGAGGGGAACACTTGGGGCTGAGCCACTACACTCCTCCCATATGCACTGTCCTGGTGCTCCAGTGCCTTCTTGCAGACACAAAGCTGTCCACAGTGCAAACACCAGACAGCACTGAGAGTTGTGAAAAGCAGATCAGGCTTTCAGAAGCCCCTCTGGTGCTCAGAAAACATTTTGGGGGCCTTCTCCCTGCAGTTGCAGTGCACATCAGGGCGAAGCTAGCTGCAACCTTTCCAAAGGCACCTGGTTTGCCACAGGCAAGGTGGGAAGGATAAAGAGACACAGCTGGAATGGGAGACTGAGAAATACAGAGTCAGAGATCCTTCTCTCTCCACCCCTCAAATAAAAAGTCTGTCTCAGGAGAGGTTTGAAGTGAGCAAGAATCATATTATTATGAATATTACTTTCCCATTTGACAACAATCACATGGCACGGTGCCAGCTGGCACTGAGAAGCTGTTGCTGCTTCTCCCTCCTTGCCCGACAAACATCGTGACAAGAATACAGTCCTTGTTAGGTTGAGAACTGAAGAATGGGAGAGGAGAAGCCAAAAACACCTCCTTGAACAATCACTGACAAGTAAACAGAGCTGCACTTGGGAAACACATATTTTAAACATCTCTTCCCTGAGGTTTTGGGAGAGGGGAGCTCGATGCATGGGTTGGGAAGGTGAGCATGTTCACACTTGGGCATATTTCTGTGGTGTCAAACAGACTAGTGGCAGCTATGAGGAGAGTCCGTGATGCCTTCGTTTCACAGGGGAAGATAAAAGTCCATGAAGCTGAGAATTTAGGGACTCATGCCAACATAGCAACTTGGGTAAATTTGGACTGGCACTCCATGCTGGTCACGGCTGTGCTCAGCCTTTGATAAGGGTTTGTCTCACAAGAGCTCCTAGCAATCTATGGTCATTCCAGCAAGCCACTCTCTTATCAAAGGTCATGTCAAAAATTTGGAGGGAAGCAGGCCCAATAAATGCAGATGACATAGGGCATTGTTTATTCATTTTAATGGTCCTAAAATCATACCTCCCACTGACAAAACAACTGTATGGAAGCACTGAGAAAAACTGCTGTTTTTTCAGCAAAACTGTGCATGTCAGCTGCTGTGGTTGAGTAATTTTACACTGAGAGCTAGCACTAAAGGTTTGGAAGAAGTGGATTTAAAAAAGACTTGTGACTAATCCAGCTCTCTGAACATGAACCACTTGTACTTATAAGAAAATCTAAATGAACTGTCACCACAACACAGTTATTAGATTTGTCCAAATGTGCATCTTTTTCCCTTCTAGTCAGCTAGACCAAGATATTAAATTCTGGTAGCTGAAACACTGATTTCACCCAAGCAACATTTGCATCAACCTACCTGAGCAAGGCAGGACAAGATTTGGCCTGTGCAGTCTCTGCCTGATTTGATAAATAAGACAACAGCTGTGTTCTTGTCCTGCCCTAACTTCCCAGGGCTGGCCAAGAGACTCTGTAAAGGGATGTCCCCAAAGGGACATTTATGCATCAATGTTTGGCATCTCCTCCCTAGAAATAATTGTCCAACTATTGTCTCTCCCATGACATGGGTGGCCCTCCAGTGAAGGTCTTATTTCTGTTTCAGTTTTTCTACAACCTTTAGTAAATCTCTTAATTTCTGCTACATCTGAGACAAGTTCAGCTCCACTGTCTTAAACAGGCTGGGGCTCAGATGAAGCTTCACAGATCTCCTTGGACAAAGTCCACCAACTGCTGTCTCCTGAGCAGCCCTTCCTGAGATGGCAGCAAACCAAATCAGTGTGCTAAAAGTGCCATGCAATGCACATGCAATCAAAAAGGCAGAGATCAAGAAGGGCTTCATACCTCATTTCCAGTCTGCAAGGTTCAGGAGGCTGATACAACCTCCTGTATAGCTCTGCCTCTCCTTCTGTCCTTCCTTCCATCTCCAACTGACTCAGGAGACTAAAAAAGGCTCTATGAAACAACAGGTAAATGAAAGAAATAGACCTCTGGTGAATGCCCAAAGGGAACTGTCAGCAAAACCTTTTTAGTGGCCAGTTCTGCCTCCATCTTCCTCCCCAGGCCAAGCATCTCCTAAAAGAGGGCTGCAAGCAGACTAAAGATATCAGGCCTAAGAACACAGCATGGCTGCTCCACAACGCATGAAAGTGAGAGAGAAAGGGGAAGGGAAGGTAACAGCTAATATTCTTCAACAACCTGTCCTCTCATGATTTAGTAAAACTGACACTGTGATCTTGCAAGGTAATAAAGAAGATGGTGTGATCTGCCACCATCCACCCTGTGGTCCTCCTATGTTAAGATTTAGATTGAGCTGTCAGTGACCAAACACAGCTGGTGAGAGAGATATAGTTCTCTGCCTTGATCTGTTTTGGCTTTACTTGCTCCTCCTCTTCCCTACTTGCCTTTCCTATATGTAATTTTGAATTATTAAAAATGAAATTTCCTTGGTGATGGGTTTGCATTAATCTTGGGATGTGTTTGCATTGGTATTACTCTTAGTACCTTCTCTTCCTCAGAGACAAGACAGTTTTGCACATGGATAAGGAATCATTTTTTCAGGCATGACATTCCACCCAGGTCTGGCTGAATTAAACATGTGATTTTTATCAGGATTCATGTAATGGCTAGGTCCCAAGCAAAAGGTAGCGTGGGAGTTGTGGAAGGTTGTCCAAAGCTGGCACATGCTGAAGCCCTTTCTCCAAGCAGCATGATACTCTGCAATGTGTTCCAGTCAGGTGGATTACACAGGGAAAGAGAGTGGCTGGACAGAAGGCCAGCCTTCAAACATGCAATTGTGGCACTCTTCTTTTGGAGCAGGAATGGCTGGTATGAACAGCTGGTTATTGTAGGCAATGTCCCAGCTTCCCTGTCTCCAGTCAAGAGTGCTACACACACTAATGGACTGTCCCTGGTGACCATAGGAGAGAAGTGCAGGCCTTCTGAATGACCAGGGCTTTCTGGGTACATCACAGATTTGAAGGGTGTGGTTAGACACTGAACTGAAAGACTTCGCTTATTCAGCCCCCAGTTTATCACCTCTGTGGAGACCACACCAAAGCAGCCCCATCCTGTTCTATCTTTGCCTATAGCTCTTTTCCTGGTACCCAACAAATACTCATCAATAACAGTACTTAGTGCTTTGTCACATGTGCTTGCCTACTAACCCCAGACCAGAAAATATTTGACCCTGAGTGATGTTTTCTTTCTCCCCAACCATACTTTGTAGTATCAGACTTCAATCTACGTCCAAATCAAACTTCAGCTAAAGAATGTGTTGCTGCTAATGTATAACCAGGGAGTGTGAAGCTGCGTGTGAGAACAGCACACACCACCAGAGTGAGAACAACAGCAAGCACATTGTGCTGCTGCAGAGCATTGTTTGATGTACTTTTTGCAAGGCTGTGTCTGGAGGCCTCAAGTTGAAGCTAGATCCAAATGCAGCTGCCAGTCCATTCCAGGGCCAAAGCACATCATGGAAGAACTGAAGATTCTTTCCTTATACATGTTTGGTGTTAATCTGCACTGCTCAAAGATGCCTAAAACCTGACTAATACCGAATCTGTCTCTTACCCCATGCCACGCTGTATGGAGTCTGTCTGGGAGGAGACTGAACAAGAAGTTCCCTACGTCTGTGGACCTGTCATCAAATCTTGCCTCTCCAAAGCTCGCTGCTGGCCCCGTCCTGTTCCTCTCACATGCAAAGCTTCTGCTGGGTGATGAGCTGAGAGACATTGGGGCAAGGGAGAAGCAGCTTCCAGGATGACTTCAATGGTGTGTTATGCACAAAAAAAGGCAATCCCTACATTTAAGGATTGCAAAGGCATATGTGTAGTCATTCAGCAGGAAGCATTCCTGTAGTCCCACTGAGTATGCATGTGAACACACTGAATTCCCGGGCGCCAGCTAACATGACCAATGCTTGACAAACTGGCACCTGCTCACAGTGGGCAAAGGCGGCTCAATCAAAATTCCCTTGGATCAGCTGAGACACTCCAGTTTGGCAACTGGTTTAGTAGCTGCAGGCCCAGTGTGGGTGAGTGGCAGCAGCACTGTTGCAAGCAGCACAGAGGATCCCCCAGGAAGGAGAGGCTGCATGAGCCCAGTCAGAGCTGCCTCCTACAGCCACAGCAACCACCTCAGATGCACTATGTGCTTCCACCCACCACGGAACATTTCCTAATACCCTCTGGAAAACCCAGCATGCTGCCGAAGGAGAACAGAGTTTGCCTGCATCTAGAGTGCCCAAATCCAAAATATGTGCCACAGCCAGTATGCACAAGGCCAGGTAGAGGCTGGGAGATTTTGCACGGTGCATCCAGAACAACCAGATGGGACAATTTTCACTCAGAGCAATGAGTGAAATGATGGCAGGCCAAGGTGGCTGATGGTGAGCCAGGCCCTCACACAGGTTCCTCAGCATGAGGAACCAGCCAGGAGAACTGAGTAAGAGTCCCAGAGGAAATCAGAATTAATTTTGTGGCTTAAGTGGTCCTAGGAAGCATCTCAGAAAGTACTCAGACTGGGAGCACTCTCTGCACCCCACTGGCTATTGGTGGAGGGACAGCTTGCTATATACACGACTACGGTGCACTGCCGGGGTCCTGCTGCCTCTGCCAGATTTGCTCTGGTTACAGACTGTGCAGGGACTCTCTACAGAGACTGGGCCTGGAACAGGACCCAGACTTTGATGATCTGCTCAGGACAGAAGGAGGTCAAAGAGCCCCTTACCTCCCGGTACTGCCGATCTTGAAGCTCTACTGTAGGTCAAGCCAAGGGACGTACCCTGAGGTGTACAGGTGCTCAGGCACCAGCCCTGCTGATGACTGTGGTATGTGCACAGGAGACAGGATTGCTTGGAAGAACTTGTACGTGCCACAAAACCAGCTACGGCATAGCAGAACAGTAACACTGGGACTCTCAAGACCTGGCTTCTGTCCCCAGCTTTGCCATAGTCTTCACAGGATGATGCTGGGCAAGTAATATCCCTTACCTGTGCCTCCACCTGGGGAAATGTTGCTGCCTTGGTCAGAAGGAGGATAATGAGGGCAAATCTTTAGGCTCCAGGGCTGGAAGCTTCCTGCAGGTTCAGGCTAAGAGAGGATGAGAATGCATTGCCTGACATACCACCAGTGTTTGGTGTCAAAGATGACATCATGGTATGTGAACAAACATTTACCCTCAGAAACAGAAAATAGCAGAAACGTGTATAATTGTTTGCCTTTCGTGCCAACATATTTTCCTCATGTAAAGAGAGGTTCTGGCGGCCCTAAGGAGGCTGAAAGATGCCCATGCTCCCCTGCGAAGGTGGAACTATCAGGCAAGGATGCCAGCCTAGCCGCCTGGGTAAATTTGTGCATGCACTTCATGTTATAATAGACTTTAGTATCTGATAACAGAGACCTGCTGGAGTCTGGCATGAGGACAGAAGGAATCAAAGGTCATGCCATGAATTCCAGTTATGCTGATAGGCATCTATAGTCAGAGGAAGGAGCTCAAGAACAGGAACTGCAAACTGGTGGGGAGGGCTGGAAAACAGAAGCTGGTTCAGGGATGACAGGTATGGGTCATTTTGGATCCCAATTGGGCAACGGGTTATGCATGTTTGCTAGGTACAGAGGAAGGTATTTTCCCTGATGGGGTGCCCATGAACTCTGCCATTACTAGTTTAACAAACAGACTAAACACATTGCAATAGATGCATTAAATAGTTAGCACATGTCTCTCCAGAGACCTCTCCCTCATGGAGGAGCTAATTCATGACACAGGTGGGCTGACCAGCAGATAGGTAGGAGATGCAAATATGGAGTGTGTACCTTGCACCAGGGGAACTGTCTGCACACAGAAATGGCTGAGAACGGATGTGATATAGCACCAAGTTGCTCTGCTCACTGCCTGCTTTTGCCTCATCAGCCTGATGCTATCACTCACCTTGTACCTTACTGCTAGCAGATGCCTGAGTGGCACAGTGCTCTGGGATACACACCGAGGGCTGAGAGAGTTCACACAAAGAGTGAGACTCTGCAGCTGTGCACTGAGACATCTCAGCAATCCCTGCACAGCATAGCTCTGTGCTGGGCTCTGGAGGCAGGAAGAGGGGCTTTAAGATCCTGTGGTACCCAGAAGAAAAAGATGGGACGGGACGGGATGGGATAGAATAGAAATGAAAGATGGGGAAACATGAGAAAATCTCCTAGCAAGTGACTAACACTTCTAGTTGTATTGCAACAAATTATTGTATTTCTTTCTTCATATTCTTCAGAGAAATTACTCCACTGTTTTCACAGTTTTACAACATTATCCTCCAGTCTCAGAGTCAGATGATATGAGATATGCTCACTCTGCCTTTACTTTTCAAATAATTACTTCTATTTTGACTCACCTGCTTCATGGCTGTAGCTTTTTGCCTTATTGCAGGTACTGACATAGGTTTTGGTGACATTGCCTAAAGTCACTTTTGAGACGGGAAAGATCTGGTAAACAGGCAGGAGGTTGAAACAGAGGGACAATACAAAATGTTAGCTTGCATTATCATCAGAGCATCTTTCTTCTTCACTTCTCTGCTGTTAGTGGAATACGTCAGGCAGCGACAGAAGTTACCTGTGAGGAATCGCGCTAGGGGTTGGTTTTAATGAGTGAGTAGTCACAAATCTGGATCACTGAAAGCTGTTTCCAAACTCCTGGCAAACTGATGAGAAAATCTCATGGATTTCAGGGAGGCTTGGCTTCAACTTCACAAAGAACAGCCTGAAATTGAAACATTAGGTGCATAAAACCCCACCCATGCAGTAACTACAAGGAAACTGGACTAAAACTGATAAATCTGAGTCTCAGTGAACAGATTAAATCACCCATTTAAAGCAGGAGAGCTTATTTTTAAATATTAAATAAAACCTTCTTTTCCATTTATCCTTTTAATTATTTTCCATAAGGAAAGGTTGATAGTCATCAGGCTGTAACTCGAAAGACTCTGTTGACTTAAAACCTCATACAGTCTATCTACTAAATTACTGTTACCAGCATACACTTTTATCTACACATACTTATTCACAGCTTTATATGTTTTTATTAGATCTTGATTATTACATCTTTTTTATGCTGGGAAATAGTGAATAATGTATTTTTAATTTGTTACAGGATGACTGTATATCTTTAGAATTGATTCATGTCAGGCTGTAATTAGAATGAAATCTGAATCCATTAAAAACCTCTAAAAACACTTTTATTAAACTCTTAGTTTACTATTTATATAAACCACCTTAAATACCAAAACAGAAAAGAAAAGGTAATACTAAACAAAAGAAACTGTATCAGTGACTAGTGGGTTAAACAGGTTGTTTCAGGATACTATATACCCAAACACTGCAGATCTGCGGGATCTTGTTTTCTCATCCTCATTTTCCTCATAAATCAGAGGAGAAAAACAAGCTTGCCTGTTTTTTTCCAAATTTAATTAAGTTTCTTAAATTTGAATATGCAAGTCACTGAATTTAAGTTGTTGAATAAACTGAAATGGAATAAATAGTCATCTCTTCTACTGATGGAAGAGCAATTGCTCTCAAAAGTGGATTTATCACTTATCAATATTTGGTTCCAGGTGCTTAGGCAGTGTTTTGGTTCAATTTTCTGAAATGTTTTGGCAGGAAGCATGTGTAACTTGATATTTATAAAAATAATCCAGACAAAGAGATGCTTTTTATCAAATACACTAATCACCCAAATACAGATAGCCATTGTTCCACATTTAAATAGCTCTATTTCAAAAGAGATAAAAATTATTGAATTTATAATTCTTAAAATTATTTAAAGTCTGCGATCATTATTGTAAGTTGTCTGCAATTGATGTTAAGGATAGGATGGAACTTTAATTTCCTACCCAGTGACAAGTCTACTTTAGGCTGCCACTAGGAGACTGTGGGTGGCTTCAGCACCACAAATCACTGCCCGAAAGTTTCCACCTGGGAATTACAAGTACCCCCCAGAATGGACAGAGCTGTCAAAGCAGTCATGTCCACTGGGTTTTTTTATCCTCCTCCATCCATGCTATTTGTCCTTTTACAGCCACAAAGGAACTCTTTCTATACTGGTTGCAAGACTGGAGAAAGACCCTGGAAAACATGAACAGAGCATAAAATTGATGTTGATATTCCTGCTTGGATTGGGAAGGTACCTGAAACACCACCTTGAAGATCCTGCACCCCTGGCCTCCCTGCCCACCCTGGGGAGGATATCTAATCATGTGGGAAAGGGGCAGCACCTCCTTGTGGGAAACTGTGAAAAAGGCTAACACACACTGTCCTAAAAGGTTGTAATATTCTTCAGTTTTATTGCCAGTCAGCATTAATTAGTTGGCTACTGTCTTCTTTTAGAATTGTCTCAATCAAGGAGTATCTGTTAGTGATTTATACTTGGCACTTCCCTGATAAAAGTTTTTTCCATTCTAACTCAGTTTGAGCAAGACTTCTTCTTCATGCCAACTTCACTGAAGTGTCTCATCGTTCCTGCTTCTGCTTCTCTTTGTAGTCACTGCCATGGGAGAGGCAAACAGAGAATCTTTGTGCCAGTAGCCTGTCTGCTACTCTTCCATCACCAGCACTCAGTCTGTCATCTTGCCTGGTGGCAACAAACATGTCACCATTAAGAGGAATTGTTTTGGGGTCAGATGCTCCTAACCTCCAGCTTCGCTGGCTTGAAGTCAGTTGAATCTGTGTTACGCCAGCTGAGGATCTGTTCCTTCAGGAAAACAAGGCTTATCAAAAAGGCTGAACAGGGAGAAAAAACAGGGTTTCTTAAAAGGTTAGCTAACACTGCTTTAGCTAAAGCCCACCACAGCCCAATTTCTGGAGGCTTATGGCACGTAAATCTTGGATTAACTTGATATTCAGTAGAGCTTTGCAATCCACTCGTAACACTTTTCAGTTCAGTGTGAAGAACTGGGCCTCTCATGAGCCTCTTTTCAGCATTTCTCCAAAGCTCTGGATATCCTTCTCCAGTGAGGGATTTGGAGGGGATGCATTATGAGCAGGACACTAATCTTCTCCTCATTGTGGCGTGCAGGGAACGGAATCTCAGATGCCATCATATGGCATTTGATCCCTATTTCATCCTTTGGGTAACCTGGTGGAGACCAATATGTAGCCCTTTCAGCCCATACTCCAGCATTTAACTGCTAGAGATGTTCTGGTGTCAAGTTTTTACAGATGTTTTTTGGCAGAAGAATATATCTAGCTCCTAAACTAACTTGAGTAGACAAGGCAGTTTTCTGTCACTGCTGGAACACTACTGTCAGTCACTGCTGTTCAGAACTTTTATATATGTCTCAGGGGCCATGACAAAGCAGAGCAAAAACCAGAAGCTCAGTCTGTTAAGGAACCATGGTGCTCACATTTTTAGTTTCCAGGTTCACTCTTTCTTTTTTCTTCTTTTTTTTTTTTCTTTTTTATTTTTTATTTTATTTTATTTTATTCCTGAGACATCTATGGTTTGCAATTCAGTGCAGGCTGCTGGCTACAAGAAACAATTAACCATGCCTCCAATCAGGACGGAAACAGAAAGGTACGGAGAGTAGATTAAGATCAAATCCCCAAACATAAAAGGAAATATAAAGCAAAAAAAATTGAAAAGTGGAACGGCATGCTTCATCTCTATCATTGATAAAATATTTTGCAATCCTGGAAAACTTAATAGCTTCTTTGGAATAATCTTTATGACCTTAAAGGGGTGATAAGGAAGGTAATAAAAAACTGTTTCTGAAAGGTTATGCGTTTTCCTAGTCAACTCAGTTTTTCCTTCTCACATCCAAGGCTAATATTCAAAAGGAAGTTTGATACATATGGGTTGTGTCAGAACTTGGAAGCTATTTATTTAGTTGCTCCCAAGATACTACCTATGGAACCTTGCAGAGCAGGGCAAGAAAGGGAGCCCTGTGAAGTGGCAACGGCGTCAGAAAAGGGAAGGGTGCATAGCTCAAACTGCTCAAGTTTATTAAAACAAAACAGGTCAGTGGAGTTGCCCAGAGACTTACACAAGGCAGAAAGTAGCACTCTACAGGAGAGGAGAAGGGAGACTGTTAAAAGGCAAAGCCATTCCAGTTTGTTTATGGCCGGAGATAACTGTCTTGTGGTGTGTCTGTTCTCCATAGCTGACAGAGTAAATCACACCCTTTATCTCCACAGCAGATGAGAATTTGGACTGGGCTGTTGTTTTGTGAGCTGCAGATTAAAGCAAATGGGGCTGTTATTTATTATTATGGCTATAATTATTATTTTGTTCCTGCCATCTCTGCATTTCATTCTCTACATAAGGAATTTCACCACAACGATTTCTTGCAGGCAATGTTAGGCATCATAATAGCATAAAAGGATAAAAGCTTGATCCACCTGAAAAGGGTATATAAGAAAGGTGGCTTGGCAGTTGCGTAGAGGCAAGGGAAATGATCAAATGTGTTTTGGGATCCTGACACTCTCACTCTGGGCTGAAGGTCAGCACAAAGTCAGATATGACATCTAGGAACATGGAAGGGCCTGTTGCCCACTGACACATCTGTCCCAGTACCAATCTCCTTCTGTTCTGCTCACTTCTCCTGTGCCAGAAATCCAGCTTCATACCATAAACACTGCCCTCTGTGTTCCAATTCCCTGCTCCTTGGTGTAGACAGGCACCTCTTGCAGAGATGTTAGGCATGCAGCTCTCACATCTCAGTAAGGGTACTCTCAGTTTCAGGTACCCAAATTTCAGTATTTATTTTATGATTTATTTTCCACTTCAGAAGTGGAAGCCTGCTGTCCCTTTTCATGCCTCCTCTTTGGCTCCTGTGGTACATTGCTCCTTCCTTTTCACAACTTCAGCTCAGTGACAGGGCAGAGCCACTTATATTGAGAGCCCTTCCTGAAATAAGGCAGCACCCAGATTCCACTGAAGATCATATGATGAGAGAACACGTGATAACACAGAAGACACCAGTACTATTTTTCATGTTTTCAGGTCTGTAAGAACAAATGAGAGCTCTTTGCTAGTTTTCAGATCCAGTCTGATCCAGTGACACCTACTGAGTGGGCCATGACCTAGGAAGCATCTCAGCAGCTCCAGGAACAGGTCCCTGGGAGGAAACATGAACCACATTCTTTTGAGCCGTTTGCTGGGAGCTAGTCAGAGGAACAAAGGAGCTTTATCTTTCATGGGAAAATGCTGAATCATCAAAATCCACATTCTTCATAGGGGCACATCAGTTTTCATGACATTTTCAGCAAGAAGCTTCCCTAATGCAGGATAGAAAGAAGGTTATTTTTATTTTTGTGGAGGGCAGAGACTTGAAAGGGACAGACAGGGATAAGAGGATACAACCATATTCAGTCCATTGTACAAACAATGTGAGAGTCATTTCAAGTTTTGCTCTGTCTGGTCCAGAAGCAGGGCTGGATCTGCTCTGAGCAAACACCTGCATGCTAGAGAACAGCTGGAAGGGACAGCGGTGTAAATGCCTCTCCTTGTATAATTTTTGCAAGACACATTTGAAAAGGCCAGAGTCCGTCCCATGTTAGAATAGCAGTTCTGACACCCTGCAAATATCTGTACCTGAGGAATTGGCTCTCGCAGCCAAATGGATGCTTTGCATTCTCCTACACCTCATCTGCATCCTTCCAATTCACCAAGCTGCAGCAGCAGCTGTGCCACACATCAGGGTTACATCCCTACAGGACAAAAGGGAATAAGACATGAGTTCTCTCCTTCACTCGGAGTACTGCTTCCTTTCTTTCTTGTGCAGAAGCTTTTCTCCTTATCAGCCAACCTCTGTCACGCCATCACAGAATAGCTTCTTGGCTGCAAGAGCATTGGTTTCTTTCATGCTACGCCTATTTACCCCAGTAGAGGATCTGGGCCCCTGGAGCACAGCAAGGATGCTCCACCCCAGCATTCAGGCCTTTCTGGAACAAGCTCACAAGAACACTGCCCCCTTCTATCCTGACCTGTCAGAAATGCATCAACCTGCTGCTGCAATATCCACCTGGACAGGAATGCTGCTCTTTAGGGTCCCTCTCTTCCCCCAACAGGTCTGGCCCTGTCTCATAGGTCCTTGCTACTGGGTGAAATACACTTTCTTTTGGCACAGAGACACCTTTGTTCACTTGGCTCTGCTCTTTTCAAGGGATCACCCACACCCCCTGCAGCTCTTACCCTGAGCTCACTTCCTTTTTGATGCCCCTGAAAGTGTGGCATTTTCTGATTAATTTACACCCAAGCTCAATTCAAAAGAGCCCTGATGTGTATTTTTTTAGTGGGCCAGGCTTTGGCAAAGCGGAAATCCTTCTCAGGTGTGGCCACTCTCTTCTCCTAACAGGTAGCCATTTCCATAACTAATGCA
Organism: Pardalotus punctatus; assembly: GCA_013400915.1. Classification (NCBI taxonomy): domain Eukaryota; kingdom Metazoa; phylum Chordata; class Aves; order Passeriformes; family Pardalotidae; genus Pardalotus; species Pardalotus punctatus. Next base: position 250,507 of record VZTX01014541.1, read on the forward strand.
GATATTCATTCTTCCTTACATGTGGCTGGGAGCCTCAATTCCTGGGAGGGAAGAGCACAGTGTGACTTGTATGGTCCATAGTGTTACAGGCCTTTGAAACTGCATTTTCTAGTCCTTCAGCTTCTCGCTGGCTCCAACAGGACAAAATTTAAAGCAGGTCTGTGCTCTAGTGAGTAACTGATGTAATTACGCTCACTTGTTACAAGGCGAAGCTTTCACAAGAGGGGGAGGCGGTGGCTCCACGCCAGGAGGTGTGTCCCCGATGACAAGCCGCGGAGCCAATCACAGCCCTGAAAGATCATCACATTCATACCAAAAAGAAAAGAAACCACCCCAGGGTATTTATATTGAGGAAGGAGGGGAAAAAAAAAAAAAAAAAA
>VZTX01014541.1:251702-322562 GCA_013400915.1 Pardalotus punctatus
CAGCGGGGCCGGACTCAGCGGGGCCGGACTCAGCGCTGCCCCCCGGCAAGGGCACCCCGGCGCGGCCGCCAGGGACCTCCCCGCCCTCCGCGGCCTGGGTCAGAGCCGTGGGCCCCGGCGCTCTGTGTAACCCTGCCCGTGTCTGCCCGGCCTGCGGGCCGCACAGCTGCCGAGGGCAGAGGCGCTGTGGCAAGCGGTGGCCTGTAATAGAAGGGATATGGCCCGCCCCAGGCTGCAGGGGCAGCGGTGGGGAGAAGCCTGAGTGTTGCTCTGCGATGGCTGGTGGTGCCGCGCTGTCAGCCCCGGTTCTTTGTTCCCTCTCCTCCCCACCTCCCGCACAATCGTCTGACTGTTTCAGGCACGTATAGCTCTGGCTACTCAGCCCCTCCCCTTGCAAAAAACAGGAGACCAAGGAAACTCCTCTCCCATCCGCATCGGATGAGAAATGGGGAGGAGACCTTTCCCATGCCATACTAGGCTGTCAGTGGTAGCTTTCTGTGGGACTGGAGTATCTCTGGCTCCGAACCAGGCAGCGGTCCTGGGTTGCCAACTGACCAGTCTCCGGTGGCCACACAGTGTGGTCTACTTGGGCTGGGCAACAGGGCTGCTGCTGAAACACCAAAAGTCTTAGGGGAGGGAATGGGGTAGGGAAGAATGAGCACATCCAGGTGGGGACTTTCAGTCCAGCCAGAGGTCTCAGGGGCGAAGTGCAGTGCCTTCTCCTTTGACGGGGTGATGACCTCAGTGGAAATGTGTGGGCTCAGTCTAGAGGTGCCCATCTTGTAGCAGCTCAATAGAGAGCCCACATTGTGGGGCAGCCATGCCAGATGTCAGGCTTGCTGTCACAGCTGCTTTGCCAAAGGTGGTTCTCTGAACACCACCTCCCTCCCCTGCATTACAGTCTCTTCTCTCCCTTCCCATAAGACTTTCAAGCTGCCTCTCTTCAGCATTGCTCCCCCCTTCTCCTCACACGAAGACTGTAGCTCACTCCCCTTCTCGGTTAAGACCACCCATTGCCATGGTAACATTGCATCTTACAAAGTTGCAAGCAGACACAAAGATACGTTTCTCCCCTGCTTTACAGCCCCCCTTCCCTCCATCCCAGTAATACGCCAGGGCTTTGCTTGTAGGGAGGAGATGGAGAACTCTTGCATTTCATTTTCATTGAGGAGGGAGAAAATATTCCAGCCCCTTTGCTCCACAAGTGCTGAAGCCTGTGGTCACTGTAAGAAAAGAGCTGTCATTCATGGACCACCTGGAAGCCATTGAAGGCAGTGGTGCCGCAGGTGGATACTGGTAGTGAAGATACTGCACTGGGAAAGAGTGTCTGCCAGTTAGAGGGGATAGGGCCCATGGAAGACAAAAGAGGGGAACTAAGACCTGTATTTCATCCACTCTGAGCAGAAAAAAAACTCTGCTGTGGTTGTGTTTTGTTGCTGCCTCCCTGAGCAGCTCTGGTTCTCTTCCCAGACTCATTTCTTCATCTTACAGAGATAAAGCTAATTGGCCTGTCTCCAGGTCTGCTGGCACCCCTTGATGACACAGTCACACCATGAATAATGGGGTGGTACTACTTACACAGCAGTAGTGGCAATTTAATACTACCCTGGATGCACCCACAGTTCACTGCAGCCATGGCTATGATTGCACTGAGGACAACAGTTTATATTCATCAATCTCTTGTTGACTTTTCTTTTCCTTCCCTTCTCTCTTAGTTACATCTCCCTCTTCTCTCCCAGTGGATCTGCCCCAGGCCGATCAACTCTGAACAAAATCTTTCTTTCATCCTCCTTTTTGTGTCTTTTCTTCTCTTTCAGTTTCTCCAAGACATTCTTTCCCTTTGAAACCAGTGAAGGATGTCCCATATTTCCTGATCTGTTTGTAAGTCTGGTCCCTCCCAGTTTATCATTTTTGTTGTATAGTTGCCATAGCGGGCTGTCACATTCTCTCTTACCTTGCTTTAAGTACTCCATAAGTCCTCGCCTCTTCCACAGACTCCCCTTCCCTGAGTTAACCTTACTACCATCACCACTGACTTCTCTGCCCTGACCTGTCTCTGATTCACCCCACCATGTTATTCTAGAGGTGGGTTTGTGGTCACAGTGCAAAGCTTCGGGCCACTCTGCTGGCGTCAAGTGCTATGACTTGCCACGTGCTACTGTAGTGCATCTGTGCCGGGCTTTTGTGCTCTCCACAGCTGTGCAGGAGAGCTTGGTGTGAACATTAGGAGCTGCATGCAAATGTGCTGCTGAAACTGCCGACTGCCCCAAGGCAGGAGTATGTTCACAGCACCTGAGAACTGGCTTTGAACATTCCTATTTAATGTAAAGATGTTATAATAAAATAATATTTTTAAAAGATAGCTGGACTAAGGAGAAGGATTGGTATCAATAATGTTTATGCTTTGGCAGCCCTGAGAGAGCAAATGGCATGGAAAGGAAAGGAATCTCCTAATATATTTTGCAGGAAAGGGAAGAATCTGAAAGGAAAAAAAGAACTGGTGCCATTAAAGTGAAGAAAAGCAATAGAAACCATTCGTGATATACAATCTGGACTCATCCCAGCATATTTCAATAAAATAAAAATAAACATGTAGGCGATTCCAGGCTTTAATTATCTTTGACAAACTCCACTGTCAAAGTCCCTCTGATCAACTGCAAATTTTGCACCCTTCTGAGCATGAATGAGAATTAGGAGGAAAACTACAGTAAATGAGGCTGTAGCAACAATGGACTTTCCGAGAGGCTGAGAAAAGTCCACAGAGAGGAAAATCTGCCAAGCCAGAAGTGCAAAGGCACCCCTGACCCCACTGCTCTCGTCCCTACATGTTCCTTCCTCAGCGAGGAAAACTGTAAACTCAGCAACACCCATGACAATCAGCAGGGTCAAATCCAAACATGAATTTTTGTTTGCAAGTCAGAGCTTGGCCTAAATCCTTCTGTAGTCCACCCATGTTCCAGCCATTGTTCTAGTCCAAACGTTTACCAGTGCTCTTTTCTAGCCTTCTGCTTATTCTCATGGTCCTTTTCTCTAACTTTTCTCTCTATTCTAATTTTTCCTTGAGATCTTGCCAACATTCCAACACACTATGTCAGGAGCACCCACTCCATGCTAATTTTACAGTCATGATCTTTTCCTTACTGTCTGATCTCCTTCACTCTGACATGGAAGCTGGAGCCCTGGCCTTTGTGCAAAACTCAGGCATTGCCATGCCAGCTGACCTCTGCTAGGGAGTGCTGCTGCCATGGGATTTTATTGGAACACTATACCTTGGGTACAGAGTTCTAGTAATCACCTTCTGCCCTCCCTGTAGTCACAGGGACAAAGACACATCTCTACAAAAAGCAAGACAGACTGTAGTTGACCTGAATATTTCTCTGGGTGTTCATTGACCGTAAAGTAAAGCCAAGGATTTATGAACCCCCTATTTTGTGTAAAGTGAGATGAATTCAAGTTTTTTTGGACACTATTGCTATTTTCCCATAGTAGTTTTTCTTCCTCATAACAGATAGGCCACAATCCCATGAGAAAAGCCTCCCAAGAAACAGGATACCTTTTCTTCCCATCAAATGCTGTTTGCTTGGCTCTCTAGCCTAGCTAGAGCTCAGATAGCTGCTGCTCTCCCAGGGCAGTGGGCCTGGCAGCATCCAGCTATACCTACTGAGTTTTAGGCAGGACATACAGGTCTTGTATTTAATTCAGGTGGGCTCTCCTCTTCCATTCACCAGCTAGAAATTCCTTAGCACAATCCATATTGTCCCAGACTCTAGGATACCTTTCACATGTACAGAGGACAAACCTACATCATGCAGCCTGAGCCTGAATATCATGGGCCTCTTCCCTCAGTTAGAGAGGGAAGTTAGAGAGTTAGTTTCCAGAGAGGCTGTGCTGATTTACACCAGTCAAGGAGAGAGCCCTCTCGATGCAGTGACAGCCCTTAACTACATAACGCAGGTCTCCTGGGCTGCTTGGAAGGATCATAGTCCCCCTTGGGCTGCCGCCTTCACTTCTGATTCCTTGTGAAACTGTTACGGCTGGAGGAAAGTCACCACTATGAAAAGGAACATACTACCCACAATATTCTTTCTAGCTTTGACAAGCTTGTCCCCTCCTATGTTGCTCAGACAAGCTCCCAGACATGACAACACACTTTGGCCCCTTCTCTCAGCCTTTTCAGAGCTACCCTGGGAATCTGAAGAGTCCTTGGGTAAACAGCAGTGTCAAATATTCAGTCATCACTGGGCAAAAAAANAAAGAGAAAAAGAGACTGAGAACCTGCAACTTTGTTAACTAACTCTGCAGCGGAATTGAAAAAGGCCAGGCCGGTCCCCCTACAAATCTTGTTTCCTATCCCCACCCCTCTCTCAAGCATCTCTGGAAATCTGTCTGTAAACCCGAGTGAAAAGTTCAGCTGCTTGGAGTGGTCCTCCTCTCCCCCTGCTAGGCAACCTCATGAGCTGCTGCTTATGGGGCTGCCTGCCCTGGCCGGAGCAGACCTTGTCTTTGGCAGGCAGGTGGGCAGCGATCCCTTGATGCCAGCAGGGCAGGGAGCAGGACCGGCCAGGAACCCCCAGGATTAATAATTACCTTCACAGCACCCAGCACGCTGGCATGGGCTCCCAGCTGCTCGTACCTCTGTTAAACAGCTACAGAAAGAGAAGGCAGGTTTAGCTTTAACCAAGGGGTAAACGGTCAGCACTTGCAAATGCTGAACCACCAAAAACCAGCCAGTCACAGGTTATTTATTCCACTTGCACAAGAGGACTGTGAGGTCCAAAGGATGACAGGGGCCGTGGCAGCCTACAAACCCAATTTTCTGCCCCTGGCGTGTTGGACGAACCAGGGTAAAAAATCCTAAAAATCCTTCCCTTCCCTGAGCGTCGTTTCTTCCCGCCCGCCCTCTCTGCTGCCTTTCTCTGTTCTGACTGCCTGTTCCCGAGTACAGATTGTCTCGGACCGCTTTGTGCGGAACCTCGCACAATGGGGTGGTAATATAACCTCAGCGCGAACGAGCTGCCATTAATAATAATAATAAAANGGAGAGAAACCATTCAGTTTGTGTGGGGTGGCACCCCCAAAAGCATGGAGAAGCTGCACATTGAGCACAGGAATACCTGTTCAGAAGAGCAGTGTTTAAAGGACACTGATTTCTGGTCCTTTTCCTTATCACCTCTTCCCATCCTGTATCACTGACTTCCTCACAGCTGCCTTTCCTCTCTATCTTGCCTTCTCTTATGCACAGACCAGGAAAAGGCATTGAACTGTCCAGTTGTTAATTCTGTAACTTGATCCTCCAGAATAGGTCAGACGTACCTGTTTTCTGAGAATATTTTTTATTGGCTTGTAAAATAATCATTTGGCTTGTTCTGATCTTTGAGTGGCAGGTGCATCTCTGAACAGCATGAAAAGATTTCAAGGCTGGGCTGTGATACTGCTTCTTCTGTGTTCCTCTTCACATTGAAAAAGGCCAAAAGCGCCTTTCTGTTCCTAGGCATTATCTCTTCACATACCTAATTATAAATTATATAGAATATGGAGACTTTTCTGGAGACTTACAGCAGAAGAACAAGAAGCAACAGAACAAGTTGTAGCAAGAGAAAATATAATTAGATATTAGGAAACATTTTTACACAATGAGGGTGGTCAAACACTGGAACATGCTGTCCAGAGATTGTGTAATGTCCAGCCCTGGAGATCTTCAACTGGACAAAGCCCTGAGCAACAAGATCTAGCTCTGAAGGTGGATCTAACATAAAGATTTGCCATGCTTTGAGCAAATGCTTGGACCAGATGACCTCCAGAAGTGCCTTGTAACCTAAATTATTATATGAGTCATGAATCTGTAATTGCCGGAGCAAGCTGTGCTTCCCTTTGTCACAGTACCCTATGCAGTACCCTGCAGCAACTTCAAAATCTTCTCTGCCAGCTCATGATGTCTCAGTCTTGAATCACTAGGAGACCCTTATTAAAGAAGCCCAGGTGGCTCCCAGCAAACCAGAAACTTAAGAGACTGCTCTGACAGTCCCCATTGCACACCCTCAAACCACCTGAGCAAGCCAGAGCAGGGTATGACCAAAGTTTGGATTGACAGCACATCCTGCACAGGGAAGAACTGTGTGGGTCATGCTGCCCATTCTCTTCTAATGAAGAGATGAATTGCCTGCATCCTTGCCTGGTGAACTCCTGTGACACTGTAGAGTGTTAGATATATCTAAAGACTCCTCTTCACAGGAAAGAAATGTCTAACACATGGGACACCAGATTCCAGAGCCACCTCACTCTCAGGATTATTTTGGAGGGATGCTCCCTGATAGTTAAAAAGGAGAGGAAAAAGACAAAGGTTAAGGACTCCATAAATGCCTGTTGGCCATGTAGAAAATACCTCCAGGGTTGCTCTTTGCTATTGCCTAAATCTGCTTGCCTTTCTTACTGCTTCTGCTCTTTAAAAAGGAGCCAGATTACCCCAGACAGTCATGATGTCCTACATCCCAATGTGCCTAGGTTTTGGAATCCCTTAGCATCACATTTTACTTAGGTTCCCATGCTGCAGTAAAAAAATATTACTGCCCTCTCCTCAGTGCCTCCAGAGCACTTATCTCCAGGAGCAGCTGTAGAAGAGCCAGGAAAAGCAGAGAATGCTAGATGTTTGAAAGGTTCCTTGGAAGGAAGCAGCTACCGTTTGAGGTTTGGACATGGATGCAGACAAACACAAATATGTGCATCTATGTGTACACTCCCTTTCCCAGTCAGCAGCATGTAGTATGTTTCCCCACTGCAACAAACATCCTCCTGGAAACTGTGGGTGTTGCTGAACAAGCAGTACAGCCCCAGATAAATTCATGATGGCAACTGATAGAGGGAGAGAATCACCTAACTGGCTTTCTCCATAAAACGTGCCATTTAGCCACTGACTTCTGAACCTGATCTCCAGGGAGATTTATGGAAACCCTTCAAAGAAGAAGCTGGGAGCTAAATTCCACGGTACTTCTGGATTGCAAAGCTCATTGACTCTGTAAATGCAGTATTTGATGACACAACATTTCGTATTTCTCACTACTTTTTATCCCTCACCTTTTTACAAGTGCTAACCACCTTTTTTTCAAACTGCCCAGTTGATTACCAAACCCAAATTAAACTCAAAACATTTGTTCTTAGCCAGTACTTTCCAGGAGTTTGCTGGTTTTGGTTCAAAATTGAGAAGGAGGCTTTTGTGCCTGTAAGTTTTCCCAATTTTTTCCAAAACATGACTGGGTCAAAAGAAATTGGTTCTCCCTACAAGCCTATCTGTTTCATAGCTGGAAGAGCTTGGTGGTTGCACCAGTGCTATTGCTACTGCCATGGAGAGGCTGTGCTTGCCAGAGGAGACAACATGACTCAGATGCCAAGGAAGGCAGATGACTGATGAAAACCTTAAATTCATGATGAAGCCCAAAACTGTAACTCAGGCAGAGATGCAGACACACAGTGAGGAGGGAGCAGGTGACTAGGGCAAAGGACCTGCCAGCATGTCACATGACCTGGGGAAATGTATCCTGGGGTGGGAATTGCTTCAGAAACAAGGGGCCTTAGCCATTTTCATCCAACCCTCCCCCAGCTAAACAGATTATGATGGAAAAAGAAGATGACACAAATGGCCAGAAAGAATTAAGTGATCCCTGAGTGGGATAAATGAGCTGACTAAATTGTTGGTGCTGTGGGATGCAATCTGTTTAGATCTGACAGAGATCAGAGCAGAGAGGCTACTTACTGTACAGGGCCTCTCTGCATGCTGTAGAATACCAGTAGATACTAATGGGAAGTTTAATGGCTAACATGAGATGAGCACACACATATATATATAATAAAGCAGGACAAAAATCAGAGCTGGTGTCTGCTGTAAGCATGTACAGCTCAGGCAAAAAATCAATACATTCCTGCCTAGTCACACAATGCTAATGGCAAGGTCCCAGTACATGGTAGTCATGGAGGATTTTAATTACCATTGCTGCATGTCTGCCGGGAAATGCACAATGCTAAACACCATCCAGCAGGAACTTTCTCAAAGAGTTTGAATACCATTCTCTGATTCAAAGCACTAGAAAGACATGCTAGGCTGATAGCTCAGTAAGCCAGTAATGGGATATGGAGCCTTTCACCTCGAGGTCACCTTCTAGTGACCCATGGTTATTACCATCTGATTGCTGTTGCCTGTGTGAAATGAAGTGAGGAGCTTCGACCAGTTCCTCATGGCCAAGTGCCTCTATCGCACAAAACCTGATGCCGCCGTTGGTGCTAATTGGCCCTGCTGGTCACCAGCCTCTCTGGGAAGGCCGGGGACCCTGGCTCCCTGCTCCCTACTGGGGGGCATCCCTGTCAGAGACATCAGCCCAGTGCCCCCAGGGCTGACGCTCAGATGATTGGGTAGGCTGGAGCTCTTTGAGGGTCCTTTCATGTTGTGTAGGCTCCTTGGGAGGAGGGCGATTCTGCCTTTTCGAAAGGAAGGTTTAGGAAGGTCTGTCTCCTTTAAGACAGGGAGAAGCCCCCCTTTCAGCAGCTCTCCCAGCTGACACACAATGGCATGCCACCTCCTCGGCTGCACAGAAATGATAATCAGAGGTTCAGCTCACAGGAGAGAAAGGGAGCTGCTCCCTGCCCTCCNTCACACGAGATGAGGTGGCAGATGGGTCGTTAGGGCCGCATTGGCTTTTTTAACTCCTTCCTCCCCCTCCCATCCCGATCCAGAAGGGTGCCTATAGGCACACACAAAGCGAGGAAGCCCTGGTCCAAGGGCTGGTTTTGCCATGGCGAGGAGTCGAAGCTGTTTGCATGGAGGGCCACTCTGTATCATATCAATATCACAGTGTTACATCAGTTGCTTGTTTAAAAGATATTATCTGTGCTGAGGTATTTGTTTCCATCCCATTTCAGTCCGCAGTTCTTCCAGGCTCCCACATTCAGACAGGGGAGATGTATCTGAGAGGGATATGGGGAGTCGGCACATCACAGAGGGATGGGAAAAAGGAAGTGCCTTCCTGTCCAGTGGCTCCATCTGCTTTATTTCATGGCCATTATTCACACAGATTGGCAGGGACAAGCTCTCCCCCTCCACCTCAGCATGGACTGCCAATGTTTTCTTAGCCAAGTAAACTTCACTGACCCAACCTCCATGAGGCAGTGCTATTCCTGGTGCAGGGGCAAAGCCTGTGAAGCTCCTCAGGGTCTTTTGCCACCTCTTTTCTTCCAGGATGCTCTGAACTCCAGCAGCTTGAGGGATGGCTGCAGGAGAAAGCACCTACCTGCTATGTGCCTGTCTTTGGTGGCTTTTCTCCAGTGGTGGTGGTATGTGCTGTCAAACTAGAGCCTGGCAATCCAAGCTGAGCTCTGCTACTGATTACATTGCTTCAGTCTGATCCCATTACCCCTGGTCTACAGGGACCTGGAGTTATGCCACTGTTTATTACCAGGCAATAATAACATTAGAAACAATAGTTCCTGTCATAGAGGTTAAGGGGAAGTTGGGGCATCTTCAATGAATTCTGTGGCATTTCCAGCATTTTTTGGGAGTGCGTTATTGTTGCTCTTTTTTTATTGTTGTGTCATATTTATTATGTGTGTGCTGCTTGTACTCAATCTGCTTGGCCCATTTTAAAAGGCCACACCATGCAAAGGGGTGCTGCTCAGGAGAAGGCCATGTGTGCTCTGTTAACACAAGCAGTGCTTTGCTTCTGGAGATGTGTTTGGTACATCACTATGACCCACAGTTTGGCAATACCGGTACAATCAAGAACTGTACATATTACTGTTGCCTTTGGACCTGCCTTGCAGCCTCCCCCCTAGCCTAGTCCTGGCCCCACAGCTCTACCCTACTTGCTCCTGCCCCATAGATCCTGCTATGCCCTTCCTCCGACTCTGCCAAGTCCCTTTTCTTTCCATTGCTATAATTTTATTCAATTGCAAATTCTTAATCTTTACTCAATTAACGCATTGCATTGACCCTGTCTCTTGTGGCATCTTCCACAAAAAATACCTATCTGACACTGAACTAAAATACCTATGTCAAGTGTCTGCTTAGAAACAAGCCCTGTAGCAATAAGGTGGGAGTCAGCAATCTTTGAAGGGCCACATTCTACTGTAGGTTCCCATACTGTTACCATGACCATGCATTTCATCGATGGCGTCTTGCCCTCTTTGGGAAGCAATGGGTGTTCATAGACAGTGTCTGCACATACAAGATGTGTTACTTGTTTTCTTCCTTTATGTCCAGCTTCCCAGAGATCAAAATGCAGAATTCAGGAAAGCAGAGGCTCTTCTTCATCCTTAAAAAGTTCTTTGATCTAAGCCAGTACAATCCTGATGCAGTGAGCAATCCTACTGAATTAACAGCCATCAATTTTCCAGAACCTCACCCAGACATCCATTTAACATACCAGCAGTATTCCTACCCTCATAAAACCAGACATTGCCAGTGTTTCCAATCCAGAAAAGATGTGTGGACTCAAGGATTCCACCAGAGCCACCTGATCTCAGCAGGAACCTCCATGGACCTCTGCAGCCACTGAACTGTGCTTTCAATGAGCCAGAGTCCTGTGCTTATGGTGCACTGTCTTCTCTCTCTCTCTCTCTCTTTCATTTGGGAGAGAATTCATCTGAGTTGACTTCAGACAGTAGCTCCAGCTGCATGGAGGGTTTTCAATCCATTTTCTGCTCATGCATCTTCTGCGTGACAACTGCAAGTCCCAATCAGGCCAGGCCATGTCTTAAATCAGAGCAGGAGTCAGACTTGGCTGCTTCAAGCTGCCAGCACTGCGCTGGGGAGTCAGAAGCAGTCCCAGGGGCTCGCCAGAGGATCAGGATCTGCTGGGCACAGGCTGTTGCAGTGGCAGGCTTTCAGGAGAGGCGAAGGTACAGAGGCTTTCCCCTGGGTGGAGGTCTGGCTGGTGGTGATGTTTGAGCACCTGGAGCCATGCAGCAGTGGAGGAAAGCCTTCCTATTATCCTCTGGTGACAAAAAGAGCCTGTGAAACAGATGTCCAAAGCCACGCTCTTCAGGATGCAGATTGCTCCACAGCTTTGAGCTGATCAGTGAGCCTCCCGCCCTCCTCCCCATCCTGCTGTACATGTGTTTCAAACGACAATTACATTTGTATTTTACAAAATACACTGCTCATAAGAGGAGAGGAAGCCATGGCACTCCCTGCCCCCACTCCTCTGGGCTCCCATTAAGTCTGTTTGCCTGTGATTTCTTCCAAATGACAGAGCCAGTCTGTTAGCAGTTAAGTTAAACAGAGCTTGTCCTGTAATAACCCCGTCCAGGCCGCTAATTGGTACCAGTACCTACTCCCTGCCTCCTCCTCGCTGCTGGCAGGGCTCAGTCTGCTGCTCTCCTGCCAGATCAACAAGAGAAGGGGTGTCACCTGCTGGCCTTTGCTCTGGGACAGGGACTCTCTTGCCAGGGCACAGGTAGCATTGGTATGGGGAGACGAGCAAGGATGGGAAGGGCTTTTCCAAAGAAAGCAATGACCACATATCCATGAATGTGCTGTCTTCACTGCTGAAATTGAAGACAGCAGTTGCTCTGCCTGATCTGGCCACAAAGTCATCCTAATCCACTCCTTATGACTTTGAGCGCATTGCTGTTCAAACAATAATGGCATCCCAGCATCACCACAGCAACATATGGCTTCACAGCAGGGAGGGCAGGCAAGGTACTGCTCCAGCTGAACACCGCTATGCAGTGCTGATCCCATGAGGTGTCCAGCTTCCCTGGAGATGCAGCTATTGCTACTACCAAAATGCTCAGATTATCTTATAATGGTCAGCCCTCATATAGCACTATGCACTAGGAAAAATTCAAGTTGAGCAACAGGTGAAAATAAAGATCCTGGGAAGGAACATACTTGCAGCACTGCCCAGTCCCTTGGAGAAACACAGGTGACTGGGCAGAAGTCAAGGTTTGTTGTTTGGTGCTCATAGTACTTGGGTTCAAGTCCTTTGGATGACTTTTGGGAGTATGATACTATTTCACTTCCATGAGAAACTGTATTTTACTGCTCAAGAAACTTCTAGACATCACATTTCAGCCCCCTGCACAAAATAGGCAAAATAGAATTATTTTTGCAGTAATTTGCCTCTCAGAGAACATACTTGCTCCTCTGCTCAGGGATCAGCAACACCCTCTACATGTGAGGAGCCACCCCCACTAATACACACTGAATTTCAAATATTTGCTGTCGAGTCACAGGAAAAGAGGCGACCAGATGTTTTCATTGATTAAATCAACAAACAAATGCAAGACTGCAAGAAGAATGCAACTTCATAGTGAGCGCAGTTTGAGGAAAAGAATAAGAAAGTCGAATTTGACAGGCTGCTCATTGTGAAATATTTGTGCCACTCCTATTATTATTAGTCACTTGTTGTACATTTCCAAAGCAGTTAACTCATTAATCCTCACAGGGCCAGTGGGAGAGAAGACAGTTTTTACCCATTAAGTAAAACCTTGGTTGTCAATGGTGCCAAATGTTTTGGCTGCTGGGAGGCTACCGGAAAAGAGGATGCTCCGAACTCTTGGAAAGTAGGGTTTTGCTAGGGCAGCACAAGATATTAGAAGTTCTCATTTTGCCTGTATCCAGGGTAAAAATGGTCTACCTTCTGCCCAGAGAGGCCTCCCCACAGTATGTGCAGGCATTGGAGGAGTAATTTGAGCCTGCACCCTTCTCTGAAGGCCGTTGGAATGATCCTGAAGAATGGTCCCAGGCCCCTGACAGAACAGCTGTCAGGCCTGATGCTCTTCCCAGAAACTCCTGGGAATAACAGGAGCAAAGGGTCTTCACCCTGAATGTTGCCACATCTTTGTGTTGGCTCCCCACAGAAGCAACTGGAAGAGCATCTTCACACACAGCAGCCCTGCACAGAAGGGACCCTGCCCAGCCCTTGGCCCTGCAGAGCAGAGAAGGAATGCAGCATGGCTTTCCCCACCAGTGTTATTCAAAGATCAGGCTCCAAGATCCCACCCTGAATACATGCTTGGGAAGAAAAAGAAATTTCTCTATTCACTGACCAAGTGCCAAGAAGTTTGTTTATGCAGCCCCTCTTTGAGAACAGTGTTTGATGTTGCTCACAAAGCCTCCCTCATTGCCATTAGGCAGGGCTCCAAGCTCCTCCAAGATTCCCCAGCTCCCAGCTCCTTGGACCTGGAGCTATCCATGGTTTGTGCAACACACCCAGTTCTCATGGTCTTACTGCAAACATTTGACTTCATGCACGGTTCCTATTTTGGCACTGCAGTATCCAAATCATCCCATCACATCATGGAGTTGTTCAGCTCAGAACAAGTGGCCACAGCTTTCACCCAACTTAGGAACCACCAACACCACAAATGCAGAGAATGTAAATGGTTTGTTGCAATTACTTAGCTGACACCTTAATTTAAGGAATTTTAGAAATCTCTGCTCAGGAGAGAAAGATCAGAAATGAGAGATGCACTCTGGAGCTCCAGGTAGTGGAAGAAAAACTGCTAGTGTGAGAAACTGTTCAGGAGAATCCCAGCAGCATCTCCACACTGAAGTGGTCAATAGCCTCTGTGGCTGGACCAGAGGGAAAGCAGAAGTCTGGGCTGGCTATGAAGCCCAAAGCTTTTGGATATCCGGAGCAGAAGCTATGCAACCAGCACTTTATGTGTCTCTGAGCTAGTGGAGTAGTTTCAGGGACCTTGATATGAAAGAGCAGTGAGAAGTTGCAAGCCAAATGGTTCTCATTAGTGGCTCATTTTCTTGGTGTGAGGGATAAAAGCTCAGAAAGAGCTAAAGCATCTCCCAGTGTCAGGGTGGAGGGAAAGAGAATGTTTACAGAAGATCATCCCTTCCCCAGGCAGTGACTCTAGAGCTTGGCATGACTGTGAAGCAGGGCTGTATTGCATCCCTGCGCTGCTGTCCCAGGCTGAATGCCTGGCATCACATCTCCCAGCCTTTAGGAGCTAAACAGGGAGAGACTTGGGTGACAAGGGCAAGAATACACCAGCTGTGCTTTGAAAAGCCACATGAGCATGTTGTTTCTGGAGCTTGTAGGCTTGTAGGGGTCTCCTGGTTTTCTGGAGTTTCTGCAGGGAAGCTGAGATGCCATGCTTGAATATAACCAGCTGGGAAGCATAAAACACAATACATATGAAACTACGTTTGCACCTATTTTCTGGCATTATAAGAGCCATCAACCTGCCATCAAGTCAGTGGAGCACTACTGCAGGTCTCAGATCAGTCCTGTAAACTGGCAGCCATTAGCAGGCAGTAGTCTGACCTTCTGGTGTTGAGGAAACAGCATTAAAAGAGGACTCTGGAGAATGGTCCCAGGGCTGAGGAGTGAGCTGATGAAGGATTGTTCCTCTCAATGGCCAAATTGTGATGTAGCAAATCTTCACTGGTGGTAGAGAAGAAATTCTGATATTTAGAGCAGCTGCAAAACAACTGGCCATGCTGACCTGCCAAACAATAGTGAGAATTCTCTGAAATATCTAAGAGACTCTTGGTGCCCTTGCATCCAGCTGTTTGCATGCTTAGGGTAGATCCACTGCTTTGGGTCCCATCCACTTGCAATCTTGACTGTGAGGATTTGTTCGCTCTTCTGAACAGTTGGATTTTTTTGGAAAGCAAGGTGCAGCCCACAGAAACAAGATCTAGTCTTTCCAACCACAGAGGGCCAGCCTTGTTTGAGTCCAGCTCACAGCTGTGAGCCATGACAGATTGTAAATCTGAGGGCTGGAATGGGAGAACATCTGGGTGGCCACCAGAGAGGGCTGGGGGAGAGCTGTCAGGGGCACCGCCTGGCTTTTGATCAGCCCTAGGAACTGGCAATGTTCAGCAGGCGCTAATCTGCTCTTTTAGCAATTCTCAGCCATCAGCTTCCTTTCACAGCTGAAGGAGGAAAAGTTAGTTGATCACGAACATGAAGGAGCTGGTGTTGAAACATACCTTTCCTTTAGCTTTCTTCTGAATTTCTTTAAATTATAAAAGAGGAAGGTAGGAGGGAAATACAAATAAATATACACCAAATATTCACTCTATGCTCTACTCACAGTAAAACTTGCCATTAACTCCTGGTACATTTTCAAGCAGATTATTTGCCTTTGGGGTTTCTGCTTTCTTGAGATTTCACATGATTTGGAGAAGGAATTTTAGTCTCTTGGGGTCATGCAGGCAACAATCAGGATAGTCAACTGTGGCTCCTTCTGCTGGGGGCTCCACCAGCCTGTTAGATAGCTTCACATTTGTGTGCAACCTTCCCATAAAAAGGGGATCAAGTACTGTTCCCTTTATACAGGAGAGGAACCTGAGAACCTCAGCTCATTCTGCAAAGCTGTGGCTGGGAACTGGATCCAGATCCAATGATCCCAAATGCCTTAGATGTAAGAGTGTCATTGTGAAATCTTTTGTTTGAACTGTATTTTCAGTTGCATGGTGCTGTTTCTGCATTCGATGGACCACCCTAGAGCACATGTTGTTTCCTCAACCCAAAAAGTGGATCTATTATTTAATTACTGTCAGGCCATGAACTCTATTCACTGGCTGGGATCACAAAACTTCCTACAGAAACGCTCATCAGCTGCAGAGAAAATGATGCCAGTTAAAATTTAATTCACAGCTGGAAAAAAAAAATCCTCTAAAGACTGACCATTTGTATCACAGCTGTCTTAAGGTGGAGAGAGGCTAGAGGCTTGCTGTGCTCTGTACTTGGAACTGGAGTCAGTCCCTAACTTAAAGATTTATTACTCAGGCAGGGTCCCACTGGAGGCTCAGCACACCCTGGCCTGTACGATGTGAATGGAGCCACAAATCAGGTGGCTTTCCCAACATCACACTTCAAATCCAGCTGATTCAAGTGCAAAACTGAAAACTCCTGAGCTCCATTCCAGCTCCTGACCCGTGAGAGAGCCCTGCCTCCCTGTACTTAATAAGCTTTTAAATGGGAGCAGGTGTGCAGAATAAGCTAAAAGAGTCCAAGGGAAGGTCTCACTCACAGGTGGCCACAACCATGTTCTATGGGTCCAACCATCAGTGTCACAAGAACATCCTGTCCTCTACCACCAGAGTAGTGTTGCTGTCCTTGCTCCTAAATATACAGGCTGACTTTTAATTAGCAGCATATGTCCCAGAAGAATGGCAATATGTGTCTGAATTTACCTTTATCTTAATTGCATCAGGAAGTTGCCTTCTGGTGTTGATCAGCTCTGAAACTCTTGGCACATCTCATGCTAATGGAGCAAGGCTGCAGCTGTCAGATCCTCCCGGGCCCTCCCTGGGCTCTTACTCACCAGCCTCTGAGTAGCACCTGCTGCAGGCGATGCTTCCCTGGAGTACCAAACGGGCCCAGTGCTCCCGTGTGGGAGATTAGGATGCTGTACTGAGCCACCTTGGTGCTGGCAAGCAGAGGGGTTACAAAGCTGCAGTGGGATGGAGTACAGTGGGAAAGGGTAATTGAAAGGGTGGGAGATTTATATGAGGATCATCCACAGGGTGAATCTCAAGATTGGATTTATCATAGAGAAATCCCACTTTGTTATTCCAAATTATCTTGATTCCAGCTCAGTTCTGTGTGGGTGGAGATGTATGTAAATGTGAACGTGATACGTGTACACACAGTGCACAGCCAGACAGCCACCTCTACAACCATCTGGCTTCCCTCACATTTGCTCCTGGCTCCGCTGTTCCAGGGACTGATGTGACCCCGCTGATAAGCAGGCACAGTTTGTTAGGGCATGGCCCATTTTGCCATCCTTAATGCTGGCTGGGAATGCAAAACGGGAAACTGCAGGGCCAGGGGATAGAGCACATCCCTTCCCCACCTGCCCCCCTACTCCAGGAGGGAAAATCATCTCTGCTGAAGCCCTGGCTCACACCAGCCCCACTCCTCTCTCTCTCTTCAGGCTTGCTGTATTTCTTCTCCCTGCCTAACTTCCCTGTGAGGGAGCATGGCCAGGCTTGCTTCCTCTCACAAAGTAGATATGAGGTTTGGGACTGCAGCTCCCGGAGAGCTGGGCTATATCGTCCTGTACCAAAGCCCAGCTGTGCGGTGGCCTTGATGTTGCAGCACACAGGGAGTTCAAAATGGCAGGGAGGTACTGGTGTAGAGCACATCTCCTTTGTTATACTGGGTGGCCCAAGCCTGCTGACAGCTTTAATTTAGGAAGCTGATGGTGTCTCTCTGCACATGGTGTCTGCCTGTTGGTTTGACTGAGCTCGAAACACATCCCCTTCACTCCCCATGGCATAGTCTATTCAGGGTCAAAGAGTGCCTCTGCTACCATGGGAATCATGCATCCCCAAGCTCCCCTCCTCCAGTTGCCCTTTTCCTCTCATATTGCAGCCTAGAGAGCATCACAGAGAAACTTCTGAGGTCTGAGGACCCAGCAGGATGACAGCATTCCTGCCTGCAGGACCCTCAGAGTTAAAGGGTGATGTCCAATGGCCTTCATGGAGTCTGCAGCTCTCCAGATGGTTCATAGTACATGCAAGCAGCCGTCCTCCCCTTTCTCTAGTCTGATTCCTTGGACACAAATGTGCACAGGAGCAGAACAGGGTCTGTGTACGGGAGAGGCTGAGCTGGAACAGGCACTGGGGCTGAGACAGCCTTCTTGGTGATTGCTTTTCCTTATTTAGTATCTACTCCTGGAGGGCAGCCTAATCCTAGCACTTGCCTTTCTTCCCGCATTAGATACCATTGCTCAGACTCTACACACCTAGGTGCTAACAGACTAAACAAGATGAAGGAGCAGGGGGTGTGTAATTGTGATACCAATATATGTCGCAGCTTATACAGCAGATAATTGGTGTGTGCCAAAAAGGCAGTGGTAAATGGCTCCCGCGGGAGATTTCTCCCTAGAAGAGCAGCATTTCACACCACCAGCCTCTGTAATGAGGGGAAAACTGCATGCTTAGTCCCAGGGGCCCTACCATGAGGTGTAGGCAACAGACTTAGCTGTCCTGCGGCAGCCCTCAAGCACAGCAATTTGCTTCACTGGGGCAGTGGATACTCCCCGTGCTTCCTCAGTTTGTTTTGATGCTCTTCTACTGCAAAACCATATTTAAAGAAAAAAAAAATTAGTTAATTCTGCCAAACCAAAGGGTTTGACATTTTATTGCAAATTTGGGAAGAGAGATAATTTTTTTTTTTTTTTTCTCAGCCATTTCCACTCAGAGTTTGGTTGAGACACTTCCCACCATGGCACTGCAGTCTTTCAGAGCACACTACCTTCTTAAGCCATCTTTTTGTTTTGGTCTGTGTGGTTTTTGTGGTGGGTCTCAGGTTTCCTTGTCAGATTTGGGAATTGTGTGTCTGTCCTCAAAATTGCCAAGCATGTCTCACAGGCAACATGTAAGTTAAGAGTTGATTTTAGGTATTGTTTTCTATTGCTCAGGGGCTGAGAGAATTCCAGTGAAATAGGGCAAAGCTTGATGGAGAATAAATTTCTCTGGAGGAAAGAGAGAACCGCAGACGCCTGCCCTTCTATTCCTGTTTACCTTTGCTTTCAGGAGGTCAATTAAATTGTGGGCACAAACTTACATTGTGGTTTGCAAACTGATACTCACCAGAAGGTGTTCTGGCGTCACAGAGCATTTTGTGTTTCGGTTTATTCTTTCCCAGCTCCTTTATGGCTTGGTAATAACTTGTAACACATGTATCACAGAAACATTATTTACACAACATTTTTGCAGCATCACAATTAAATTTAGTTGGCAAAATTCCCATGAAGATGTTACTCATGCGGAATGGCCAACAACCCGTTTCGAAGCTGGACTTTCCCATATTTTTCTCTGTGGTACAGCTGCAGGAGTCCTTCATAAGCACTGGTTGAAAGGTTCATAGTTTTTTATTGTGTGTATGTTGAGAAAGGGAAGAGGGGGAGGCCATTTGGACAGCAAACATTCATTTGGCCTCTCTACCCACTCAGTTACCCCCTTTCACATCAGACATGACCCCCCCCCCGTGGAACTCATTGCTGCAGGATATTGTGGAAAACAACTATCTCAGTGGCTCAAACAGCACAACAGATGATGAGAAGCCTCTCATGGTCAAATACAATGGTCTAGCTCCATCTCTGGACATGTCTGCAGTGCAAGCTGTCAGATGCTAAAATGGTGTAAAGGGAAAAGATACCTCTGTCAAGGCCCAGTTTTTTATACTTTTGTTGCTGTCAAAGCTAGGAGAATGAGCTAGGTGGACTTTTGATCTGATCCCACATAGCACTTAGTTCAAATTTACACTGGCTGGGAGTCAAGCCTGGTTACTTTCATAGTGTGTTGTGCAATTCTTCCTCTCATTTCATGTTGTCCCTGCCATCCCACAGAGGTTAGTGAGTTTGTATCTCAAGGAAAAGAGAGAGTATTTTCTGACTGCCGTCACATTTGTACCACCAAGCCTTGCCCGATTCCACTTCTGAGTTCTTACTCAGAGAACCACTTACACTTACTTCAAAGAAAGTGCTTACATCCAGCTGACTTTAACAGTTATCTTGGAGTGAGGCTCCATCAGCTCTCTATCCCTGTGATGGCTCTCCCCTCATTTTATCATCCATTTTCTCAGTACTTGGTTCTAACAGAGCCTCTCTTAGGCTCTCCCTTCCCACAGGCAATGTCCTGACACAGAATCCAAGAGCTACTACCTTAGGCACTCAGGTCAGGAGGAGCTTTTCTTTATTAGACTGACCTAAATAGAAGAGTCAGTTAACCCAGGAAGAGCTTTCCAGCAAGAATTCATGGGATTTAGTGTGTTATTCAAATTCCCTTAGTAAAGCCCTGAAGTCAGGGGCAGTGACTGGTAGACCTATCAAGTGGATCTATCTGGCGTTGTTGGGATTTCTGTCCACTCATCATCCAGTCTCTTCTACAAATCTGCACTGTTGCATTTGTTGGCAAGTCTGTATTTTTAGCATCTTGAGATCACTTTCATTATACAATACTCCTGAATTTCCCTGATCCCAGAGCCTGACATGCTTGCACCGAAACATAGTAATGCTATCCTTCATTCCACTTTCCTCCCTGGCAAGGCTCCCTCACTGGTCAGCAGCCCTTCTTCACTTCCACATGCTGATTGCTTGAATGACCTAGAAAGGAAGATATACAATAGTACAAGAAGGATGTGTCATGAGGCAAGGAAGATGTATAATGAGATAAAAGTGATGCAAATGCCTGCTGGGTAAGAAAGGACTTGATGAAGTTTGGGGAGGCACTCCTCAGTGGTTCAGTGAAGAGGGATCCCCACCGCAAAAGAAAGTCAGGGTATGAAAACAAATAAAGGCATCCTAGAGCCCTTCTCTGACTCATGGGCTTTATGGGGCTCTAAGTGGTAGGTAGCAGTGCTTGGGGAGGAGGCTGGCACTGTAGGCATGGGGGGACCACTGCTGAGGTCCCAACCTTTTTTATCAGCTGCTATGCAGCCACTGCTACAGGTCTGCTCACCCACACCCACAGGAGATAACGCAGGGATAGTGGCTGTGGGCTAACTCTTGTCTGGCAAGACCCTGAAAGTTCCAGGATGAACATTGCCTCAGCAAGGAGAAAGGGAATCATCGATATGAGTGTGCCAGTGATCTTAAAAGGGACAGTGGGGAACACCTGCCCTTTTCCTTCACAAACACAAAAGTGATGGAGGTAAAAAAGTTAAAGGGTGGGGAATTCCAGTGGAATACACATATTTCAACACTAGCCATAAACTCAGCAATACTCAGAAATGGCCTGGGTAGCTAAAAGGCACAGGGCCATTGCAAATAACAGTAAGTTATACAATTTTTCTTCTCATTCTTGTTGCTGGCTTCTGCAAGTTGGCCTAGGGAGTTTCCCTCTCAGAGAGGGGGGGAGTATGTCTGACTTCAGTTATCTCTGTACCATCAGGCCAACTTCTATAATTTTGAAGGCAGTCAGCAAGGCTCAGAAATGTTGCAAATAATGACCACTTGTGGCAGAAGGAATATGAGTTAGCCTGCTCCAGGACCTGTTTTTGGCTGCTCATTGATTGAGGTGCTTAGTTGGCATGTTTACCCATTGTAGGGAAAGAATGGCAGACATGCTTACTCCACACTTGACCTCTCCAAGCCATGACATCTTTCCTAGGAAATCTGGTGCTGGCCACTGTTGGACATGGGATGGAAAGAGGGATTCATTCCACATGCTGGAGACTCTAGCAATACTGAAAGCTGGCACTTTGCTTTATTTATCAAGTGGTGTTTTCCTATGGCTTTCTCTTAGCTGTAGTTATAACCTGTCTAGTCATTATCAGCACCAGACTGACACATAAGCAGAGGGAAGACTGCTCACCACTCATCAAATGCTGAGCTTTTTTGCATGCTTTTGGTTTTCATGCAATTTTTTTAAGTGCAAACAGATGTCATGAGATTTTTATCTCATTACCTTTGTATGTTTTTTATCCCCATTAAACTTTCAAAAAAAAACTACATGCAACCAAGTTTTTGGTCTAGCAATTGTGAGAAGCCCCATGCAACAGAACAGCCCAAAGCCATGTAGCTTGGTTAAATAAAAAGTCTAAATACTCCAGGTCTGAAGTGTTATACAAACTGGAGTCTTAACTAACAGCTCAGACTGATCCAAGCTACAGAAAACTGTCTTCCTTTGTCATATGCTCTTCTTTCATTTATAGCTCAGAACACCTTGGTATAAAATTTCCTCCTCTCTTTTCTGGTGAACTGCCTGCCTTCATTGCACGTTGTGTCAGCCCAAAACATAGCCTCTTCAGAGTAGTCCTTGTGGTTGGAAAGTGCTCTTACTGGTGTGCTGCAGGCACATGGACTGGGGTGGCACCCCTGATGGGCTCCCCATCAGGCATCAGAGTCTCTGGTGAGTCTGGTGTCCAGGCACCATGTCCAGCCTTTACTGTCTGCTACACAGCCCAGCAGAGGATTTGAAGTGGACTGGAGGGTATTGTAAGAATAAGTGTGGGAGGCACAGGGAGTTCCAGCACTGCAATCCAGCCATTAGAAGCCAGGCTTCCTTAACTCTGCTGCTCCCCATAGATTTAACTTCACTTATTGTAGCTCATGCCTCAGAGCAGCACTTGCAACTTTACAGGGGACCACACTGATGCTCCTCTTTCAACAAAAATACCTCCTGTTTCTTTGAAGCTAGAATTGAACAAATCTTCCTTCAAGCTGCTTTATATTGCATCTAGTCCAGGCATCAGCAAGAAATTTGTCTGCATTGTTGCATTACTGTGCCAGCAACCAGGAACTGCAGCAGCATTCCAAGGTGAGGTCTGATCTCTTCACTCACATCATCAACTTTCACAACATCATAAAATGGTGTTGTGCCACACCATAGAACAGGGCGAACCAGACAGACCTCTCTGCTGTTCTGCCCAGGTGACAAGCACTATTCATCCAACATCCCTTTCTATAGGCTTTGACTGAGCCACACAGAGCCTCCTACAAACAAAGGGGATGAGACAGATTCTGCTATGAAGCACTCAGCGTGTAAGGAGACAAAAGAGTGATGGGATCTGAGAGGAAACAAATAAAAAAGCTTTTTTTTTTTTTTTTTTTGAGATAACAGAACAGGTCAGCAGCATTAGGTAACACAATGCTGAACTAAATACCAAAGTGCAGGTGCTTCCTGTAGGACTCCTCCTGTAGATAATTTAGTCTATTGAACAGGTTTTGTTACAGAAATATTTAGGAAGATGTTCACTGCTTTGATTTGGGTTCACAGGCACATCAAACATGTTGCAGCTGTGTATCGTTGGAAGTGAAACGAGCAACTGACAGTATAGAATGGGGCAATCTGTCAAACTCATAAAACCCTTTTTGGTTCCCATTTCTAGGAATAAAAGAAACATTTGTGCAATCGCATGAACTGCTAAACATTCTCGTATCATTATGCTGTTAACTCCCTTCTGTACCAGATGGAGGAAGGGCCATTAAACCTTTTTCCAATCTGATTTTTGGTAAGATTCTTAAAGACCCCTGTAAATCTTGTCACAAAAGGTATTTGGCATTAAAAAAATGCTTAGGTGAGAAAGCTGGAATGTGGGGTGGTATTTTACAGAAAGAGCCTGTCCTTCTGGAGCATCCAGTCCATGCACTGCTACATCTGCCAAGGCAATTCTGAAGAAATAGCCCCATCACCCAGTTTCCAAAGAAAACGGCAATTAAAAAAAAAAATCCTTTTCTTCAGTTTTTCATTCCACTAAAACATTGATCTGAGATATTGTGAAGGGATGCATGGATTTTGCTCTGGTTATTTGCAGAGCCGTTTCACATCAGGATCACTGTTTCATCAATAGAACTGTAAATCACAGCTGAGCCAGTAGGAAAGGTGACACAGCGGAGATGGCAGGAATCCATTGTTTCAAGTCTTTTGCTCAGAAAGCTTTTACTATTTCTATTCACTGATATCTCATATGTTGTTTTTCTATTCTTTTATTTTTTTCTCACAAAACATAATTAACTTAATCAGATTTTTTTTTAAAGGAAGGAGCCCAGAGATAGACTGAAGCCTCTCCTAAGCGCCTTTCTGTCTGGGAGGAATCTGAGTCCCAAATATTGAATGTTCCAGTCTGGCATGCTGAATGTCACACAAATATCAGCTGTAGTATGAGTGAAATGCTTTGGTGAATTGCTGGACAGTGCCTGAGGCTGCTAACAGTTTGCTCCCATCCTATTGTTACATTAGCAGCCCAGTCAAAAAAAAAAAAAAAAAACAGCCTGAAAATTATCCAGTGTAAAAATACGTAATAAGTTCATTTAGCACAGACCTCCTAAGATTAACAAAACATCCTGGACTTCCTCTTTAAGATCAGCTACATTATTTTTATAAACATTTGTAGTCACAACTGGCCTTTTTAGAGGGTTCAGAATTTGCACCCTGGGTAGACAACAACTTAAAAAAGAAAAACTCACTGAGCTTTCTGTGTCTACACTTTATACCTGATCCACTTAGCTGCCTAGGTTTTTTCCGGGAGGTGAGGCATGCACCACTTTCATCATTTCACAGCAAGGCTCTCCCCATTTTCCAGACATGGAGATTCCTGTGTAGAACAGAGATATCTAAGGGGATTGTGACAGGCTGTGGACCTGTGTCTCCTGCTGAGCAGTAGGACTGCAATACCATCCTCACTAAAATGAGAAAATATCCACTCATGCAACAACGAGGTGGGTTACACTCCCTCCACAAAGTAGTGCAAATCACACTTGCTCAAAAATCCAGAACAAGTGTTTATCATGCACTACCCAAGAAAGAGAATCAAGTGTCAGGTTTAAAGTATACTGCCTACACGACCCAATATGAAATGTAAGAAACTGCCCTTTTCGGAAAGGCAGTGTCAGCATGGGTGATAATTTTTTGGATTTTAATGAGGCCTACAGAGTTCATGACACAGACCAAAGCACCTCCTCACAAAGCAGGAGCTCAGTTATAGCCATTCTTTACAGAATCTTGTGCTGTGTTGGCAGGTAAAATGAATTTAAATAAGGGAGAGGCACATGGTTGGGGTCTGCTTGAGGCTATAAAGAAGTGCTTAAACTTGCACTTAAGTAAGGAAATACAAGCCTACTGAAGAAAAATGTGAAGCTGACACAGCGAGGTGGCTGCAGTCATGGCTCATGTAGCAGCAGCATGAAGGATGTCTGCAAAAGCCTGGATGACAAAGTGAGTTCAGTGGCACGTGGACCGTTTTTTGTACATAGTTTGTTCAATTCATTTATTCCATGCTGGCTGGTGTCACCTATCCCAAAGATTTTAGGACCCTTCTCTGCTATAGGTTTTCAGGGTGGTTTCAGCTGCAGAGTCATTGTCTGCCTTCGCCAGGCAGCCACAGCCACCAGCCTGCAATCACCTGCAGCATCCATGTCCCGGCCAAACTTCTCCATAACCATGGCCAGGCAGTCTCTTCATTGAACAGCTTCCCCTTGGACTGACACAATGCTCATTTTCCTGTGTCTGTCATGCCTTCTGGCCAGGGGCCCACTTGCCACAGCTGGAACAGGAGCTGCCCTACCCAGGACCAGGGAAAACAGCCACAGCTGGCACAAAACATGGGGTGGTTCAGCCAAAGCCAGTGAAAATATTGCAGTTCACACCATGAAGACAGACCCATTACTGAGCTCCATGCTTTAGATGTGCACCACCTCTTTTCCCATCTCACCATTTCTCCAACATCCATTACAGCACAAGCTTCCCCAGCTGGCCTGTGTCCTCCCAAACACCCCAAGCCAGCAGCACCCTGGCCACAGGCAATATTTTTCATTCAATTTTTTGTTTGTTTTATTAAAATACTAACAGTAAATATATTAATTAGTAAGACAGAGCAAGTAGGAAACACGAGGCAGGATGGAAAGATTTGACCAGCTATAAATAGCAGATAGAATAAACAGGCAACTGCGGACCATGGGCTGTGAGGCTGGGTTTCACATGGAGGCAGCACCTGCTGCTGGGAGACTTCCACCAGTTTGTTTGTTTGCTTTTTAAACAAAAATTATTTACAATGATGGACTCCAGGCTGACGGATTTGCCATGTTCTGGGAAAACATTAATACTTAGTCATCACTGGCAGGTGTTTTTTCTACCTCCTGTGCAGTACTTGACCCACTCTGCATGCCAGAGGCAAGGCAGGGCTTTTGGCATGGACTGCCCTTACCCCAAAACCTTGGGATGTGCTGGCAGCCTGGGCAGCAGATTAGCAGGATGGGTCACAGCACTCTAGCTGAGCCTATAGGAGGCTTAGGACATTTTACAGAAATGGAGATTTCAGGAACAGGAGGCATGATCAGACCAGAGCACATGGAGAGCTCTGCCCTAGGGGCACAAAACAGTAGGGGATCCTGAAAAGTCTCAGGGAAACACGCAGGGATGCTATGGATGAGCCTTGGAAACATTTCTGAGCAGGGGAAAGAAAGGATGCAGAGGCTTGTCCTGAAATGTCTACAGAGCCTTCACAGAAAGGCTTTCCAGGGAGTAGGGATGGTGACTCAGCAGGCCTGGCCCAAGCTGCTGGAAGCACTTATGGGGTGCAGAGGCTCAAGCATTTTGTTCTCCCAGGAAGGCAGGTTGTCAAGGACAGGAAGGATTCACCCAGCACGGCTCCCACAGTGGTTGGACCAGGTCAACAAGTGTGGCAGGGGACCTGTTCCTGCAGACACTGCAATGACTCCTCCTGGCCCCAGGCCTCTGCTCAAAGACCACTGCCTGTGGCTGCTTCCACACAGACTAATCCCACTTCCCCCAGGTGATAAAGGGATGCACACTTTTCTCAGCCATGCAAACATCACAGCCCCTTTTGAAGGTAACTATGCTCACCACCACCCCGGAACAGTCCCTATGGGTGAGGCGCTTGGGTGAACGGGTATTTTTCAGTCAAGTCTCTGCCTGAACGAAGAAAAGGCAGGAATTCTTAGCCTGACTAATGCTCTGCCACTGAATTTCAGCCATCACTGCAGTTGAGCTCAGTAACTTGTTTTTATCTCCCAGAAAATCAGCCTGTCTGGACACAAAGCCCTTAAGAGATGGTGAGCCCCACACAACCTCCGCATACACACTGTTTCAGTGTGTGCCAGCGCCCCTTATGCAACATGCCTCATTTCTTATTTACATTTGCCAGGCTTTAGATTGGAACCCCAGTTGCTTGTTATGCCTCTCCTAGATTAAAGAGCCCTAAAATGTCACCCTTTCAGTGTTATCATCTGTCCTCTCCTATTATTGCCCCTCAGTAAATAAAAGGGACTTCCCACTCATTATTTTATACCCCACAATGACAGTGCTTTTTCAGATCAATTAGTTTTCACTCTTCTTATCTGCATTCAAGCCTCACCTCCCTTTCAGTGTTTCCATTGCCTGCTCAGGGACCTTTCCTGTGTCTTCTCTGACCTTTGGGAGAGGAGCTGAGCCGACTCAAAAGGGGAGCTTGGTGTGAGGACATCTGATCTGCTTACGGACCAGCCGACTTAATGCCAAACATGGCCGATGTCTTTGTGCGTGTCTGAGCTTCTCACTGCACATCCTGGGAAGATAATTATTGCTTGTTTGCCTGCAAAGTTACATCCCCTTTAGCATGTTCAGCTTGTACAAGACACATCAGCTTTTTGTGACTGGGTACTTATCTATAAGGACTTTCATGCTCTACCTTGCACATAATTACCTTTCAACAGGAACCTCTCAACTGAAATCATCTTATTTTACACACTCTCCCTTCCTTCCCTGGAATACATAAAAACATCAAGGCAAAATCTTTTTCTGCAAACAACTGCAAAAATTAACTTGACTTGGAATGCTCTTTGGATTTTCTCCCTCTCTCCTACAAATTAGTAGTTTTTCATTCTGGAAAGAACCCACCCAATTCCCTAATACACAGAAACTAATCTTAAGCAGGTCAGACCAACTTCATCATCCATCTTGAGAAAAGTTTAAAATCTAAGCTGTCAACAATGCATAGTTAAAAGCATATTGAAAGCCATTGACGGCCAATTTGGACCACATGACAGTGAAATGTCTTTTAAGGGATGGTAGGAAACTGTGTTTAGATTTTAAATATAGCTTTTCAACCCCCTGGTATGGTTTTACAAAGTAGGAGCAGCATCACTGTTCCCCAAAATATCCTAACTACATCATGTTAGAAATGGAGCTTTACTACTTCAGTTTGTTTCCTAGCTACCGACATTTTTTTTAGCTTAGTAGTAGAGATGAGCAGTGAAATTTGGCATTCAGACTGCAACTTCATAAAAGCCTTAAAAAACCCTCATGCATATATACATATCTATCTATATATACATCTGTAACAATTACAGTTGCTAGCATAGTTCTCTTTTCAGAAGTGTTTCTGTTGCTAACCTCCATCCTGGTTATCCACTCATTCCCATCCCAGGGCCCCTCCCAGCCCTGTCCTGAACTTCCCCCAGTTCTGCCCCTACTCACAGCCCCCTCTATCCCAGTCCCCCAGCTCTGCCCTACACCCCTTTCCCACCCCAGCCCCATCTGCTGGGGCTGGGGAAGCATTCTCCCTTCTTTCCTCTCAGCTTTTCCAGCTCTACCAGTCCCTTTACATTCATCACATTAAAGAAAACATTTCATGGTCATCTCTTTTATCTCCTTCAGTGAACAGTTAATCAGAAAAAATGCTTTCATGTTGCTAAATCAGGGCCAGTGGGCAAAGCCAGGCTGACAAGAGACATTTTCCTCCGCCACTAACCTGGGCTAAATAGTATTAATTACAGAGGCTGGGCTTTGATTGCTGGAGTGTGGTGGGGCTGGCAAGAGCTCCCTCCTCCTCCCCCTCTGCTCCCTCCCATCACAGACTTACACTGCACCTCCCTTACCTGCCTGCCCTTTGCCAACATCCCCATCTCATGTCGCAGCACAGCTGCAAGTGGGATCCCCTAAATTTTCAGCTGGGCTGCTCAGACAGCAACTCTGGAAGAGTCAGGTTCCTGGGCTGAAGGACAGAGCCTAGCTGGGTGGTTGGGGTGTCCCTGTCCTTGCCTCCCCCATGCCTGTCTGCCCAAGGCAATGTCTTTTCCAGGACAGAAACTGCTTCTTTCTGTGTGTTTCAGAGAACCTGAGTTCTGGGAGGCAACTCAGTAGACATCACCCCATACGGTTTTTCTCAGCCTGTGGTCTGTGGGCCACAAGTGGTCTGTCAGATGTCAAAGGGACTGCAAAATGATTGCAGACAATTTTTTTGGGACAGACATATCCATCCTCACAAATGCCACAAAGGACCAAAGACAACAGGCAGTGAGAGAAGAAGGCAAGTTGAGGACAATGTGCTACAACTCAGTCCTCCATGGGGTGGTCCAAAGGTGTTTATTGCTCTTTCAAAGAAAGAAAGAAAAAACAGGCCAGACTAGCCCCATAGACACAAGAAGCCTGTCTCTGCACATCTCCAAGGACATTATGAAGGAAAGGATGCTGTGCCCCAATCTGTGTTGGCAATAATATCCCCCACGTCTCCCAGGTGGGAAGGCGACAAACTTCCATCCCAACGGCAGCATCAGCAAACAAGTGGTTACCAATTCTGCTGAACTGGCTTCCCACAAATTAGCAAAACAGGCCAAATCCCCAGACAAAATGAATCACAGCTGAAACACTCTGCTTTTTAGGGGCAGAATGCCACTAACTGCTTTCCCTGTCCCTCTCCAAGCTGAGCAGGGCTTTACAAAAGTGACCACAGGAGGAATTTTCAGGGCAGTCACTCTCTGTTTCAGAGACCTTCCCTTGGGATGTGTGGCACAGCTGGAGGCCTGAGTCAAGCTGTGGTTTAAGCTGATTAAGGTGACTGTCCCTGGTGACCCATAGTGCTGAGCCCTGCTCCCATAGAGCTGGTGGGCAGCATAGCAAGAGCACAGCATTCCAGACAACAGGCACCTCCAGATTCATTACAAAACTCAGATAGAGCAGCCAGGCAGAACAATATTTTTAGATGTTTTCTTTGTTTTCAGTGTTTGCTGCTGGATATGAAGACCTGTTTCTCCAGCCAGCGTGAGCTGGAGTATGAGCCCAACTCGATGACCTTTGCAAGCTGGGGTCCCACATTCACATCCTGATACTGAAGACCCCATGTCCTTCCTTCTCCTCTGTGCAGCATCTGGTTTCCACAGGCTCACCCTGCCTCCTGAGTCAATGCTTTGCTCTACCCTGCACAAGCACAGAGGGAAGCAGAAGGTGTAGATCTGGTCCATTTTGCCCCAGTCCACACTGCAATCTTCTGTGTGCTCTTCTCAAGGACACATGGATCTGGTTTTCCCAGACAGCACAACAGGCTGGAGTCTCCACCAGGGCAAATCAGCACATGGCCTTGGAGGTCTGCCAGCACAGTCTAGCTGCTTAGACACATTTGCTCCAAAGAGCAAAGAATTGGAGAATTTGGAAAACACCTGGGGTGATCAGGGCCCAACAACCAATGTCAGCTAAACCTTGATATAGCAGTAGCTTGCATGGATCCAGATGCTCAAGACAAGCTTACTTCAAGTTTTTTGGGAACAGGGCCCTTGGGACTACCTGGATCTCTAGCGCAAAAGACCTCAGACTTGTCAATAGCTTCATTCGCACCTTCAAATTACAGTGTAGCACTTAAAAGAATGAAATACCCAACCAAGTAACCTAACTAAGTTGTTGTCCCCATACTACTCCTTTCAATATTCAAATGTGTTTTAAGCTGACAGTGCTGTATTTATAGAATACAGTGTAGCAGTTACCGTGCAACGCCCTGGAAGAGCTGTTTAGGAGGCAGAAATAGGCATTTTGCTGTCTAGGAGGGCAGTAAAGAGCCTACGGGATAAACACATCCTCAGGCAACACGCAATAGTGAGGGAAGCTACGGCTTGAGTGGCCTTTGCTGAGTTTAGCGTTAAGAGCCTGTTGATATGAATGACAGCTCAGAGTCCTCATTGCAGCATAATTCAGACTACGAACAATGCAGCAGCTTTTTTTATTAACTTCAGATATTTAGGGCTCTCTTCATTGCCAGAAAGGTGAGAAATTTTTCTTTTTTTTTTTTTTTTTTTTTACAGTGAAAATGTAGAAGATAAGAACAGCCTGGATCAAATTAAGCCTCCATCTTGCCCAAAGTTTTCTGGCAGGCCTGTTTTTGGTTGCTTCAGAGAGAAAGGCAAAAAGCTTTGCATCAGTGGGATAATGTGGTTCCAAAGGAGTTTCTTTCTCAGAAGTTGTCTCCCTTGCTTAGAAGTTGTCCTCTGCCTTGAGGCAGGGTGGTTTCTGTCCAAAGCTACTTGTTTTGACTTTGTTCTTTGTTTATTTTCAGCTCTGCAGGCTGTCACTGTGAATAATGGGTCTTTGGTGCTGGAACACTATTCTCAGATGAGTATTGTCTTCCATGGTAAATTCCAGGGCTGCTCAATTGCAGAATAAATCTTACCTTCATGGAGTGGGTGGCTGGTGCCTTTGGAGATGGTACAGGGTGCCTATACAGCACCTCCCTGTCAGTCCACAGAAGGTCATAACTCCTCGCTGAAGTTCTGCATGGGAGGGCCAGGCTGTTCTCTAGCCTGAGCAATGAGCTGGGCCTGCCTGAAGCTCTCCTGAGCTCCACACTTGGGAATCTGCTGCCACATGGTGGCATACACTCTCTCTTCCTGGCCCTGGGAATCCCTCCTTGGCTTCCAAGACCTAGCACATGTGGAAAGAGCACTTCTGAGCTCTGCACTGTAACCAGCTCACCAAGTTTCCAGGGATCCGTTCTGGAGCTGCTAGAACCTTTTCCAAGAGCATTGTTTCCTGTTTAGAGCTACACAAAAGTATGAGGAATGCTGGCAAAAAATTGGAGAGAATCTCAGGTGCTTTGGGGTCAGCAGGTAGGATTTAAAAATGAAAGACCTTTACCTAACCTGAAAACTCTAGAAATATTTCCACAAAACAGACTAAGGTCTGCATCCATCTCCTTGAATTTCTGCTCTGCAGCAGATGCAAAGGCAGCACCAGGCAGGAAAAGAAACTATAGAGATCATTCCTCTTCCTGACAAAGACTGAAAAGCAGAAAGGTGATTGTCACAGGAGCTGGTGAAGAGCATCATTTGCTCTGTCTGTGTGCAGCACTTTCAGTTTCCAACACTGTGTTTCACTCCTTGAGGCCACAGGTTGCTTTGTCCTGGGTCAGGCAGCTGCATGATGCTTAGAGAGGATGCATTTGCAAGGCAGCTGCTTAAAGCAAGGCTGACTGCTTCCTTCAGGAAGGGTGGTGGCACCTGTGGGTGGAAAATCCGTGGGAAGTGCCCTGGGGCCACCTTTGCTCTGGAGGCTGTGAGGCATCATGCTCAGAGCCTGTTGTTCCCACCATGCTCTGTGTGCAGTGCTGGACAAGGCAACTTTGTGCAGCAGGCTTGGCTGGCCGGGAAATGCAGGGAGCCATCCAGCCAAAGAGGGAGCGTGGCAGAGCAACTGACTGGCCCAAAGGGTCACCTCAGTAGAGCCATTTAATTTGCAAAGGACTTTGGGGAATGGGGCCCAAACCAATAATGCCTGGAGTCTGGAACAGAAATACTCATGCCTGGCATTGATGGCATTCCTGCTCTCCTCCACATCAAGACAAAGTTGAAGTCCATCCAGCAGCAGCTGCGGGATGCAAGAAAAATACAGATTCTGAGAAAATGGCAAGTTGCCATGGACCTTGCTCCCATCCCACCACAGCCCGTGCCCAGTGGTAAAAACTGCACCTATTTCCTCTTCCAGCTTCACCCTCGCTTCAGTTCTCTGGCAGTGAGAATAATTCAGGGAGCAACACAGGATGGGCACGGTGACACTGGGAGCAGTAAAGTGTGAGAGAATAAGGATGAGGAGGTGTGACCCTAGGGAGGAAGATGGACTGTCCAAGAAGCAGAATGGGAGGGTGGGAAGGCAGGGGAGAAAGAATAAAGGTTCTGTGGGCAACATATTAGGAAACTCTGTGCTGTGATGGCATCTCTGTGTTGGCAGGACACCGGTGCCCAGAGACATT
Organism: Pardalotus punctatus; assembly: GCA_013400915.1. NCBI lineage: Eukaryota > Metazoa > Chordata > Aves > Passeriformes > Pardalotidae > Pardalotus > Pardalotus punctatus. The sequence goes on from VZTX01014541.1 coordinate 284,114, forward strand.
GAGTTCTCAGCCCTGCAGAGCAGGAATTGGAAGGACCATCTCTCCAGAAAGCCACATAGATGTCTTCATGACATATCACAGAGCTGCCCCATCTCCTGCCTCTGCTGTTCTCAGCTGCCTGAGCTGTAAGGGAGGAAGGAGTGGCCAAGGAGGGGGATTTTGCAAATGTTGAGACAAAATATGCAGCAGGGCTGTTGCAAGCTCAACCACTGTCATTCCATATGGTTTGGTGTCCTATGGCAGTCCACGCAGTTAAGAGGGAGGCTTTGAGATTACCAGTATCCAGCTGTAGAGCATGCAGGCACCCAGGAAGAGCCCTGGGACCATGCCACAGTCTGTGTGGCAGCAATCAGGCCACTAATTGTCAGCTGTGCCTCTTCTCTTTGTGGAGATGGGCTAGTCCTCTGCCCCAAATCCTCTATCCTCATTGTTCTCTTCGCTTGCCTGCTGCATCCTTGTTTCATGGAAAAGAGTGCACCATGTGGGGCAGAAGCCACGTCTGTGTCCTGCGGGCTCATGCTGTGCCTGGGAGACCTCAGATATCAGTGTAACCAGCCTGGGTGATTAACAGCGGTGGAAGGTGCTGCAGGAAGTGCTCAGGTGGATTCCCCGCACAAGCACTGTGTGAATGGGTGAACACATCAAAGGGTGTCTCCCTTTCATCTCACTGCTCCAAGCAGACGGCTCCGACGCATCTCTTCCAAGGACAATATGGGGGAGAACTCTAATAACCTTACAGTGTGGAGCCCTGCCAGCGCTCCCAGTGGCCGCTCTGGCGGCAGCTAAAGGGGCGCCTTCTCCGCTTCCACCCTAATTGCCCTTAATTGGCTCCTGCCTGCTGGCAGCAGAACGGCAAGAGCTCTCCAAGGATCACTGCACAAGAGTGACAACGATTGGAGAAGGATTGTCGGCCCCTGCCTTGCCCCACCTCCATCACACTCTCCCCCACCCACCAGAGTAATACAATAACCTTTCCAAGTACGAGATTTTTCTGTCAGTACATAAATTTTTCTTTCCAGGGCCTGATGTGCTGGAGGGGGCCTTGCCAGGGAGCTGGGGCAGGGGGACAAGGAAGTGTCCCAAACCCAGAGGAGGGGGTGTGTGGTGGCCTTGGGCTAAGGGGGACATTGTCCTTTCACACAGAACTGTGGCCATGGTGCCAAAGAGCAGGTATTGGTGCAGTGAGCCCTGCTGCTCTGCTCTGCTGTGTTCCAGGGCTTCCTGCGCAGGTGACCAGAGCTTTGAGGTCCCCCACACAGAACCAGCACACTGGGGGATTCAGCCCTCAAAATCCCAATTTTCCTAGAGAGTGGTGCTGCTGTCCTGCGGCAGCCAGGTGGGATCTCCTGGCTGTGGCCAGCACTGTTATCTTGGGGATGTGGAGAGGTGGTAGGGAGGGCTCCAGGGCTCCTCTCCGTCCCTACTCCACATCCCAGTGCTGCGTGAGGACACACAAAGTAGAGGGTCCCTGAAACCTCCCTTCTCCAGGAAGGGTTCTCCAGGACACACTGGCCCTTGGCTCATCTGGCTCCAGGTTCCTGTGGCAGACCTCCTTGCCCTTTCCCCTCTCTGCCTGACACCCACACAAGCCATCCCCCCGTGTCAACAGGAGGGTGGGAAGCCGCAACACAAAAAGGACCTTGTAGCTCTAAGCAGGCACGTCCCCATCAGACTGCCTCCCTGCTCCTGCTCCAGCCAGGACAAACTCTTGCTGCAGCAGCAAGATATAGCCAAGATCTTCCCAGCCCTTCTTGGCTGCCCGTGTCCCAACCAGGGCCAGTGCTTGAAGGCAGACACTGAGCATCACGTGAGCAGCGTGCTCCACGGCAGGCTGGCAGGGGCCTGGAAACGCAAACAGGACACAAATTCAGTTCTGATGGAGGGAACTGCAATGTCTTTCCCACTGAGGTTATTTTTAAACTGTTTATCAAAGGCTCACTGCTCTTGGCAGCAGGGTGGGCTATTTTTGGATGCCTGCTTCACCTCTCCACGGAGATGTGCTGGCATAGGCTTGTCCCTTCTCTTGCCTGGCACCCTCAGACCTCCCATGCTCTCTGAGGTTTGCCCTGCTATGGTCACTGCTGTTTGCTTCCTCACATGTCAAGGGACTTTTTAAGCAGGAGGTCTGAGCTCAGCCACAGTCTCATTATTAGTCCTTATTAGCAAAGCCCCTCTCATCTTTTCCTGCAGTCAGTGGTGACACAGCTGCTTGGGTATGGGCAAAATACACACTTGTGGCTGCTATTCTCCTTCAGGATTGGTGGCACTTGTCCTGACCTAAGTCTGGCACCCTCGGGCTTTGCATTCAAGTTTTGTCTCTGCTACTGGCTTTTCACTTGCTGCTGCTGTGTCTCTTCACCCATCTAGAAGAGCAAAGCCATGTTTTCCTACTCCACAGGATTGCTGGGACAAAGAAGTGGGACAGGATGACTGAAAACACTGTCCTCACAGGGCCTCTTCTCCGTGGATGGGTGAAGGACATGACAAGTTTCACTGAGGTGCAACATTGGCAAAGGTGGTCTGGTGAGGCAGGGCTCAAAGCAAGTGCAGGGAGACAACAGGGGTGCATGGAAGTGTAGTAGCTGTGTGTTGGAATCAGTGAAAGCACAGACTGGAATGGGAATGCAAAGCAAGCAATCAGGCTCTGAGGTTAATAATAGGCTGTCTGAGTCTTGACTGTGTAAAAGAAAATCAGTCCTTAAAAGAAGCTCACTGGCGAAGTGCTTGGCCCTGACAGAATAATCCACAGGAGCCCAAACAAATGACTGGCCTCATTACCAACCCGCAGCCTCAAGCATGCCTTGAGACACGCTGGGCTCACATAAAGAAATCAGCACTGTCCACACTGCCCCTGCAGTACCAGAGAAAAGGACTTGGAGAAGTTTCCCAAGAACATCAACAAATTCAGGGATTTCCTTTTGTTAACAAAGCACAAACCTTCTGCTGAAGGAAGATTTTCTTCATTCAAATATAATTTTGGAGAGCCAAAGGTACGTGCAGGCCAGGAGATTCTCCTCCAGGAATGAGGACAGAAAAAAGCCAGTGCTGGCATGTGTGAGATTTGTACTCATTTGCGAGACCTGGACTCAAAGAGAACGGATGTGTCTTTTCTTACAGGAAGTGACTGGATGAAAAGATGAAAACCACTTATTTGGGCTGGTTAGGAAGCTTCAAGCTATACAAGCACAAATAATTGTACTCTCCAGCCCTGAGAGTTAATAAAAAAAAAAAAAAGCTCTCTGAAATGAGAGACCGGTGGGGATCTAAAAGCCCCACTGGCTTAGGCTTAGGAGAAAATGAGGTGGAGCCCATTGTGATCTGTGACATCCACCACCCAGTCAGCCCTATGGCCTCACTGTTCACCATCTCTATGGACAAGATAGTCAGAGGGGACTGGAAATGCTGCCAGACCAACAGCAAAGAATTCAGGGGGAAAATCCTCAGGGTAAAGGATCAAGGGACAAATGCCAAAGGAGAAACATGGATGAGGGAAGGGAGATGCACCTCCATGCTGAGGACACAGAACTATATCCAACAGCACCCACAAGTGCTGGAGTGTGTGTAAGACTGCTATGCCAGCACAGGGCAGTGTGTCTGGGAAAACAGACATTCTGATTTCTAAACAAGTCAGGAATAAAATGGGCAAGGTCACTAAGCAGATCCTGCAGACATGCACCAGGGGAGGTGACAGCAGCTTGTGGCTGGCTGTGGGGGCCAGCTCTGTAAGTGTGGCCAGGGCAAGCTTCACAGGGAGTACATGCTTACGGAGTGAGTCCCTCTGGTGCACGGAGGCTGCTGGCACAGCATGTATTGCTGGCATGAAGTCTCACTGAGGCAAGTTGCCCCTAACATCTATGGGCATGTTGGATGCGAGCAGACATTCCCTTGGTGAGTGAACCTGATGCCATGTGGTACAGTCAGAAAGACACATTCACCATGAGAGGATGCAAAGGAAAAATCACACCCTCAACCTTTTTCCTTAGCAACAAGGGGAGACTCACTATGAAGAGTAGGGTGATTGGGAAGTCTAAGGCAGTGACCATGAGAACCTGAGCTTGTCTGGATGAGGGATGAGTTCACTGTTTCCAGTCAGAGAACTCAACCAGACAGAGTTTTGGAAAGGAAACAAATGGAAGGCAAAAAACAAAAGACAGAGTATCAAATGGGCTGTTGCTGTAAGCAGGATTTTCAGATTAATGGAAGCAAAGCTCATAGATCCCCATCAAACCTGGAGTCAGAGTCCACCTGGTTGCCTTCTGCCTTGGGCCACCTACAAAAGATAAATGGAGAAAAATGCATCAGAGGATTTTGCACAGAACTGTGGCCAAGAGTCTGTCATAGTACCTTTGCCTTTCTGGGGTTGTGACAATACAGGGGTATGTTTCCCTGATATCAGTGCAAAGAGCTCAATCTGGAAAAGATGTGAGTCAGAAAGTGGGGGAAAAGGACTTAGCACAAGGTGGAAAAGAGCCAGGGATTTGAAGGAACAGTGGGGAGAGGGACATCATCTTGGACGTCATGGGGAACACTAACAAAAATGAATGTAAGCAGCCCCTGCACACTACTAAGGTTCAGGGAGGTCCTGGTGTCTCCCTTTTAATCCTTCATCCATCATTTGAGTTGACAACATATAGGTCCTGCAAGCTTCATCTGACAGTGTTTCTGCCACAGAGCTCCTCATCACCAGCCACCACCATGTCTTGTCTCATGTCCTGATGGGCCAGCCACCTACCCCAAAATCTGAGCCAGGCCACCCAGCCCTATGTGTCACAGCAAGACCCTGACGTGACACAGGGAAGGAGGGGAAGCAAAAACTTACTTCATGCTGACAGAGGCCCAGGGGTCCCAGCCCCACCTGGCAGCAGAACCCTTCTGCTTTGGGCAGCAGGAGCCAGGACAAAGACACAATCGTAGGCACAGCAGCTGCTTGGAGCATGCTGCCCCCCCACCACGGGGGACATGCTCCCTGCCTGGCACGGAGACCGTCCGCTCCTCCTTTGTGGTGTGAAACAAAGAGCAGAAGGAGGGAAGGAAGTGACTTCTCTGGAAGCCACTGTGGTGGTGGGATGAGCACCCACCTCTTTCCAAACAGACAGTGCAATGATGCCCCCGGCTCCTCTCCCATCCCCTATTGCCTCCCATTCACTGCTGCCATCCCCTCTTTCTGTGTCCTCCGCCTCCCCTTATGCAACGGGGTGAGTGGGAAAAAAGAAGCAAAAAGAAAGCCAGAGCGAGGGAGGGAGGAAGCCGATGGGGCACTGGCTGGCAGGCAGACAAGGAGCACGGCAGGAGCGGCTGGGAGCCCGGGACATGCGGCCTGTGCCAGGGCCTTCTGCGCTGCGGGCATGTACGTGCGGTCAGCAACGTGCGAGCTGCCGTGAGCGAGGCCGGGCACACGCTCTGCCGTGCCGAGCGCCCGGGCTGGCAGCTGCCCTGCCCTCAGCTGGGGCGTGGGGGCTCCCCGCACACAGCCCCCATGGCTGGCAGGCAGCAGGACAGCTGGGGGGTGACAGGCTGCTTGTCCCCGGCCAGCCCTGGCTGGGCTGCACCTGCACCGAGGGCAGCACGTGGCATCGAGCACGTCCCCGGGCGCTGTCACCCAGGTGGGCACAAGTTTTCAAGCAGGCGGGTACATGGTTCTGTCTCACCACCTTGCTTGCCAGTTTTGACCTAAGAGGGAGAAATAGTGATCTCCACTGTCCCAAGGCCACGTGCCTCCTCCCACTGGCCCGTGTGCCATGCCGTGCCGGGGATCACGCTGCTGCTGCTCCCGCTCCCTTTTGCTTGTGTCAGTAGTTTCAGAGCGGTTCCCAGCCCGGCACAGCTCCCACAGAGCACCAAAGCTCCCTCCGCTCAATCCCCTCCATCCTGGCCACCTCCTATTTGGGAGCATCCTGCCCTGCTCCCACTTCTCACCCACCAACTCAGCAGCAAGAGGAAGTCTCACTTGCACCCCCCACTCAAAATGCCTCCGCAATTCACCCAGAATTCAAATTCCACACTCAGACACAATTTCCCCTATGTTCATTCAAAGGGGAGAAGGGAAGGGAAGGGAAGGGAAGGGAAGGGAAGGGAAGGGAAGGGAAGGGACACAGTGGAGCATTTCAGAAGACGTGGTTTCTTTGTGTGCACCTCTGTGCATTATGTCACAGGCCAACTGGGAATTAACTAAGTCTTAGTCTCCTTCTTCTCATCTCCTGAAAATGAATGAGGTTTCCAGATATTTTGGAGACCTCTGGTGTGCTGCACCCATGAGTCAGCAGCTGTCAGTAACAGTTACACACACGTGGGTGACACCATTGACGTAGGAAAGTCCCTGGAATATCACACACTGGACAAAAGGCACGTAGTGACTTGATTACTCAAACCCATCCTTGGGACTACTAAGAATATGCTAACATCACAACCAAGGTGTCCCTACGTCCCAGAGAGCACGTAGCACTTTGCTCTCCAGGGAGGTAGCTATGCAGGGATAGAGCAGTTCTTGTGGGTCATGACTCTCCTGCCAGTGCCTGTCAGCTGTGTTTCTCTGCCATTCGCATCTGCATTTGCACACTTTTGGGATATCCAACCCAAAGGACTGCTCCTCAGAGGGGAGGGATTTCAGCAACTGAGATCCTCTGAGGAAGATATTCATCCTGGTGCAGACAAACCCAATGGGAAGTGGTAGCACATGTGTTTGGGGGTGGCTGGTGTCTTTTCAGGGTACTGAGATGCTCCTGGGTGGCAGATTACCTCCCTTGCAGGGTGTCACTTGCAGACCAGCCCAGTGGGCTATTGCTGCATAGCCCTGGCTCTTTGCAGAGGAAACACAAAAAAAGACTGTGGGCAGAGAGAAGCAAATGTCACGGGGAGCTTCTCAGCTCACATAAATTGTGCTTGTAAATATTTTATTCATTTCTCAGTTACCCACTGTAGAAGGCCACTATCCAGCCTCTGGCTATCGGAGAGCAAAAGCATTTAAGAGCATTAAGTGTATAAGCAGGCCTGACATGTAACAATTGCTGTGTGAAGGCAGCACTTTTCAACTCTGTGTCCTCTGTGACTTGCTAGCCCAGCCCTGAGGTCCTGGCTCTGTCCCTGCCCCTCATCCCTACCCTGAAGCATGCCTGACTGCCACCTAACACATCATGTACACAGCAGATTTATAATTCATACTTCTAGTCACAGCAAAGTAGGGGGTGCCAAATAATAACCCAGGTTTCTTGAAGCAGATGAGTACTTATGTTTCTATAAATTGGCAATGGGCTGCCATCATATTCCCTTCAATGGAGGCAAATGAGGCAGATCCAATCACATCCTTCATTCACTGCATCCTGCAAACTGCCTTTGCAGTGCTCAGTGAGAAAGAGTGAGCCTTTGATCCAGGTGGCCTGAGCAGAGCAGCTAAGATGGGTAGATATACAAAGAAAGTCCAAGCTCCTGCATCCAAACCAGCTCTGGAGAGCTTTCCAAATGTGTGGGCTGTTCAGTTCTGTACTTCTAGTGGAAACGTATCTTGGCCTGTTGGCCAAGGCATGGCAAGGTCCAACAAAAGTGTGTTGGACTTCATTTCAGACCACTAGGCACAGTGCTGGGGTGACATTGTAACCTGTCTGCCACCAGGGAAGCAAGCAGGTCACTGGGGGAGAGGAAGAAGAGGGACCAAGATGTAGCAGGTGGGAAGCTGGGATGAGTAGAAAGCAGGTATGAAAAGCATAAGAAGTGGTGTGGTCAGATAAGGGAAGGGGCAGAAAGGAGAAGACAAGGGATAAACTGAAAGGACTACAAGGGAAGAGGTTGTTCAAAGGGAATTACAGGGGTTGTTTAAACTGAGAACTATGGAACAGAGACTGCCTCCATGGTTGCCCAACCTCTAAGCCTGGATCCCAAATGAGCAACAAATTAACAGATGTGTGAATTTAAAACAGATCTTAGAAGGGAGATGAAAGGGTAGGAATTACCAGCATTCATAAAACTGATGGAGACATCCAGACCCAGAGAGGCAAATACAGAAAGAGGCTGGAAACGTAAAACCAGCCAGGTCTCTGCACTGAAATCCCTAACACACGGGGGCTAAGCAAAGGAAATGGTGAAGTTGAGCTGGCACATGGGGAAACAGCTTGGCCTCGCCATGTGCCACCAGTGCTGCTTCAGAGGAACTTAGCACTGGAGCGCTTCATTCGGGAAATGTCACTCTGGAAATAGGCTAGTTGGTGGTGAGATCATTCATTCTTCTCAGCTGGAAATGTGACCCTGTTGCCAAACTTATTTTCCAGGCTAGAAGCCGATGCTCATGGAAAACTTTGGCCCTGAGGCCCAAACAGAGATCCTGAGCTTGTCAGTGCCAGTGCTCAGCATCTCAGCAGTCTGCACAGCCATCTCAGAAGTGTCTCTGGCCACGCTGCAGCTGGGTCAGTGGCTCAGCTGGGAAAGATGAGCACAGCCAGCACAATGTGGTAGCAAGTCACACTCTACACACTGTCACCAGCTCCCAGGCAGCCAGGCTGGCTAAATTTGGGTTGGCATGGAGTGCTCATTGCATGATCTTCAAAGAGATTTTGCAAGGGCAAAAGCCGAGCAGTAAGTGACAAGGGTGTAGGAGGGCTCAAACACCTGGTTTGATGTTAGGTCCCCTAGCTGCTATTAAAGGGAGTTATTTTCTCCTGGATCTCTGGTAGCAGAAGGAGACGTGTTTTTAGAAGCCTATTCTGGCTCCAAGCATCACATGAATGACTGTGGATATGTCAAACTCTTTCAGTCATGGCTTTTGTCATGGAGTCATGACTCTGCCAAACCACCATCCTATATCTGAGGTTTTGGGCACCTTACACCATGCCATGCTGAGGAAGTGAGCCATTGCATTGGCAGGGAACTCCCCCCAACCCAGTTCTGTGCTACCTGCTGTCTGTGCTGCTTCAGCTGCTTTTCCATAAGTAGTTGGCCTCAATCCAAAGAAAACAGGAGCAGCGGTGCCATGTCATTGCAAATGTCTGTGGGAAAGCCAGGCCTGCTGCAGGCAAGCAGTCTTCACGAAGCTTGGGGGGAGGCTGGGCATGCTCCAGGCCCTGCGCTTAATATTTGCCGTGACACCCAGATAATATTTATATGCAGCTGGCAGGTGCTCACCTCGCTTTGGCTAGGGCGGTATTGGGGTGTGTGGTGAAGGTGTGAATTATACCCTGTTTCAGGCATTGCGGAGCATTAAGGGATAGCTGGGGATGCAGGCATCTACCCTGCCTCCAGCTGGGCTTGCAGGCAAACTCCTGCAAAGCCCTCATCTCCCTCCCTTGCCTTCCCTGCAAAAAGCACTGGCCCTGGGGGTGACAGGGCAGCCCCAGAAGCACCCAGGCACTTCAGTCTCAGGCTCACCAGGGAGAACCAAGTGACAATACTCCTGAGAAGGAGCTGAATTTGGAGGCTCAGGAGTGCATCATTTGGGACACTGGAATGTACTGAAATGCGAGATATCCGGACGGAAGGGTAGGGAGAGTCCCTGCTCCAGCCAGCAGTGAATAACCATTAATCGGGGCACCTACAAAGGCCACTGCCTGTGGGCAGACGTGATTGCAGGCACAGCCTCGGCTCCCATGCTTGTGGGAACCTGGCGGAAACCCTCCCGGTTTCCCCTGGTCTCGGCTCAGCTGCACTGGGAGATTTGCATTGGCAGCAGGGTGGCGGGGAAGCTCACCCGCCCCTTGCCCACATGCTGCCAGCGTCCTGCCAGTGCCGGCAGCCTTTCGCCTCCATGAACTTTTTGTCTCTTGTGTGAAAGGGAAGTGTTCATCAAAGGAATCGTTTAAACAATTTAAATGCATCTTAATTAGAAGTGCGCAAATGGCGCAAGGAGCCATACAAGATGCAATAGCTTTGGCTTGGAAGCACACTTTTACCCATGCACTCCTCTCTCACCTACAGCCACCCCTCCCTTCCATCAGAGGTCTCTGGGAAGCTCAGCTGGCTGAGTACCTCAATCCACCCTGGCAGCCTGCAGCGTCCCCACAGCCCCACACTGCCCCCAGCCCAGCTGCATGTTACGCACGGCTGGGTCAGTGCCCCCTCCATCCCCTCTCCCAGCCTCCCACTGCTCTCCCAGTCCCAGGACCCTGCCCCCTTCCTGCCCTCTCCCTGCCACCCCTCACTCCTGACCCTGGTGTCACCTATAGCTGCAACAGCTATTCAGCCTATATCCATTACCAAATGAAGAATCCTCTGTAAAGCAGCAAAAAAGCCCTGGCTGTACAATGTGCGCAGAGTGAAAAGGGAAGGCTGTTAACACCACTTGGAAAGGGGCCTGCATTTGACAACAAACACAGCCAAGTTTCGAGATCCTTGCTAATTAGTCTATTAGCTGTATGAGCAGAGAAAGCCTCTCACCATCCAGCACTGCTCCACTCTTGCACTTCAGCCCTGTCACCTCAGGAATCCCCTGCCCCATCTCTGTGGTCCGGTGCTACGTAGGCATCACACCAGCGGCTGCCTGGCCACTCGCCTGTGCCTGCATGGAAGAGCCAGCCAGAGATGGTTCCTTGCTGCCGACCTTCTCTAAGGGACAAAAGCTGCTTAAAAAATGGAGCCAAGGTCCCAGGTGCTGCTGGGATTCCAGGCTGTGGAAGAAGAAGGCACTGTGCAGTAACCCACAGACCTCCACGACTGCCAGAAGGACACCCCCAGCCCCATGGTGCTGGCAGGAGCCACTGGGAACAGCCCTGTGAAGAAGCTGTTTGGGAGAACCCATCTTCCTAACAAGCAGCATGCCTCCTGCTCACCTTCCAGTGCCTGCAAAGCCATAAACCCAGGGAAGATGTAGCTGCCTGGGTCATATTCGAGTGAGGAGCAGCAAAACCATCGTTACTCCCCCAGCACACAAACCCATACACCTCCGCCCCCCCAGCCTTTGAGCACCTTTCTGGCAACCCAGCCAGCCAGTCCAGCAGAGAGAGGCTCCCAGTGCATCAGCAGCATCCATGCATGCATCCATCCATCCATCCATCCATCCATCCATCCATCTGTCCATTTGTCCGGGGAATGGGTTAAACAGCCTGTGCCCCACCCTTGAGGCCAGCCTGGATTTCCAGGCATGGAAGGGAGAGGCTACAGCTGGGGATCATTACTGGGCAGCCATAAGGAGGGTGGAGGCCTTCCTCCCACACTGATCAGAGGAGCTTTTTGACTGTATGCCCTGGAGCCAAGGGATGAGGTCCAGGGCTTGTTTACCACCTTCTACGAAACAGGGGAGTTTTGTCCACACCAAGGAGAAAACCAGCAGATCCCACCATGAGTGATGTGTTATGTGCTCCCCAGAGTGAGGGGACCATTTGATGACCACCCAGTCTGCTTTGGTTGATTTCTCCAAATCAGAAGGTCCTGATTTGGCCAGCCTGCCTTGGGATATTTATTCATCTAATACTCTCCCTGCCAGCAGGTAAGAGGGTATATTGTGTTCCCTAACTTTCTACTCCTGCTAACAGAGACTTTGACAAGTCATGGGAATAGATACACCTCTGCTGCCTGAAAATACGGAGCAGCAAAAGATCTCATTCAGTCTTGCCTTGTGCAGGACTTGCAGGAATCAAGGGAAAAGGACAGGCAGCCTTTGACTTGAACACAGTGCAAAACTTCCAGACACTGAGTGCTCCCAGACTGTCCAAAAGACTTGGAGAAATTTAGCAAAATCCTAAGGGATGAACTAATAGCAGAGGAACTAAGCAGCAGCCATTTTGTCGTGGGGATGGCATGGTGCCTGGACATCCACAAATGAATGGAAACCCACACGCCAAGGGATGCCGGAAGCACGGCCTTTTCCTTGGAATGATGGGGAGCTCCACATGAAAAATGGATGACTCACTCTCCTAAGCACCACAGTCAGACAGGGAGGGGAAGAAGTTGTGATATTCCTCCAAGCTCAGCCCCTGGAAAAAAATTGCCAGATATAAAAACGAGATGTTATGGGATGTTTGGCTGGTGTGGCTGTTTCCCTGCTTCATGCTCTCAAGCAGCAAAGCTGTGCTGGCTGGTGGAAATCAATAGTGGAGACACAATCTTCTTGGTTTCCAATGAAAGCTGGGAACGTCTGGATGTCCAGTTGTAGCTTCTGAGGGTTGAATGGATGTGTATCTCTTCAGCCAGCAGAACTGAACCAACTGCTGGGGAAGTTTCATGTTGGCTAAACAGGACATCCAGAGAAGGTACTTTACAAGACCTAAGTTGTGTTATCCACTGTGACCCCCTTCTCCTCCCTTCCAAACAGAGGATTTTGTAATCTCTGCAGGATGGCCTTATCAAATACTCTTGAGCTGCAATATGAAATACTGGAGGAAGCTATTCCCTTTGGTTTCATCCTGTACATTACACAAGGGCAATTCAGCCAAGGAGTTGGGAAGAATTATTTATTAATGGGTCATGAGATCACTGACATCACTTTTCTGTGAAATGACTGAGAAGCAGAAAACAGATCATTGGCCTCAGGTCCTTGAAAACCATATAAACCTGTGGGGAATGTCTCTGCTGCAGACCTCATCTGCTCTTGACAGATGTTTATACCACAGTGGCCTCTCTCACATCAGTGCTGTAATCCAGACAACGGTCAGCTCATTCATTGCAAACATGCCTCCATTACACTAATGCGTGGTGGGTTGGCTTTTCTCCGTCAGCGAGGTTTAGGGTCTAGTTTTTCCATGCAAACTCCGCCCAGCCTCTGTGAACATGCTTACCCTCTGGCAGAGGCACCCACTGCTCGAGCCAGCCTCCACAGAGCATTTGAGTTTGAAGGAGCAGTTTGCACACTTCAGCACCAGCTGAACCAACACAGCCAGAAGACAATTCCCCATGCAGACAACAGCAACAAGTCTGTGTGAAAAGGCCTGCTCTGGACAGACTTCTGCAGAAGTCTGGCATGGCTCTGAAGGACTCCTGTGGGTTCACCTTCACGCTGAACCCCTGGAGGACTCTGCAGCATCATTGTGCTCTCCTTCCAAAGGGCTGCTGTGAGGTCTAGTGGAGATTAGGCCCTCCTTCTCCTGCTCTCATGAAACTTCATTCAAAGACTGTTGTTTACTCCACGCTTGCAGCTTACCCTCGATTAGTGGTTTAACTTCAGCCACCACAAAGGGTAGGCTTCCTCCACCTCCTCTCTGGATTTTTACATGTTATCAGCCATGTTTACATGCCAGCACCAAATGAGGGACCTATTCAAGAAGTCTTCCCATCTGATTCCTGTAGACAGGAATGATGTAATAAGCCCTCCTGGTTGACTGCAAATTTAGGAGCCTCCACGGTGCAACTAAACTACTACATTTCCCATGAAGAAGCGACAGCAACCTGCTGTCCTCTGTCAGCTCAAGGGCAGGTCTGTCTGAACAGCAGGTTAAGCTTCATTTAGGCTTCCTGGTGTTGTGCCATGTATCCTGCAAGGCTATCCACTTTCTGAAACAGGGAATATGGTATGGTGTCAAGAAAACATGGCAATGTGAGGAGAATCGCTATTATACCCTTGCCAGCCTGCAAAGACCAGCTGTGCCTTACCATGTAATGGTGCACGATCTCTAACAGGGCACCTGAGACATCATCTAGATGTATCTCTGCCAAGGACAGATACCACTATCCAACCTGGCCTGACAAGCATTTGTAGCATCTTGGTTTTGGAAATCTCTCAAGAAGGAGATTGTGTCATTGGAGTTGGAGCACCTAGTTGGAAGCCTGTCACTAGTGGTGTCCCCCAAGGCTCAATACAGTCCCCCAGTATTGTTTAACTCATTCATCAGTGACTTGGATGAAGGGGCAGATGCCTCCTCAGCAAGCTCACTTTTGACACAAAGCTGGGAGGAGTGACTGATACCCTAGAGGGCCATGCAGCCCTTCAGAAGGACCTTGCCAGGTTGGACAGATGGGCAGAGAGGAACCTTCTGAAATTCAACAAAGGCAAGCGCAGGGTCCTGCACCTGGAGAGAAACAACCTCGGGCACCAGTACAGGCTGGGGGCTGAGTTTCTGGGGAGCAGCTCTGCAGAGAAGGACCTGGGGGTCCTGGTGGACAACAAGGTGTCCATGAGCCAGAAGGGTGTCCTTGTGGCCAAGAAGGCCAATGGTGTCCTGGGGTGCATTACGAAAAGCATTACCAGCAGGTCAAGGGAGGTGATTCTGTCCCTCTAGTCAACCCTGGTGAGGTGCTTGGAGTGCTGTGTCCAGTTCTGGGCTCCTCAGGACAAGAGAGACATGGAGCTCCTGGAGCGGGTTCAGTGGAGGGTAACAAGGATGATCAAGGCACTCAGCCTCTTATGAGGAGAGGCTGAGGGAGCTGGGCCTGTTCAGTCTCAAAAAAAGACAGCGGAGAGGGGACCTCATAAATGTCTATAAGTATCTGAAGGGAGGGTGCCAAGAGGATGGAGCCAGGCTCTGCTCAGTGGTGCCAAGAACAAAAAGGAACAGGCAGAAACTGATGCACAGGAAGTTCCACCTGAACATGAGGAAGAGCTTCTGTGTGGGTGACCAAGCACTGGAACAGATTGCCACAAAAGAGAGGTTGTGAAGTCTCCCTCACTGGAGATATTGAAGAACTGTCTGGACACACTCCTGTGCCATGTGCTCTAGGATGACCCTGCCTGAGCAGGGAACTTGGACCACGTGACCCACTGTGGTCCCTTCCAACCTGACCCATTTTGTGAGTCTGTGATTGCGTGGTCTCTGCAAAGCACTCTGTCTTAAGAGATCAGGAGCCCTTGAGCTGAAAAGTTTTTCTGGATGTCTAACCTCCTGAAGATGGAGAACAACTCATTTGGTTTCTATTTCAGACACTTTTTACAAATCTGAAGGTTGTCACGTTTTCCCATTCCTCCTCTCATAAGCAGACTAAACAAATTAAGTTCTTTCAAACTTTACTCATAGGTCATGGTTACTAGGCTGCTGATTATCTTTCAAGGACTCTAATAGGTGTAAGCTTTTCTTGAACTGTATTGCCTAAACTGAATATATCCAGAAAGTATGAGGCTTTCCTAATACTTCATAAAGTTGAACGATTGCAGCATGCCTGATGCTTGTGGCACATTTGTTTATGTAGCCTAGCAGCAACTTTTGTTTTTCTTCACATCTGTGTGTCATCAAGTCACTCAGTAGTGACACCCATCACCTCAATGATATTCATGTCCTTTTCTGAAGGCTATTTGCCCCCTCGTATATGCATACAGCAAATTATCCTGCTGTGTGTGGCTTGCAATTGCCCTTATGAATTGCATCCTGTTTATATCCAATTCACCAGTGTCGTACTCTGCCTGTACTCCCATCCTGAGCTCCAAAGTGCCTACAACCACCACATGGCCAATCAATGCCAGCAAAAAACCCAACATGAGCTGGCACCATGCACTCACAGCCCAGAAAGCCAATAGAATCCTGGGCTGCATCAAAAGCAGTGTGGCCAGTTGGGCGAGGGAAGGGATTCTGCCCCTCCACTCTGCTCTGGTGAAACCCCACCTGCAGTGCTGCATCCGGCTCTGGGGTCCCCAGCACAGGAAAGATTCGGAACTGTTGGAGCAGGTCCAGATGCAGGCCATAAAGTTGATAAGAGGACCAGAGCACCTTCCCCACAAATACAGGCTGTGGAACTTGGGGCTGTTCAGCCTGGTGAAGAGAAGGCTGCATGGAGACCTCATAGGAACCTTTTAGTACCTGAAGGGGGCCTGCCTCCAGGAAAGCCAGACAGGGACTCTTTGTCAGGAACTGTACTGATAGGACAAGAAGTAATGGCTACAAACTGAAAGAAAGGAAATTTAGGTTAGATATCAGGAAGAAATTCTTTACTGTGAGGGTGGTGAGACACTGGAACAGGTTGCCCAGGGAGGTTGTGGAAGCCCCAACCCTGGCAGTGTTCAAAGCCAGGGTGGGTAAGGCCTTGAGCAACCTGGTCTAGTAGGAGGTGTCCCTGCCCATGAGAGGGGGGGGTTGAGACTAGATGATCCCTAAGGTCCATTCCAACCCCTTAATATTCCATGATTCTGTGGAATGTAATACACATCTTTGAAACCAATGCCCAGGTTGATCATGCAAGTAGCTCTCAGCATTAGAGCCAGGACACATCCTGCTCATGTCCTCCAACACTGTTGTAGAAGGAAACTAGGCTGTTGCCAAATCCATGTTGATTCTGACTTCTCACCTTGCTATCTTGGTCAGCCTTACAAATAAGGTGTCTGTTCCAGGGCCCTTGCTGGCGCTAAAGGCAGCCTGAAAGTTATGAAGTCCTGTGACTCCACTTCCTTTTCTCCTTTAGAAACAGGTACTATCCTTCTGCCTTTATTCCTGAGTCATCTGGAACCTCACCCCTTCTTCTCAAGATAATTACTACCACATTTAAGACCATTTCAGCTAGGATTTCTGCAGGGCCAAGTAATCTGAAAGGAAGAGAGACACATCTGAGGTCACTGATAAAAGGATAAGGGAACCAGTGACTCTGCCCCATCTGTGGGGCACGTGGTTACAACCTCTCTGCTTGGCTCAGAGAGTCTGCAGGTGCAAGTCCAGCACCTCCTGTGGCACAAGGAGTGTATGTGAGCCTGCAGACAGCATCCTGCAGCATCCGGCCTGTTTACATAGCAGGGAGCTTTTGTTAACATCAGGAGGTTAGCCAATGAAGGGAAATTTTACAATTACACCACACAGCTCTGTTGACTCAAAAGGAAGAGTTAACTTCAAAGCTCCACGTAGCTAGGCTCACGTAGTCCAGCCAGCTGCACAATGAGACATTTCAGCGGAAGGCTGGGAGTCTGCTGGATGGATGCAAGACATTCACACGGGGCAGATAGCAGCTCTCGCTAGGCAGCTGGCAAACGGGCAGCTCCCAGGAGCCAGAGAGCGCCCTGGGAAAGGGGCAGGCAGAGCAGGGAACAAAGGCTGCCGAGTGGCTGAGGGTGCAACGCTGATCAGCATCCTCTCCGTCGGGCTGGAGCTGGCAGCTGCCTCTGGGTACCCTGGGCGAATGGGCCACTGAGTTCCCAGGCCCCTTGAGGGATGCAACAGCAGTTTCACAAAGTGCAGTTCTGCGCATCAGTGAAGGGGCTGACCCAGCGTTGCCCCCCTGTCCCAACCACACTGGTTTTCATTTCTTTTCCTAGACAGGACAGGCCCAACTCTTTGGGGAACGTCTTTGCCTTGTCTCCTTACCTTTAGCCATGAGTGATTTTATTCTTTGCCCTGTTTTTGGTCCAGCAGTTTTCCCAGCCGACCTGTGAGCGAGGTAGGCAGAGGGAAACACTACACCCAGCTCTCACTCACTTCTCCCCTGCCTGCTGCAGAGCCAGGCAGCCCTGCACACAATCAATTACAGGGGACGGAAATGCCCCGTGCCCAATGTCCGGTGGGACTGAGTGATGACAGCTCACTAATCATTTCCAGAATTTGTGATTGGAATTAAAGGGCTGGATTTGCCTTTGGTGAGTGTAGGAAAGGCAGCTGGGGGAAGGGAGTGGCCCATGTTTAGGTAGGGAAGAGACAAAGCTGTGCAGAATATCACTGTGCTGCTGCAGTGCTTCAAGCTGAGAGGTGATTTATGAGTTTATAGGACAGAGATAGATGTCCTGTGGGACACCTCATGATAGTGAGCAGTTACAGCTTTGCTGGACACCAGTCTCCCTTCCCACCCATCACACATAGCACCTCCACTTTCAACAGCTGCCTGGGCCCTCCCCACCTTCTTAAGGTCTTGGGAAGGAGCAGGTCCTACCTCCACTCTGCCAGCACTACCAGGAGATAAATTCTGCCTGCTGGCCTGCTTTCCCAACAAGCACCTGAATGCTCCTTCCCTTCTCACCCACTTGTGTCTGGGAGAGGCTTCCTACACATCTTCTCCAGACCTCTTTTTCCACTGTGGTGCTGGGGAGCATAGACAGAAGTCAACCACTTACTTGATCCCAGCTGTGAACCTGCCTCACTGAATTTCCCAGTCTTCCCCACATCCCTGGTGGCTGGTGCCAGGGCTGTTGCATGCCCTGCTATGGGAGAAGTACATTCTTGGAAAGAGCCATCTTTTATAGTTTTGTGTCTCAGCAGGACCCAGCAGCACCACAGAGACTCTGCTTGCACAAGGAGTACTTGGTCAAAAATCAGCTCCTGCCGTCCAGGGACAAGGTGTGGCCCAGTGGCGCAGGACATCAAACGCAAGCAAAAAATGCCTTTTATTATTACCTATGTTACCATGAGATTATCATTCGAGAAGAGAAGCAAGGATGTGCTTGCTGACCTGGCTTGTTGCTTTGAAGTCCCTCATCCAAAAGCAGCCCCAAGAGGTTCTCTAGGATGTTGTCCTTTCTAAGAACAAACCTGGTTTTCCCTGGGAATAAGGCACTGCCTGAATTTTCTCCCATGCTCCTTTTAGGGGCTTCTGTCATTTTTATCTGAAGGTATAGATCTGGTCTATAAGGAAAAAAAAAACAAAAAAAACATGGTCTTTCCCACGGTCTATATCCCCACCCTGGGCCTCAGCTATGAAGCTCCTCTGAAGGGAGGCTAGTGGCAAAGTCCTGAAGAGACAAGCTGGAGAGAGCTATGGAAATGGAAGCCAGCAAGAGGGTGGGACGCCTGGAGGGATGCAAAGAAACTTTTAAGTAATTGTTTCAGAGAAAGAAGAGATTGGGCTGTGGAATGGAAATCAATGAGCTGTCTGCAGGGCATGTACAGGACAGACAGGAAGCCTTGGGACACTCCTGGAGCAGTGCGGCCAGCTCCCACAAGAGCAACATCATATGTAATACCCTTGTGTCCATGCTACACACAGAGCTTTGGCAGCAAGCCGCTGTATTTTGGGATGAGCCTCACTGCCTGATTTCCAGATAAGGATTTTACAGAGATTACTTGCTCCCAATTTCAAACCACTGCAGATGTAACATGTTTCCAAGCTTCAGGTGGCCACTTTTTCCCAACTGCTGCAGGCAGGGCTGGGACATCCTTTAGCAGAGATCATCAGAGTGGGAAAACTTCCCTGCCTAGCCTGCTAAAGACTGACTTTGAAAACCTTCTGCAGACCCTGTCTGCCCCAGCTGGGCAAGGAGGATGTTTGCAAAGAGCCCGGGATGAAATCACAGTCTGGGAGGTCTCCTACTCCTCCTCGCAGCCTCACAGTTGAGCTCAGTACCCTGCTCAGATCCTCTTCATGAATATTGCTGTTAGATGTGAAATCTCCATCCTGAGCTCAGGGCTTGAGATAGATACAATTAACAGGCTTCATGTAGAAACTGTGATAAAAGTGGATGTCTGCCAGATGTCAGGCCAAGCCCTGCCCGGGATCATGCCAACACATACATTTGGGAGAGCAAGCATGTATCAGGAGTGTGAATTAATTATCCAGGCTCATTTATCACCCCTCTCCCTCCCTGCCTCTAAGGGAGGCTCACTTCCTGTCTCAGTGCCAGGCTGCACGTACAGGAGCAGCACTCTGGCTAAGGCTTGCCTAGGAATCCCAGGCATTGTGCTTCCATCTCCATACCCTGACTGCTCCCTCCCAAGCCTGACAGGCAGGGCAGAGCTGTGGGGCAAGCCAGGCAGAAGGGTGGCAGCAGCCCACTTGTGCCTTTCACCTGCTCTCATGGGACTTGCACCTAACTAGTGCCAGCTCCTTGCAAGTGATCAGCTGGGACGCAAGTCACTGGCTAACAGGGCTGAGCAGAACTGGGGGATGCTGGGGTGTTGGGGCAGTGCTGCATAGCTTGCAGAGGAGAGGTGTATTTATGGATGGCCTGGGTGATGGTGGGATCTTGGCAGTTGATGTGGGGGAGGAAGGATAGAGATCAGCCCTTCTCAGATGGAGAGTAAAGCAAGGAGAGACCCCAAAGTGTGGCATTACATGTCAGGCATTGGGAAAGACCTCCAGTTGCATCCTGAGGCACAGGGATGGGTGGAAACAGGAACGTGTTTCCTCTTCTCCAACTGCCAGGGCCACACTGAGGGAAGGTTCCTCCTTCCAAAGTCCCACTTCAGTACATCCCTGAGCTCACAGCAGAACTGGCTGCCCAAACTAACAGGATTGTGCTCTGAAAATGGAGGTGGTGAGGGGTGGGAGAACCCAGCCCTACCGCGCTGCCAGGTTCCTCCCCCAGGCAGCCCCATCTGCTGGGCCCTCCCTTGGCTCCTGATGGGCTGCATCTCCTGTCACCCCACAGTGTGCTCCTCCACCATTGGCCACCAAGAGCTGAGTCTATCGGTGGTGTTTGGATCAGCCTGTCTAAGGCTGATGCAGCCTGGGATGTTACTGAGGAGCTGGCAACAAGGAAAACCCTATACCACTGCCCAAAGATTCCCCGTACACTTCAAGAGCAAAATCCCTTTTGCTTGTAAGCAAGATGCAGACAAGCTTGTAAGCTTGTTCAGCAGATAGCACCCTGTGTTCACCCTCCTAGCACCCCACCAAGGGACTAGGTCAGTACCAAAACAAGGAGAATGTAGTACATCCCCAATGTCTAAAGAGCTCCACAGCTTTCTGAAAGCCCTCATGCTCTGCATGCCCTACAAACTTATGCAAGCACTGGCCACACTGGGACTGTGGCTTACAGAAGAGGGCTTGGATCTTAAGGAGAAGCTGGACAGTGTCAAAATCTTGGGAGACAAAGGATCATGCTTGGATGTAAAATAGTCCAAGGGAGAGAGAAAGTTTGTAACCAGCTCACAGAAAGAAGCTTGTGGGAGGACAGGGAGTGTGCTCCAAGAGATGTAATGATGCAAAGTCTGCATAGACACAGCAATTTCCGTGTGCAGTGAGCTCTTGGAGCAGCAGCAGGGATTCAAACACGAGTCAGGTGGGCTCTTATGTAGAGGGAGGAAACAGTCTAGAGGACAAACACTGGCCAGGCAAGTGGAGAAAAGGGCCACCACCTCCTCTACTGAAACGCTGCTCTAGCCCTCATGTATCATGGGCTTCTGCAAGAGGAACCAGCAGCATCTCCTAGGGGAAGGGATTCATTCCAACTGCCCAGCTCAGATTAAAAAAATGGGGGAGCTCCTTGACACGCTGGCTAATAAACATAGAAGTAGCCCAGGTACTCAACTTGAGAACACGTTCTAAAACACCTTGCCTACCACACGTCCCCTGCCCTCCAGTGACATCAGTCTGTGTACTCAGCACAGCCACAGCAGGCAGCCCTGATGGTGTGCACTACGAGGCACGGAGACAAGCACAGGGACTGCAGCAAGCTGGTGAGCTGCCCAGTGCAAAAATTCCCAGTAAGAATTTACTGCAGATTTCTTGACTCCTTTGGCATCTCCCCCAAACACACAGCAGGGTACTGATGGGGAGGATGGGCTCTTGGGCTCATAGGATGTTTGTCCCGGAGAGCATATATGCTGTCCTTGCAAATGGCATAGCATGCTGCAAAGGACTCTCTATCGGTCCTGAAGGATGTACCCAATCTAGCGTTAAGTCCAGCTGGGTTGAGTGCCAAGAGCAACAAAGCTCTGGTCCCACAGACTTCAATATGAGTCATTTACCCCCAGCATGGAGCCTGGACCATGTCCTTGTGGTGACTAACTATTGGCACCACTAGCTCAGAGGTATCTATAAATGTTCTATACCCACCCAGCTGCTATCCTTTCCTAGAGAAATGTTATCTCACACA
The DNA here is from genome assembly GCA_013400915.1 of Pardalotus punctatus. NCBI lineage: Eukaryota > Metazoa > Chordata > Aves > Passeriformes > Pardalotidae > Pardalotus > Pardalotus punctatus. The sequence continues at coordinate 305,679 of VZTX01014541.1, forward strand.
CAAACAGCCCTTGGGCTCTGCCACCAGTGTTGTCCTGCATGGGTCCTGCACAGGTCCTGCCCTGTGCCACTTCCCCCTGCCTTGACTGACTGGTGTCATAGCTGGTGCTGTGGATGCCTCAGTTCTCCCTTCTCTGGTGCTGCAGCCAGTCATAGAATCACAGGATCATTGTTTGTGGGAACAATTACTCTGTCCCAAAACAATGATGACAGCAGAAATCCTCATAATGCAGTGTGTACAAGCACTGATGATGGTTGCCACCCTCAGTTTGTGGCCCACAACACCTCTCCTTTCTAGGTCCCCAGCATTTTGTTTTCCTTATCAGGGCAGATTATGACAAGCATGGGTTATTTAAACAGACTCACTCCCAATCAGTACAAGGTTTCTTTGGTCATCCCTGTCCCACTGGCTGATGGGCATCTCACACAATCAGAACACAGTGTATTTATGTCCAGCCCCAAGTCCTGAACAGGATGAGCAAAGTGCTCTTCTCCAGGGTCTATCTGGTGGTTTCACCCTCCTTGGTCACTGGGAAATAACAATCCATTGGAAAAGCGAAAGAATAAGTACCCCTGCGTCCCCTCTGTGAGAAAACCAAAGCCAAAGCCACCAACCAGACTAGAGTGCAAGACACAGGGGACTCTGGGAGAGTAGCAGCACAAGAGATCTGAGCCATGCCATGGCTCCCGAAAAACCTTCTTCTTCCCCACCTGCTTCCCAATAGCCCTACCACTGCACCAGCTCCCTCTCTCCTAGCTTCCTTTCTCCCTACCGCTGCCAGGTCAGCCCACAGCTGTGCTCACTGTGGGATTTGGTAATTTCCTGACATTCAGAACTGTGCGGGGTGACCAGGCACAGATGAATATGAGCAATCAGAGGAGAGAGGGAGATCTAATACCGCATCCAACAGCACACGGAGAGCATGTCAGGCAACGGAAGGGGGGGGGGGGGAAAAAGAAAAAAAAAAAGAAAACAAAAGTAAAGAGAGAGAAGGAGAGAAAGAAAAAAAGGAGGAAAAAAACCTCCAAAAACTAAACCACAGACGGCTCAATACTTCAATACTTTCCATGTGGTGCCGCTAAGGAGGAAATCGCCTCCATTTGCTACGTGCAGAGCCGGGTGTCTGCACAGCGGCGGGGAAGAGAAGGGAGCCTGTTTCCCAGGTGGGGAGGAGGGGCTGCCGGAGGAGCTGCAGCCGGGAGGAAGGTGCCTCCCGCACCCACGCGGGACGGGGGCGGCGGGGCTGTGCCGGCGGTGCCTGTGCTGCAGGGGCATCTTTTCAGGGGTGCCAGGCCGGGCGCTGCTGGGGTCCCGCTGCCCACCGCGGGGTGCAGCCCCGCTGCAGCGCTGTTCCGCTCGGGGAGGCTGCACGGGGGTCCCGCTCACGCTTCCAGCGCCAGGGGCTGCGGGAGACCGGCTCCTTACCCAGCATCCAGCCTTGCTGCTTAAACTGGGGTTCCAGCTGTGACCCCCCCATCTTCCCCGTGTGGTACCGTGAGCGTTTTCCCACCTCTCGAAGCAGGGGGCAGGGGAGGCGAGGACAAATTTCCCAACCCCTCTGAACAGTGTGGTGGGTGGGATGAAGGTTACAATGTCCCCCTCCCGTCTCGTGACTGGCCCTCTGGCCTCTGCACCCACCAGGGTGCTGCCAGCCTGCCACGGCAGCTGCCTGGTGCTGTGCCCTGTCCCCTCCCTAGGCCTCCTGCCCAGCCCAGCCCAGTCCCCCCCCGGGGGCTGCTGCCCCCACCCTTCGTCCCAGCTGGCAGCCATTTCTGCTGGGGCAGGAGAGGGGGAAGGATGCTCCTGCCCAAGGTCCCTATTCTGAGGCACACCCAGATTGCTGCTTGTGGGATGATGGCAGAGGATGGCACCTCAGAGGATGGGGGTCCCCTCTCTCCAATTGCTCCTTCCTCACTTCCACCATCACTACCAACAGAGCAGCTACCCCTTCTTCACCCACAGACTTTGTTTCTGGGCTGGTGCCACAGGGTCCGTGCTCCTCAACCTGTCCCACAGCACAGCTGGACATGCTGCAAAGGCCACCTCTCCTTGCCTGCCCCCAGCACCAGGGTGGGGCCCACTCCTTGTGCCAGCCTTGCTGGGGCAGGGAGAGCCTTGGGCTGAGGGGTGGCACAACTTTACCTCATGCACTTGGATCAGGAGGCAAAGTCCCTGATCAGAAGTCTGCCACAATCACACCTGGGTTTGCAAGCCAGGGAAAGCCCATGAGTGTGCAAGATTACCAAGGTCAGGTTGAGGGCAGGGGCTTAGCCTGGGGACCAGTGCACAAGAAGCCCTTCCCCCCCTGCCCTGGGCACCTCAGTGAAAAGCAAAGAGGTCTTTGCTGTAGCCTCATTTCTCTCATGTCCAAGCCGCTGTCCACCACAGCCCACAGAGCACATGGGCTTGACATCGGGAGACTCGCATGCAAAGCGTTTCTCCAGCTGTGAGTGGGGACCGCCAGAAAGGCTGGGAAAATACCTTCTGCTGCCTGCAGCAAACACCTCAGCTGTAAACTGTAAAGTCAGCCTGGTTCCGCTCCAGGCTGTTTAAACACCAGCCCAGACCCCTTGAGTGCTTTCCCCTTCATATCTGCAGGCTCACAGCTGCTAAGGAAGTTACACAGCCCTCACAGCCCCTCTCTGGGAAGCCACTACTCTGTCCCAGTTTGACCCCTGTCCCTGGGGCCTGGCCTAATCTCATTTGCACAGGTGTCCCACACGTGGGGAACCCTTGTAATCCACAGATCTGCATCCATGCCAGGTAAAGCACAATCAAACTTTCGGCCATTGCTATTTCCTGGGAAGACAGGATTAACAGGACCAAGTAATGGGAAATCTAAATGGCTCATTTTAGAAACTGTCTACTACAGGGAAGGAGGCTCAGGAGGGGAAGACAATATTTTGATGACTGTGGACTCTTTGTCAAATTCATCAACCATAAAACACGGAGAAGCAAGACAGCGTGGGGCACAACCCATACCCTTTTGGCTGATCCATCCCTTTTCTCAGTCCTGCTCATCCTCAGAAGACCCCATGTGATGGGTGCCAAAACCCACTGCAGATTTTTGTGGGGCACACTGGGGTACAGATCATTTGGCAAAGCCTTCAAGCCTTCTGTGACATGCAGAGGAAAGCTTCAAACTGACACACCCAAGTCTCCAGCACCCCACTGGAGAGAGGAGGATGCCACTTGAGTTCTCAAAAATGTCACTTGGTTCGCCTCCCAACCCACAAGACTCTCTGGCGATTATTCTGTCTGTCAGATACCATAGGAACCAGGATCCTAGGTAGTCCATCCCAAGGCCCTCCCCGACCTTTTGCAAAGAGTAGAACTTACCTCCAAAAACCTCCTGACATGGTACTCTCCCCATTGGGATGTCTCATGGTGTTTGCCTGCAAACTGTCAGAGCTGGAGACTTCCTGGGCACCTTCTGCAATGAAGAAGGCTGTTAGGTTGTGAGGCTGTGTGTCCTAGCTCTGCAGCTGCCAGCCAACTCCTGCTGGAGGGGCTGTCCAGCTCTGTATTCACCACCTCTGTGCTCTATGGGATGTACACTGTGGTCAAGAGCTGATGGTGCCTATTGAGGAAGGTCCAGCCCATCTGCCTGCAGGATGAGTGACCCCCTCATCACGTGCAGAGCTTGGAACCAGCCCCATCGTAATGGGGTGCAAAGCCATGAGAGAGTGGCTTGGTTTTCCTTGAGAATCAGTGAGGTGCCCATAGGAGCTAGCAGTCCCCCAGCAAAGCACAGGGACTTCCAACAGGGACCCCAGTTCATCTTCCAGGAAGGTGTAGGGAGGTGACATCTTCTGCTTGCTGGTGGTGAAGGCACAGTGGGGATGATGCCAACACCATGCTGCCCCTGGGGAAAACAGCCCCTTCTACTAGGCATTTTTCCCTCTGTTGGTTTATTAATTTATTTTTCATTTTCCTACCCTCCCCCTTCTTCCTCCTCCTTATTTCCCCCTAATCCATGAACAAGACTCTCAGAGCTAGAAGAGAGGAGAAAACCAGCACAGCTGCAGAGTGGATCAGTGGCGTGCTGGCAGGCAGGCACGCACAGCTGGGAGAGGGGAGCACGCTCTCACACACACAAAGCAGCACCAAATGGAGCGTGTGGAAGAAGGCCAGTGGAGGCCAGTGACTCACATCCCTGGCCTCCATCAGCTTCAGACCGAGGAACACCAGTAGATGACTGAGGCTGGCAGGAGGTACCACAATGCTGGAGCCGTGCTGAGCACCCACAAACCACCCAAGCAAAGGATGGGCAAACTCTTCTGACCTCAGAGGCTGCTCATCACATCTTGGTGGCAGTCAGATGCAAAGCACCACATTAGCTTCTGTGCATTTGAGTCTAAATATTTATTTCCCTGTCCAGGCCCTGACATGTCCCTCCTTTCTTCTTCATTTGTCAAAAGTGTCCATATCACCAGTGGCAAGAAGTACTTAAAGGGGAGAGAGATGCCACAGACTCAGCCAATGGGCAGAAAGGAAGGTGCAGTTTACTCCTTGTTGAGCACCTAGGAGACATGGAGAACCCTTCCCATGGCAAAGGGGGAGAGTAAGGAGGCTGTTGTGAAGATTGCAGCTGCACCATGAGCTCCTGCTCTCCACCTCTTGGGCTCTTCTCTCCCCTCCACAAACACCCCAGTGACACAGCAGAGCCTGAGATAACTGCCAGATTCTCCTTGCTCAGAGTCTATTTAGTCTCCCAAAGACGAAAAAGGATGCTCATGGGAAACCGTCAGCAGAACAAAACCAGCAGCTCTGAGGACACACAACACCTTTGCAAAGGGCAGTACTGCTTCCCAGCCCTGCCTGCACCCACTGCAGCACCGCTACAGTGGGGTCAGCTTCTGACCTTCCTCATCTGTGACAGAAGTGGCCTGTGCCAGAGCACGGCAACAGTGCAGGAGAGAGAGGAGGGAAAAGGGCCCTATGCTAATGCAGCATCTGTACCCACCTCTCAGTGCACAGTGTTGCAGTGGCTGGTGCTATACAGGGACTTAAGACTTCTTCCATCCTCTGCAACACCTCCACTGCTGCAGTGCAGCCCTGTGCCATTTGCTATAGCCCAGCTATACATCCCAATGCCGGTCTCCTTGCAGTACAAGTTCCTCCCAGTCCTTGGCAGCATCATTTCTGTTTGGGATGCTGACTCCCCGGCTTGACAGAACACAGACACGCCACAGACCACCAGAAGAGAAGCTCGTAAAGTACCATTTCATCACGCTGCAGAAAAATAGGAGAGGATACTGTACAACCCTGAGCAGTGGTACAGCCTCATCCAGCCCTGCCTGCCCCTGGAGCCCCCATCTTCTACCATTTCCTCTTGCACATCTGCACTTCCTAGCACACGTTGATCTGTGATGCCTGGCTCTGCTCTTCCCTCCCCTCCTTGGCCTGCTGTAAGGATCACACAGCCTCCTGCTGATGCAGGATGTGTTGCAGGATATACCACCACTCAGACCTGTCATGAGGTGTAAGTTGGAGGTAGCTGGAAAGCACTGGTACAAGCTGACCAACTCTACTGTGCCTAAGAAATCATACTATGTCCACTCCAAGTGCCATCTCCAAACCAAGGCTGGAGCCTGGATACCACTCACAGGTTAAAGGTTGGGCACTGTCATTCTGGCTTGGAGGAGAAAGAAAGTGAAGGCAAATAAGGATGAAGGTTTTAGTTTCCTTCACCCCAACCAAAGATTATCTCCATTCCAGCAGCTCTGTGAAAGCAATGACACAAAGAACAGGCATTGCAGGTCAGCCTGCTCCTACCCAGCACTGTGGACCTGCAGTGACTCTTCCCATGCTAAGTGCTGTTATTCAGCTGGTTTTAACTAGGCCATGCTAAAATGTTTGGGTGGAACTTCATCTTGTTGGTTAGCTGCCTAATGCTGAACTATCTAAGCAAATATAGTTATAAAATATATAATTTCAGCCAAAATGATTCATCTATTTCCAAGAACATTGTAAGGGGAAATGCTTTGGTTTCTCTTGCTTTTGTTACAGAGAAATCTGATGACCTTTTCTTTGAAGAGCTCTTCAAGCTGCATGTTTTTGGCATGTGGACTTGAAGTTTGGCAAAAGGAGAAGCAAGGAAGGCCTTTGGTGTAGTCCAGATGCACCCTTTGCTGCTGCCAAACTTAACCAAGTCTTTGAAATATTCCGTTTCACATGTGCTCCCTTAAGGCAGTCTTATAGAGCTTACCGGCCAAATTCCCTGAAACTTTTCCCCTTTCAGGATGCACTCCAGCCAGGGGCTCAGCAGAATTTCCAGATAAGCAAAGCTGTGGATCACTGCAATCTAAATCACAAGTCCAGCCAATCCCTGAGACTAGGCACCTCCTGCCACCTCACATGCCCCACCCTGGCTCAGGCAGAATGAGCAATGCACACACAGGCAGGTGGGGAAAGGGGCTGACTGGACCAAGAGACATAAACACAGAAACTACTGGGAGAGGGGAGGATTTGGGATGGGAATTTGACTGAAGGGAAACTGGACTGAATCTAAGAGGGAAAAGGAAGGTGAGGTCCTCCATGACAACTCAGCATGAAGAAATTCGACCAACTGAGAGCACAGCACAATGATGCAGAGGATCCTGAAAGGCTGCAGCCCTGGAGAAAGCTGGGGTATCCCCCAAACCAGAAGAAACAAGGAGAGGGGCAGGAGAAGGGGGCAGCCAGCTGCTGAGTATTACCAGCAATAAATGAGGCAAGCACTCAGTTAAACCAAGAGGTCTTGGACGGCACTGCAGGCAGAGGTGACAGCCAAAAGGTGCACAGGGAGCATAAGAGCTGACTTTGGAGGTGTCAGGACAAGACCACATCTGTGAAAAGGTTTCTTTAACACGAGGCATGGATGGGTAACTGCATGTCATGGAAATACACTGTGAGTGCTCATCCTGCTAGGGGGTGAATCAGTCCTGCACCATGATGCCCTGCTAGTGGAAACCAGCAGAGCCCTTTAAGCTTGAGCTGAGAGTCTCCTAGAGGTGTGCAGGCTCCTGTCTTAGAAGACAGAGGAAGGAATTCATCAGAATGTAATAGACTGTAAATCAGGACACTGCTCCCAAACAGGGAGGGATACATCTGGCATGGTGCGGTGCAAATGAAACCCTCCAATGTGTCTGAGGCTCAGAATAGCACCATTTGTTTATTTATTTTCATTGTGAAGCTCTGGTTTTGCTTGGAAGCAGCTGCACTGAAGTCTTCGCAGCTCTGAGGTCTCCAGCCTCAGCTGTAGCCTAAAGGAGGGCAGAAGGTTTGGAGACCATCCAGGAAAACATTTGAAGCTTGTGAGCCTTGCTTTGCACTAGCATTAGGAGCCCCCTTCACAGTCATACTTCATTAGCTCTAGGAACCAGTGCAAACAGACATTAGCCTTTCATGGGACCACTGTTCTCCATGGATGAGCAGTCAACACTACCAGTCTCTGTTTTTGCTTTGTTTTTCCCTTAAGGAGGAAAATTCTCCTACCACTTTCTTAAAAAAAATTTTAAAAAAGGCAAAAGCAACACACACAGACATACAAAAAGCAGCGCTTACCCTCACAAAGCAGCAAAGCCTTTTCATTTTTCTCCCAGAATCCCACAGGAAGCCCAGAACAAATCCAATCACTTTTTCTTAGGAAACACATCTCCTCTTTCTGGTCTCATACCTAGAGGAGAGCAGAAACTCTGTATTCAGGCTGTGTCAGCAGCATGGGGGTGGCTCATCCATCTTTCAGCCAAGGTGCCAGTCAGTGACTCATCTGCCATGGAAATCAGGGCACACGAAGGAGCAGAAGAATGGAGAAAGCAGGGGTCCATGTTATTCCAAGTGCATCACTTTGCCAGGAGATGTCTTCCTATGCAGATGGGGTCACAGGTCCTGGCAGACACGACAGGCAGAGCTGGATCTCAAGCTGTGGGGAAAACTGAGGTGGAGAGTATTTGTGCATGCAAGGACCATTGGGAAAGGGAGCATCTGTGGGCAGCTTTAAAGGCTTCCTATATGGAGTGGCTGGAGAGTATCTCTTGGAGTTTTCTCTTTGTATTAGAATATCCTGAGTCAGAAGGGACCCACAAGGATCATCGTGTCCAAATTATAATGAAGTATTGAGTATTGAACCTTTTATTCTGCTGTAACAGCAGGTTCTTTATTCTGCAGGGATCTTTTACTTTTTAACACAAACCTGAATTCCTGAAAGCCAGGCAGTTGGGCAAAATACCCTCCCTCCCCCAGGCCTTCACCGTGAAGAACCAGGGCTGCCTCCTGGTCCCCGAGTTCTGCCCTGCCAGACATTCCCCTGCCATGGAAGCTCCCATTCAGCACCATGGTCGTACCACCACATTTTGTTAGCAGGGCATCATGGCACATATTGGGATCAATGGTCCAGCGAGGGTGCTGAACCTGCAAAAGGACAAGAGGGTCATAAGTTTCTTGGACTGTAGCTCCCAAGAGACAGAGCAGCATTGATTCCAGCTCTGTGTTTTGACCTCTCTCTAGAGGAAGGCCAGGCAAGCATCCGAACTGGGGTAGTCCTCAGAAACTGCACAACCCAAGTGGCTTTCACAGAAGCATTTGGCATCAGAAGAAGGACTAAATGAGATTTGGCTGCTGAAGTCCTTCTGCCCTCAAGTTCTCCTCCACAGGCTAGCTCCTGCCAGCTGTTTCTCTGTCTTTCCACCACAGCACTTTCAGTTTTGTCCAAGCCAAAAGATGAGCCCTTCCAGCCTCAAAGCCAGGAGTCTGCTCAGGAGAGCTAGACTTTAGCAGAGATTGTTTGTCTCACAAATTGATCTGAGAGCTCCTCCAAGGGGCAATGGCACTGTGAACCCACCATTTCCATCCCCCTGCATATCCACAGGTGTTTGCAGAGCTGTCAGACCTGTGGTGCTCAGCAACCTCAGGCATCTGCTCCAGTTTCTCTGGGAGAGACAGCCAGGACACTTTGCTGGGCTTGAGCAGCTCCCACGCAGCGGGCCAGCACTCAGTGCCAGGGGATATGTGTGCAGAGCCAGCCGGAGGTAGAATTCGAGCCTGCTTTCTCTGAGACAGCCAGGGCCAAGTCCAGAGGAAAAGGCAAAGAAAGGCTTTGCTGTCAGAGTCAGGGTTTACAACCAGCCGTAAATGGCCTCGGTCCCTAAAGTTCCCATGGTGACAGTCCTGGTGGGAACAGAGCTGTCTCATCTGTCGAGTCCCCACCAACTCTTCCCAGGTCTGGGGGTGCAGCCGCCTGGTGCAGCATGGGTGAGCTCACCCAACTCCACTACCCCTGAGATGGGGGATGAAGTGCAGCTTCAGCTACAGGGGAGCAGCAGGAAGGGCACCTTGCATAGCATCCCTCCAGGTATGAGCTGCAAATGCAGCAGCTTTGGGGCTTGATTCTTCTCCTTCAGCTGAGTACAGGGATTGGTATTCACCTCCCTCCACTCAGGCTCCAGGAGGCAAAAGATTGGAGACAGCAATGGATGGACCAGTTAGTTCTCCTTTGGACACAGGACAGAGCACCTTCCACCGAGGTCAAAAGCAAACTTTCTGGAGAGAAAGTCTGTTTTCAAGACATGGTCTGTGCTATAAGCGTCTCTTCATTCACTAGATGGTTTTCTTTGCTGGTGTTTGGCCAACTTGACTTACAACTCTTCCCAAAACATGATATTCTCTTGCTTGCTGTATCAACTCGCTTTAATGCATTCAGAAGGGGGAAGGCCCACTGCAGAGGCATCAGTGTACAGTGTAGATCTAGGTTTGCTCCCAGGGAAGGCTCCGTTTCACCTCCTGGGAGACCATAGGTAAATCACTTAGTTCTTCTATGTCAAAGATTCCTTTGCGTTAGAAAAAGACATAGCTTTTCACCTGCTCTCACTCTGCCTTCCATGTTAGAGAAAAATCTTGTGGAGATAGATGGATGGACCACATCCTACCATGGGAGCTACTCTAGATGCCCTTCAAGTGTGACTGGTCCCACCAGACTATCCCCGGTGTGTACACTGCTGCCTGAGTCTATTACCCCTGGCTCCCCATAGAGTTGATGGGAAGAAAAAGGCTTTTTAGGACTTGATCGAGCTATCCTGTTTGATTCATCTACTTGAGGATGAAACAACTGATGCCCTATAAGTGCTACTGGCTGCTCATGAAGCCCAGGACATTTGGTGACGTTAGATGCCTCCATTGCAGAACCTGAGATGTGGTCAGACAACTCATGCTGGCCCTGGCAGGTGCAGTTAGGATGCACAGATGGTGTGACTCCAGTGAGTGAAAGAGCTGACTGGCCCTAGTCAACTCCCTGTGTGTAATTCCTCTTAAGGCAGAAGGCCTTGCCTTGGCTGGTTATGGCATCACTGTGCAACAAACGTGAGTCACTGCTGAAACAGGCTGCTGAGTTTAAAACAGAGGAAGGCAGCTTAAGCAAATGGAAGGGCCTAAGCATGTGAAAAATGTTCCCTTTTCAAAACTGCCATTAGCCAATTGAAAATCTCTGTATTTTGGTTGTTACAAGTCTATGCCAAGTCTCTGTCTGAGGCTCAGTTCAAACACTCAGGCTATATAATCCCTTCCAGTCTGGGCTCATAATGGAAATGCCAACAGACCGTTAAGCCCAGCAGTATTGCCAGGTTTTGCTATAATTAAACACACACAGGAAAAGGTATAAATAACCAGGTTAAATTAAGGCAGGGGGCTGTGATTGAAGGGATCTCCGGGAAAGCCTGCAGCCTGGTTGCCTCTGACTGGTTCAGGGGTGGTCGACTGGGGACTTGGGATTTGTGCCTGGCTCAGGTAAGCCCCTTCTAGCAGATGCTGTGTATTAAAGTGAAGTCAGCTGGCCATGATCACCTGCAGAGCATGATGTTCCAGCCTTCAGGTCTGTGCTCCTGCTCTTGAGGCAAGCTTTTTCTCTAAGGCAAGCTAAGCCTTGTCTTACAGAAAGCCAGGTAGGGGGGAAAATGGGAGCCTTGCTCCCTTCTGAGTCACACTCAACCCTCCTGGGTTTATTTGCCCTGTTGGGGGCTCATGTTTGTTGTTTGCCACCTTGTCCTCATTTCCACAACAATCAGATGAACTGGCCTGAGGAAGTGATGGTGCAGAAGCCATAGATAGAAAAAGTTAAATTTATAGCAAAAAAAAGAGTGGTAGAGGAAGCAGAGACTTCTTTGTGGGATGTTGGTTCTTGCAGACCACTCGGTCCACAGCCTGTAGGTCTCCCAAGGGAAGCACCTCTCTGTGGCACACAGACATTGCAAAGCAGCCAGCAGACACACGACGGGTTCCACCCTCTCCTCTCTGCAGATTGTTCCCACTTTCACATCCCAGCTGTCTGGCAATAAACCCTCCTACATGTAGATGCTGGGGAAAGGGGGAACACTCCGAAAGAGGACATTGGCTTAGGTGTGCCAGCAGACAAGTAAAGGTAGAAAAAAGGCATAATCACAAGAGAAACATTCCCAAGCCAGCCTTCTTCTTTCTGGTGATGTGTGTAAGTAACACCATGGGAATGATGCTGGACTCTCAGGGAAGGTAGTATAGGCTGCAGGATGCACCAATGCCACTGCACAGTCCCATCCTTGCTCGGGGCAGCAGTACCACGTCCTGAGCTTTTCAGCATAATTAGCTGCGTGCACACATCCCTCATGGTTTTCCTCTTGTGACTCTAAGCTCAGTTTGAATGAGTTTTCTGGGCCAACTCTTCTAAATTTGTATCAGTATCCAGGGAACTTTAGTAAATAGCACAGTAAATATTTGTTTTTTATATTTGTTTTTCAAAAAGACAATGAGGCAGCAGCCATGCACAAGGACACGGCCACGCATGCAACCTCAAGCAGTCACGGAGCTCACCCCACATCTGAAAACTGAGGCTCACTTTTCTGTCTAAAGAAATAACTTCACTGAGATTAATGTGAAAAAGACCCCCTCCACTGAAACCAGATCCATGCATGCTCTAGCACATACACACATTTGTGTATGCTCATATATTTTTCTGACCAGAGTCATCAAGCATCAAATCCTGCACTTTCCAAAAAAAGAAAAAGCTTATTTCCAGCCTGCAAGACCAACTCTGACCTCAGCTTGTGCTTCCCCAGCTGAGCTAATAACACTCCCAACCCCCAAAATATGGAGGCAGCTCAGAATGGAAATGTTAAAGAGCTGTAATTCCAGAGGATGTGAATGGCTAATTCTGTATATTCAAATGAAACAGAGGGGAAATATACTGAATGGAGCCCATGTATAAGATCATATGAAACGTAAAAAGACTTGTTGTTCGGCACACACACTGCCTCTTCAATCTAGTTCTGTTTAAATGCCCATTCTTTTCATTTGGCATCTCCTTGTCCCTCGATGGCTGAATCAAAAGAGGAACGAAATAATGACACAAAGATTTTTAAAAACTCAGCTCCAGCTGCAGCAGGGAGAAGCCTGAAGCGAAACGTGAGAGCGTAAGGCTCTTTGTTAAGGCTTCCTTGGCTATAGAATATGGTATATGAAACGCCTGGCGGATCCCGTTTGGTCCTATGGAGGGAGAGCTCTTAAGGTGGCTCTCTTGGGTTTGTGGAGGATTGCGGGAAGGCTTCCCCGCATTTGCAGGCAGCAAGCGTCCCACCTGCAGAGACCCCAGGGCCCAGATGGTTCCCCCTCCAAACACCCCAGGGGCCCAGGGCACTCTCTCCCCAGACAGTGGGTGGTCCAGCCTTTTTTTGTCTTTTTCTTCATTGTAGCTGCCACTTTACATCGGGAAACCAAACTCAGCACTTCTTGTTGGAAGATGGTTCCAATTTATACAGATTTCTAAGAAATAAATAGGTTTTATTCCATGCCCCTAAGGTATTTTTGCATGCCCAGCTGGCAGAGCCACATACACAACTACTACAAAGCATTGGTGCCAGCGGAGAGTAGTCCATGGTCCCCAGCCACAGCCTTTCCTAAACTCTACATTTGGAAGTGGGTGAAAGAGTTGATACCCTGATGACTGCAGGGACCCCAGTGTCACCATCCCAGCAGAGCTGGGACAGAGCTGGGGCAAGGCTGCCTGTCACCTCCTGATCTCCAGCACCTACAGAAAAGTTTGGCAAGTCCTTGCACCAGCTGCCCCACTATGGCCTCCTTGAAAATGCCGCAAATGCCTTTTGGGAGAGGACATCACCCAGAGTATCCACTTCTGGAAGGGAAAACCACAGTTGCCTCAGCTCTCTGGCTGAGGAGAAACCAGGAAGAGAAGGTGTGGTGTGGAGGAGGAGGCTCCTGAGGGTGGGGCCAGCTTTCCCCACCACCACTCATTCCCTTGGCCAGTGCCACGAACAGCGGACACCAAAAGACATCCAGTAAGTGCTGTGGTGACCGGCTCCCCACAGCTGAGCAACTTGGAGCCATATTGCTTAATCTAAACAAATGTTCAGTGAACATCAACACTAATTCATTTTCCATGGGCTGAATACTTTTCCTCTCCAAGGCTCTTCCAGCAGCTGCGGCTGATTTCTGCTTATGCCCCGCATGTCTTCCCCAGGACCCCCCACCTTCATGGTCACCACAGTGGTTCTCAGCATGTCCACTCACTGACACCAGCCCTTGGGACACACTGGGAGTGGGCTCTTTCCAGGGGTTCCCTGTGGGAAAACCCAGTGATGCTGGCATGGCCTGAGCTAGCATCAGCACCGAAGGCCAAGTATGCAATCTGCACCTGGACAGGTATGAAAATTATTCATCAGCATTGAATGATTCCCTGTATTGTGTGTTACTTGGGAAAAGGAGTCCTTGTATGTTGTGCCTACCGCACCTCACAGCTGCTGGGCACCCACTACAGGGGCAGTACAAGCAGAGTGCCATGCCTGGCCAGGCATCAGGATGCTTCCCTGCTTGCAAGGAGCACAGGTCTGCCCTGCTCAGATCTTTGCCTGGCTGGAGGATCTTTGGAAAGAACCAGGAAGACATTTCCAAAGGTATTTGGTCACCTCAGTGCCCTTGGCTGTCTTCGTTGAATCCCAGAGAGAAGGGGTGCCATGACCACTGTTCCCTGCTGCCAGGGCCACGCCCCAGCCGCGTGTGCTGCTGGCACATCAGGAGACACATCACCTGCCTGTCCCGGGGGCTTGTAGAGAAGCACGTTCCTCCACGCCACCTGATGACGCTTGCACGCGTGGCTGCCAGAAGGCTGTCACAGTGCAGGGGAGGACAGCCAGAGTGGCCATGTGATCCCCTCGCTGCTATTCCTGGTGCCCAGTGAGGCTGTAGGACTGTCACACGGAGCGAGAATCATCCGGCTGCAGTGTATAAGCCAGGTGAGTCCAGCTGTGGTGACAGCAAATTCCTAATTAGTTCATTGCATCAGACGGCCAAACACTCAGAGTCATTACCCAAGGATAGCCTACGTGCCCGGCAGGGCATACTCCCCTGATCCCTGCTTCCCAAAACAGGACTGGGAGAGCCAGACTAGCTCACCCTGGAAAAGGGACACGCTGTGTGGTGTGCCCAGCAGGCCAACAAGCTACAGGTCCCGCAAACCACATGGGGAAAACCCAGTGAGACAAAGCACCAGGCACGCAGCAAATGGCCTGAATGTGGCTGTCCTACATGGTGAGGTCTCATCCTGCCCCACGCATGGATGTGGAGTGGGTCTCTCTTACCTACAGCCGCAGGGACCTAAGCACAGGATGGTGGGTTGCACACCAGCTCCCCCATCCTGCTCCCCTTCACCTGAGCTGCAGGCAGGCATTATCCACTCCTTTCCAACCACTTCCTGAAGACAGAGATCTGGGCATGCATTTGGACACCCCTCAACAGAGTGGTACCAGGGTGAGCTCCCTGTGTGCTGGCTGGCAGGTTTGCAGAGAGATCCTCTCCCTGTGAGCTTGGCTGGACACTGTGTGAGTGCCAGACAGCAGGTCGGAGCCCTGCCACACACCCACTCCCCGCAGCACCAGAGAGCAGCAGCGCTGCTGCCTCAGAGGTAGCACAGGCAGGTTTGGCAGGGATTTATGTATCTTGGAGTTGCTTTCCCCATGGCGGTAGCTGGAACTGATTCTGAATACTTAGCTGGTTTAATATGAAAACAAAAATTCCTGGATTGACAGCTTGTCCAAGCAAGGGACTGTTTGAGTTCCTGGCAGCCAAGCAGCAAGAGCTAATGCTGGTCACAGGGTGGAGGTGAGAAACTGCGGGCCCAGCCGAGCAGCTGGGCTCTGCTCCATGTTTCATCTGGAGTTTAGATGCTCTTCTTTCTTTGAGCCAGGCTAACACGGGGTGGTAAGGTGTGCCCTCATCCTCTGTGGGCTCAAGCCCCATCAAGGCCTGTGATGTCAGTGGCTTGGAGGTGCTGCAAAGTGCAGGCAGGGACCTCCTGCCAGCCACAAGGTTGCTGCATGCACCCATGTCACTGCAGACTCTCGGGTCCTCCTCCTGCATCCCCTCCTGGCCTCAGAGGCCCCTCATTCCACTGGACGGAGAGTTCCCCTCTTGCTTGCCTCCTGGATGAAGGATCCTTCAGGATCCAGGATGTGACGGAAGCATGGACTCCTATACACTAACCACTTCCCAGCACACAGCAATCCTACCTAACTAGTTCAGGCAAGGGCTGATGAAAACCCCTGTGTCCTGCTGAAACTACTGTGGGATTTAGGTCAGGGAGGTGGGATCATCCAGGCTAGAGCAGGGCCAGTGGGCCTGAACGGGTGCCCAAACAGTTCCAAGGGCACCACCAGATCTGCATGATACCATCCCTGGAGCACAGCTGGCCATGCTGAGGAGGTCAGTGCTGCAGCACCATCCTTGTCCATCCCCTAGGTAACATGGGTGCTGCTGAAAAATTGGGCCCAGCCACTGCAAGCACTGTGCTTGCACTTTCTGCAGGGTCCCTGCCCCCCAACATAGGACAGTTCTGCTCCTGCATAGAGGCATGGATAGGTATTCCCTGCAGGAACCGGGTCTATGTGCTATTTGGAAACGCCGTTAGACCTTCTCTCCTGGAGAAGTGCCTCCCTCAGGGCCTCATCCAGAGCTCTCCCTGAGTAGCTCTGCACCTCCAATGGTCCCCCGAAGGAAACCTCACCAGTGCAGGCAGACAAAGCTGCCTCTGAAGGAAATTTTATTCCCCATGTGACAGATGGGCAGGGTGGATAGGAAAGCAGTGATTGCCACAGCTCACTACCTCCTGGGAACAGCAAGGGCTGTTTCATGGTGCACTGCAGGCATGGTCTACACCCACCGCAGGGGGAGAGGGGCTGTAAGCTATGGGATGTGCACAGTCACTTCTTCCCTTCAGTCACCCGTCCCCAGCTGTGCCAGTGAAGCTATTGTCCCGGTCCCTACAGTGGGAAATCCCGGATCCAGCTGGAAACGACCAACACATATAGTCTCAGGTGAGCCTCGGAGGCCCCAGAAACAAAGAAAAAAACAGGGGCTTTTCCTCTCCTTATATCAAAACACCAAGCAGACCTCACTTCCTGCCTCTGCCAGCAAATGTCAGGGAGTTACTCAGCTTCTTCTCCTGGGTTTCCCCACCAAAGGGGACCTCTGATGCAAGTGGTGGGTCCTTAGAGAGCAGGATGTCGGGGTGTGGACATGCCCCCCAGGGCACAAAGAAGCTGCAGAAGAAGAGAATGCCCCGGCACTGCCCTGTGAGGCCGGGCATGGAAACGGGCAGCAAGGAGAAGGGAGTTTGTTGACAGCATGAGGCTGGCTGTGCCCCTCAAAGCTCAGCCTGCTCCCAGCATCCCTACCCTGGGACTGCCGACAGGTCACCGAGAGAGAGAGAGCAGCACTGGGCCACGCTGGGACCCGAAGTCACGGGGGCAGCCCAGCGTGAAACCTGTGGGATCCCGCTCGCCCCGAGGAGGGCTCAGCTCGGGGTCCGGCGGAGGAGCGGCGGTGCCGGGCGGGGGGCGGTGGCGGCGGCTCCATCTCCTTGAGGACACC
>VZTX01014542.1:0-21646 GCA_013400915.1 Pardalotus punctatus
CCCTGCCCTGCCCTCGGCCCCGCCGCGCCTCCCTTCCCCGGCTGAGGGGCCTCTGCCCTCGGAGCGCTCCCGCGGCCCCGGGCCGGGCTCCCGCTTCCTTTCTCTGTCCGCAGCCCCTGACTGAACTCACCTCAAAGCTGCCCCGGTTTTAGGGTATTAGAATGGGGTGTTTTGGAAGGAACTTTAAACACCATCTATTTCCAAGCCTCTGCCATGGGCAGGAACACCTTCCACTATCCCAAGTTGCTCCAAGCCCCGTCCAGCTTGGCCTTGGACACTTCCAGGGAGGGGGCAGCCACAGCTTCTCTGGGCAGCCTCTACCCGGGCCTCACCACCCTCACAGTAAAGAATTGTTTCCTAATACCTGATCTGAACTCCCTCTCTGATAGTTTGTCTCTCTCTCTCCCCTTGTCCTGTCACTATATGCTCTTGTTCCTGTAAATAGTCTCACTCCATCTTTCCTGTAGACTCCCTTCAGGTACTGACATTTCAGGAGTCTCTGCCCTGAGTGCCCAGTGTACGTGCAGTTAAATATGGTGCTTCTGCCTTTAGATAGGGATCAACTATATGTGTGAATTCTTAGTTTGACTGTTTTGTTTTAATTTTTCAGGAGCTTTTTGTTCAGTATTTGGCTACATACTCCTACAAACATGGCAGAGGGAAGGAGAAGAATGCTCTGACTTACAGTGACCTGTCTCATACAGCAGAAGAGTGTGAGACCTTCCAGTTCCTTGCAGGTATCAATAGCACAAGGGTAAATCCAGTGTTTGCTTTGGAAAATGAAATCTTGCTCTTAATTCTCTATTTTTTGAGGACCCAGTTCTACTGATCATTGATCTCCTGCATAGCATTCGACTGGAACTCATAAACTACATCACTAAAAACCTTTATTTGTGAATGGGGATTTTTCTGCTGCCTCTAAAGTATGCAATTATACTATATACAGTTCTCAGGATACTGCCTTAAGCATTTCCTAAATTCCAGCAGTTCCATTTAGAAGTTTTTACCAATAAAAGAAGATCATTGCACATCTTTGGGTGAGAAGTTATATGGACCCAAAATGATATATAAGAATTTGTAAGTTTTGAGAAAAAGGGCTTCATCATATGAAGCCTTTCTCCTTTTAGATATATGTCCACACACTTGTTTTTACTGATACTTGGATTTTTGTTACTACACTTAGCTCAAGGATATAAGGTATTCCTAGTCCAGTCTTTCTCTGGGCTCCCCATGGATCTTCTTCCGGAGCACGCAGTACTGCTTTGTCTCAGCTCCATTATTGCCATGAACAAGTGTCTTAATGCAGAAAAATTATTTCTACAGAACATTAATTGCTTGCTGGATCTAAGGCATTTGAGCACTTTATTTTACATCAAATAATGTACATCAACGGACAGTAAAGACAGTTGCCAGTAATCAGTCATGAAATAGAGTCCTTATCTTTGGTTACTTGTACCATAAATGGGTAATTCCCTCCTACACTTACAGATGTGGAGGTCAGACTAATTTACCTGCTTATTCACTTAAGGTTTGTTAAAAATACTAATATTTCTTTTTGGCTACTTAGTGGTTTAGGTGCAACAGTATTAATGAGGCAATACGAGTATTCAAAAAGACTATAAAAACAACAATTCTGCCTTCCAGATATCTTGCCAAAGAAGATCCTAGCTAGCAAATACCTAAAAATGCTTGAAAAAGAGAAGCGAGATGGAGAAGTGAGGGAAGAAGATGACGAAGAGGAAGAGGATGGAGGTGAAGCTGTTGGTGATAGTGTTGGGTCTTAAGGCCAATGGAGAATTGTTTCATAGTTGATCCATTTTCTATTGTATAAAGGATGTTATTTTTGTGACTGAGAATCCAGATGCTGGATATATTTATACACTGAGCCATCTGCTTTTGCTTTAAGAAGTTTAGAAATGGAACTTTATACTCGTTGAAGAATGGAATTCTTCCCTCAGAAACACGGCAGGGTAGGAAGAGACAGTGCATATCTGACAGCAGAGCTTGGTCAGATGATTTGAAATGACTTTGTCAGACAATCATTACCCAAATTAAAATTTCTTACGGGCAGCTTTCAGTTCAAAAGCTCCAAAAGTGGACCAAGTCCATTAAAAAGTCTGTAAAAACAGCCATGTGAGCACCAAAATGGGGTAGAGGAGGAGACACATCCCAAGGGCTAATGTGGTTCTGCAGCTGCGGTGGTAAATGTGTTAAAAAATTATGTAAATATGTGCATCTAGAACTTCTTTCTTGAGTGAAGTCCACTTCTGCATTTTCTCCTGCCAAAATGCACAATGAACTCTATTAATTGTGGGTTCCTGAAAATGAGCAGCTCCTTTACTATGTGAGTGACAGAGCTGGATTTTTCATTTGGTTTTGGTTTGGTTTAGTTTCTGTTTTTGTTTTTTTTACTATGGAAATGACATCCGTCCTGTGTAGAACTTTACGTGCAACTTTTTAAAATAAACATTTTGTATGAAAACTGACAACGGATGCGGAAATCTGCTGTCATTCTTTCCAGCTTCGGTCACACATGTGGTCAGTGTGGCAGTGTTTGCAGAGTGTCATGGTCAGTCAGACAGGGAGAAGTGACCAAGATCTCTGTGCAGGTGCGAGGAATGCCCCAGGTGAGCATGGGAATGTTAGCAGGGAATGAGAACTCCCACTCCAAAAAAAGCTGTGCAGAAAATCAGTCAGGAATTTGTTGTCTCAAGCAACACCCCAACTTGGTGGGCATGGTAAAGAGTTACCATGGAACTGAGCAGCTGGACAGCTTTTCTTGGGCTGAAGGCACAAACACACTGAACTGCTCCTAAAAGCTCCAGCATCTCCACAATCCAGCACATCCCATATTCTTAGAAAGCCAAATGGAAGTTGGGCAGGTAAGATCAGGGACTGGCAGAGCTTCTGGGCCACAGCAGAAATGCTTCTGCTGCTTTAACAGATCAGAGGATGTTGCAAAAAAATTTCCTGAAGTTGCCATAAATGAAAATTGCACCAGGAATGCTGCAGTGAGTGCTGAGTGGGGCTGGATCCACTGAAAATTCCCAAGTGGGTATCGGCGGAACTACGCCATTGTTGAAAGAGTTGTTTTGTGGGTTTTAAAAAAAATATTATTAAAAATGCATGGAGATGTGTGGGAAACTGAGCATGGAATGCTGGTTGGGGGGAGGGAGTGCCAGCAGTAGGATATGCCAGGTTTTTGGGAAAGAAAAACAAGATACACCAGCACAAAATTGCACAGCAATTCTCCAGTATAAACAGGGAGGAGGGCAATAAGCAAAGAAAATACCTGTCCCAGGATTTCCTTGGGTGGGTCACAGCCAAAGAGGAGAATGTCCTCAAGCAGCCCTGGCAGGGCTGAGCACAGCCCCAGCCCCACCCCTGCCCCTCGGGAGGAGGAGGCAGCAGTGAAAGGGGCAAAGTGGCACTAAGAGTGGAGGGGAAGGTGTTTTAATATTCAACATAATTTCTCACCATCCAATTCCATTTAATTGGTCAGTAAATTATATAAATTTCCCCCTACTCAAGTCTGTTTTGCCCATGACAGCAACTGCTCGGTGACCTCGCTGTCTATACCTCAACCCATGAACTTTCTCATCCTATTTTCTCTCTCCAAACTGCATCATTTAACTTCCTCATAAGTGACCAAGTATCTTGACCTGTTTAAAGTGTTCTGGGATTTTAGACGGAAACACAAGCCCGGGAACACTTTCCAGGATTAATTGTTTTTATGATATACATGTTTCTATCTTTTTTCCCTCTGCAACATCAGCTTGTGAGATCCTTCTCCCCACCCAGCCAATGCTGCTCAAAGGACACGAAGTTTCTTAAACTTGCAAAAATTACAAAAGAACTGTGGTTACAAAGTATAAATAACCATATTTCATCCCTCTTAGAAGCTTCCTGTGGGATGATGAACATATTCTGTGAATTACTGAGACCAGAAGAATTTGCACGCCCTTCTGGATTCATTCAGCCAGAATCCTCAATGGGAACTTCAGAGCTGCCAAAATTTGCCACAGCCCTCCTCCAAGGCCCTGCATCTGCCAAAGCTTGTTGCCATCAAACCAGTGAAGGGTTATTTGTTTTCCCCAAGAGCCTGACACGGAGCAAAACCTCATCCAATTCAAAGCAGTGTTTCAAAAAACAAGGGAAAAAATAAATGGAAGAGACAGCTCTGACAGTATTTCACATTATTGAGTAAAACCAATCTGTGTTTGCAGGGTTGGGCTCCCAAAGGAAGCTCCTTGGCATCCTTGCAATTCTGTTGGATGCTTTATAGTCACCCCCAGCTGCTACAGCTTCTTCATTTAAAAATGGATCACTGTAGGATTCGCTCAGAAAGAAGAAAAAAAAAAGGCAGCATGTCAGACAAGGGGCTTCCAAAATGCTCACCTTCCATAAATAATTCCAGGAGTACAAGTTGTGAGCAGCTAAAGCAGCACGGAGTGTCTCTGGAACACTGGGAAACACCCAAAACTCTTGTTAGGGGTGAAATGCAAGGAAGGGCAATGAGATGAGAGATTTTGGTCTCAGTGCAAAAGTAACTGCAGAAAATGGCCAAGTATTAAAGTATTAAATAAAGTATTAAATAAAAAGACATCAAACAATATCTTGTAAAGATGAGGAATTTTATTTTATTGACATACTATGAGGCAAAACAAAATTGACACCATACAAAATAACTTTATAAAATATCATTCACATCATTATTTTGTCAGGAATTACAGCATTCTGAGCTTGTTACAAGTTTTATGTTTTGAGGTGAAAAACACTATGCTAAATCTTTAGTATTAGTTGTATATATACAGTAAGAAACCAGAACAGAACCTGTTAGGTTTTTCATGAGTTTATTGCAAAAGTAGTGCAAACTATTTTACCTTGCAAGCTGTAAAACAAACTTGGAAAAGGACCCACCTAAGCTTAAAAACACGACAATAAATGCTCAATTTCACAGCCTTTGAAGCTTCCTTCAACAGTTCTCAACAAAAATTCCCCATCTCTGCACATTTTTCGATTTTCACTGACTCGGAAATGAAGGAGTAGAGGGTGGACCTGCAGTAGGGAGCGGGCAGGGGGCAGGAGGGTCCTGCTCCAACACAGGGCACTGCTTTTACCCATGGGTTTGGGGCATCACCCCCAAAACACCCACCAATGGGGTGAGTTTGGTCACTCTGGGTGCCCCCATTAATAAATTGCCCCTTTCCACGCTCATATTTGAGAAAAGAGTCAAGAAAGCAGAAGGAGCAAAACCAAAACCAACATCATTAAGAATTAGGAACATGGATTTTCTGTTTTAGGAATATAGTATCCTTTTCCTGAAGTCTATAAAGCGAATTACCATGGTCCCCCTCTCCGTGTGTACACACTGCAGGGCACATCCCATCCCAAAGTTCTGCATCATCCCAAGGCAGGATACTACATTCTGCAAGAAAACAACAGCCTAAAATGCTACCAGGGTCCCCCAAAGCAAACAGGTAGCTAAGTCATCTCCTAAAAAATCAGAAAAGCAAACAAATGCTACATGAAAAATGTTAAAGAAACAAAATGCAGCATATTCAGGCTCTTTTTTTTTTTTTTTTTAAATCTTGAGGTACCTATATAAATATTACCTTCTGCCCAAAGTACGATTGGTTTTGTTAAAAAACTAAAGTCCTTATCACGAGCCAATTGCAGGGCAAACATTATTACTGAGAAAGTGCAACCATGCTGATCATTTATCTGCAGCATATTAAAGGATGATTAGGCTTTAGAAAATATAGCTTAAGTCTAGACCTGATGGAGCAGTTTTATAAAAACACTGAACAGAGGCATTTTCCTTTTGTTTGAGTCTCTCTGCAACAGAAAGCCTTAGGAAACAGCTTGGAAGTCCTGCCATGATGGAATGTCAGCACTTTTACAATCCCATATATAGATTTTTTTTTCTTTAATATTTCAACTAAATACAATTTTACAGCAAAGATTCCCCCTCTGTAGTAGGTACTGGTAGAAAGTGGATTTTTAAAAAACTTTTTAAACTTCAAAAAAATGATAGTGTATCACAACTTAAAGCTTTCCAAAAAGGAATTCTTTTTAAGTAAAAAAGGTTCACATTAAGTAAAAAATTTACACGTAGGTGTAAACTTACATAGAAAACTGTGGAAAGGTCAAAGATGTTTTATTCCCTCACCCTTACATGTGTATCCCTCCATTTTATATCTATACATATTTACACACACAAAGTCCTGTACTCTGTGTGTGTGCTTTATGCATATATAGAGACACACAGATGTACAGATGTGGGGTCAGGATTAAACATTTCCAAAAACTTCTTGATTGGGCATTTCTCTTGGCCTAGGTCAGCTGTGATACTTTATTTTACAATTTGCTACACTGAAAAATATCTTCAAATTCAGTTTTGTGGCGCAGTTAAAATCCATTTGCTGTTTTTAATCAAGATGAGTTTTGATTGTTATGCACTGGGGAAAAAAAACAAAGGCACAAAGAATAGAATTCAAATCCAAGATTGCTGTCTCAGAACAAGAACCCCGAGGTTTTGGGCTGTGGATGGGGTCGGTTTGGTCGCCTTTGCCAAATCTCCTTGACAATTTGAGTAATTAGCACCCAACTCGTTACATGAGGTAGATCCAAATTGGAAAAAAAAATAATAAAATAAAACAAAAGCAAGCTGGGTCCCCAACACTTTTTTTTTTGCCTCTATTTAATATGTTTTAAGGATCCTATGTCAGTCGTAAGAAGTGGAAGCGATGGCACCTATCCAAAGCAAGCACAGAACTCAAGAACAGCTTTTTTTTGGGGGGGATGTAAAATTTTAAGAGTTAAATCACAATCCTCCTTCAGGCAGAGATTTGCTGGCAGGGGGAGGGAGGAGAATACGTTTGACAACAAGGAGAACAAAAAGCTGGGATTTGGGAAAGCCTGTTTGGGGTCGGCTGCCAGAGGAACACCCGAGAGCCCACGCCAGCCAGCGCCCCAGGAGGCATCACAGTACGGAGAGCTACAGGGGTCCCTTCTCAGGGGAGGAGATTTCCTTTGTTGCACTGAAGCTCTACAGGAACAATCTCCTGTCCTTAAACAGTATTTCTGCATACTCGGAGAGAAAATCTGACACTTCTATCATTTAGTTAAGGCTTAGTTTAAAGTGGCGTGGCCACACAGCATCACGCAAGTGCTCACCTGCGTCAGCGAGAGAAACAATGGATTAATGACAGCCCCAGACTCCAGCACTGCAAAGCGACGCCTCCAACCTGTGGGAAATCCCGCAGTGCCAGGGACGCCTTTCAGAGTCAGCTGAGGGGAATTCTGGCTCTGGGTTTCGTTACAAGTGCTACTCTTACCCAGCCAGCACGACATTGTTTATATACTGCAAGCACGAGACAGTTCCACAGAGATGCAACACGCACACAAAACCACTAACACACATTTAGTACCACTTGAAACGACCTTAACGTCCTCTCTTTTTTTCTTTTTCTTCTCAAAAAAATAGCAAACTTTAAATGGTCATAGAAATATTTTGATTCAAGGGAACATTTACAATATGAAGCTTCTGGATGGATTTTTGGTCCTTTTTTTTTTTCAGTTATTTTATAAAAAATAATTTTTAAAAATTTGAAACTATTAAACAAAGGATTAAAACCTTAACAGATGAAGTCAGTTAAATTTCAAATGTACCAAAATTAAAGCAAAAAAAAAAAAATTTAATCAATACATTCTGTTTTCCATCTTGCCCTCCCAAGACCAAGTGAACCACTCTGCTGCACAGAAATCTGGGACTGGATCTTTACTTATCAACTACCCTAGATGTTGACATTTTTCTGATTTTACAATTCATAAAATACTGCAAAAGCCAGGGAAATTGTGCTTATTTCCAGCAAAATACTGCCTTTTTATCTATCTTTTACAGACAGCCTACACACTGTCGCCTTTCCTGTCACTACCACGTGTGTGTGTGTGTGTGTGTGTACATTCACAAATGGATACATACACACAGAGATCTATAAAATCTACTAAACTTTATCAACAAATTACAGAAAGCAAGTGGTAACACTCTTCAGGATAGCACAGAACTTTGCCAGATGTAATTCTTCATTGCACCTCATTTAAAATTTGATTTTCCAAGATAAATAATTCTGAAACTTACTCCTTAATGGGTTTTGATTATTTGTTTAGTTGGGATTTTTTCCCCCTTATTTTATTTTCTTTACAATGCAATTACAACGTTGTCATTTGTAACTGAGATGAGCAATTGAAGGGCTCAGTCATGTTAAATTCCTTCAGAAAATGTGTCAGGAATAACAATATTTCGGTCAAATCCTTATTTTTTTATAGCATAGAAACAGTGCTATGAAACAGTGAGGTTTGAGCACCTCACAGTTGATGCAGAATTAACTTTGGCAAAATCTAGAATCAAAATTCATTGCATGTCATGTTGGTACATGAGAAGTCTGAACCAAGCCCCAGCAGCCGAGGTTTTGGGGTGCCCATAAAGCCCAGACAGGATGTGCTTTGAGTCAAGTACACGGCAGGCAAAAATGTGCAATTTCACAAATACTGGCATGAGTGAAGCTTCCTCTATTCATGGCTTTAAAACCAGGAAAAGCTGATAAATACAGAAAAGAGTCCACATTATGTATTTTTCTTTCTGACAGGAAATCTAACCACAAAGCAAACACAAACAGCACCAGCCGGGGGATTAGAGACTCTCAAGCTTGCCTGCTGACCTGTTCACCATCCATGCTTGCCAAGCACACTCAAAAAACTCCATAAAATGACAAGAAAATTGTGACTTTAGATTTTGGGGACAACTCCTAGGCTTGCTCCCAGGTCAGCCAGCATCTGCAATCTCTGCTGATAAGCAGAGAGCAGCTATTCCATGGAGTGCTTTAAAAAAGAGAGGAAAAAAAATAACAGAACTAAAGCACGTGGTACAACAACACATCCAAAATGTGTGGGGGGGAATACAACTAAATTCTGTGCACTCCAAAGAACCCTGTGGAAATTATTATTCCCTTCAATACAGAACTGCCGTGCAACCCAAGGCTCCTCAAACCACACGGGGAGGTTGGCTGGTGGAAGAGCGGCCACAGGCAGTTTCACGACGGATCTGCTGAGGCAGCGCACGGACAAATCCAAAGGAATTGCTTTTCTGGGGAATATTTAGGTGGGAGAAAGGAGCAGCCAGCATTCATCTGGTGCTGCAGGTTTGTAGGGCTGCCACGTGCAGAACCCCCAAAATTAACTCCTGCCAACCTCCCACCCCTCCAGATCCAGCCCTGGATCCAGCTCAGAGCTCCCTGACACCACAAATCGACTTGAGGAGCTCCCTTACCAACATTCCCCCTCGGGATGGGGCCACAAGATGAGTGCAGCATGGGGGATTTCTCAGGGGCACTTGCAGAGAAGCCAGGAAGAAAACTAAGGATTAAATTGTCACCTTAACAAGTGCTTATAATATTGACAATTTTCCAAGGAAATGTCTCCCTGACTTCCTCACCTCATTTCCCCAAGGGCTGGGGTACCCCGTGTTTCTCTCCTCTGTGGCATGAGCAGCACCCAGCATGGGGCTCCTTCCCTCCTTAAACTTCCTGATGATTCCAGGTTTGCCTGGTCTGGAAAACACAAAACTCTGCTCTCGCTGACAGCAGAGGAGCTGTTCAGCAGCTCTGCACAGTGCAAGCCCTGCCTGCAACAGTGTCCCTGCATCTCAGTGCACAATGTAGTGAAACCTCTCAGAAGCAGCCACGTACCCTGCACTTCACACTTTTAGGGGAGCTTTGTTAAATCATGACTGAGAACTGAATCAAACTGACAGGATTTTACCCCATTCTGTTATTAATGAGCTAATTTAAAATGATTTATTCAATCCCCTGCAAAATCTGGGTTCCAGAAAGTCAGGACATCGGCAATCCTCCTGCCATGGATAAGCATCATTAGTGTCTACACCCAGAGATTAAGGGGAGAAAATTGCAGGGAGCACTGAACCCCAGAAGACTTTCTCTGATAGGCCAAAGTCCATACTAGAAAGCCCACTTACTTCTAAATAAAAATCAGCTTTAACATTGGTACAAAACCACACCAGCACACTGTGCTCCAACAGGTATTTCTGTCAGCAGGGTGGTTTATTCTGAGACAAGGAAGCTTGTTTGGATTAATTGTAAACAAAAATCTGATGTATTAACACAGTTTTCTACAATTTCATTTCCGGTCGCTTAAAGCACCCTCAGTCCACATGCTCTTATGTCACACTTGAGTTTCGGCCAAGGCTTTGCACAGAACTGACACTAAATAGTCCCAAGATGAACATACTCAGGTTTGGGGTTGTTTTTTGGTGTTTTGGTTTGGGGTGGGTTTTTTTCCCCCCACATTTTAAAGTTTATAATTTTTTGAGCAGGGAATAAAGTATTTCCACTCTTACAGTCACCCGTCAACTTATTTAAAAAATACATTAAAAAAATAATCCAATAAGTATTTTTTGCCTCAGACTCAAAATATAATTCAAGCACCTTCATGTCATTTGCAGAGAAAACCTGGCATTATCTGGCCAACAGGTAAAGCACAGAAACACTTTCCATTTGGAAAACAACAGTATAGAAACTCAAGTGAAGGGACAGGTCACAGAGGGAGCTGCTGCTACGGAGTGACCCTGACCAGAAGCAGCTGTGCCAGATGTGCCACTTGCCAGTTCTGGTACCCCTCAATACACAGGGACACCTCTGGAAGACAGGGAAGGCTGAGCAGCCATCCAGGATCACAGTATGGCACTGCCAGTTCCCAGCAAGGAACAGACAAACCCAGTCCCTCTGGGAGCATTTTGGCTGCTTAGTGGGAGCTTCACCTCCATTTTCTGGGAAGGAATACAGGAGGTAGCCTTGAACTGCACCTGCTTTGTAGCTAAAGATTCTCACAAACCTACTTTTGTAGTGATTTGGCCAAGCAATTACATTCAAATCAACACTTCAATGACTCTGACAAAAGCAACTGAAGCACTAAATGGGATTGAACAGGTTCTGTGCCACCCCACGCACACACAGCACCCCCTCCCCATATTATTTGCGTTAAACCCTCTCAGAAATGCATCTTTCCAGTCATTAACCCTCAGAAACAGAATGTAAAACTTGCTGGTTTGCATCCTAACATGAGACAATGGGGCTGGAGTTGGGATCCATCCTGTCCCCAAGGGTTATGGAAGCAAAAGGCAATTGCTGATGGATGGGAGATCCATGGGCAGCCAGAGGTGACACCATTCCTTAGCTCAGGCACTGCCCAATCCCACACCGTGCAGGGACAGAGAGCAAGAATTGTAACTGGATCCCAAATCCCTGTAATTCCACTAATTCTGCCACACTCACTGGTTCTGCTTCTACGATGCAAGAATCAGATGCTGGAGCAAGCAAAGAAAACCTGTGAGAGCTACAGCTGATAATCCAGGTATTACATGAATGCCATCAGTCATCAAACGGATACCAAAATTGGCATTTGAACCCTGCACAGACAATGAGCACAGTGAGAGCTCAAAAACTGCATCTCTGTGGTGTGGGAGAAATGTGCACAAAGGAGAAAAGGAGGAAAGGTTTTATGAATTCAGACAAACTTTAAGTATTTCCACTGTAAAAAAGCAAGTGTGCCCTTCTTGGATTGATACCATAATGCAAAGTGTAACTAACAGCATTTAACACCAAAGCTTGTATCTCAACACTGGAAAATATGGCAGTATTCTGGAAAATATAACAAGGAATGGTATCCCCAGCATTTCAGTATTTGCTGTACACAACACTATTTACAGTATTTTCAAACAGCTACAGCAGATGCAAAAAAAACCAAACAAAAAACCAACCAAACAAAAAAAACTCTTACAGTAAAAAGGGAGTTTTAAAAAAACCCGAAGAAATCAGTGCAATTACCTTCTACTTGAAGTTTTCCTTAGGAAAGATGGCATGTGTGCATCAAAAAGCATGTTACCACATGGAATATAAAAGTAAAAAACAAAGGACTGTCCTGCATTAGGGATGGGGAAAGCCACACACAGAGAGATGCTATGGCAGAAGAGTATTAAAAAAATAGGAAAACAAGCGAGTTTAATTACACTGGTCTCAAGTGTGAAACATACTGAGAACTCTTCTTACATTCGTTTAGTTAATGTGTAAAAGAAATCTTTTTTAAAAAAAAAGTCCCTTATGGGTTATTTATGCCACCAGAGATAATTATTTGACTGACAAACATATTGTCCACTGAATCCCTAAAGGTCCCAGTCCTGCACTCCCAGTGTGTGCAGCTGTGAACAAGCACAACCTGCAGGACCAAGCTGTCCTCACTCCCAAAGATGAACATTTTCCTTAAGAAGAAGCAATCTGCACATCCACCAAAACGCCACAACTGAATCTGGCTGGGGGGTGTTAACACACACCTTCCTCCTGGCCTGCCTTCAGTTAGATTCTGGATTCCTTGGCATGGGGAAGGCTGGGGTTCCTGCAGGTGAGACCCAGGTGATCCTTTCCTGAAGGATCTGCTGCTGCAGCCAAGCAAAGAGCGCTGGCAGCAATCACAAAGCCCTCAGACCACACTCTGCTGTTGAATCCAAAGCCTTCGGGCACGTACATGTATGACTTTAGTCAGAAAGAAAAACTTAGAAGAATCTTAGAAACTTCAATATTTTCAGAAAAAAAAACAAACCCTGGGCACACAAAACCCTAAAGTCCTCATACCTACTCTCCAAAAGTTTTAATTTGAAAATCCTTGTGGAAATACCTCATCTTATGTTATAAAAATGATCCAACAAGAACAAGACTCTGTTACAATGGACAAAGGCTGCAGGAGTTATTGAGAGAGGCAGAATTAAAGCCAAACCTTCACAACCTTTTTGCTTTTACAATCAGGGAACGCTGCCTGGGGGCCTGGCTGGAGATCAAAGGTATTTGTTACCTGACAGATCAAGAAACAAGGGAATTCACATGCCAAAGCTCCTGGAACATGGAAGATCATCGATTGCAATTCACAAAGTCAAATATTCTAAAGCAAGCCAAGACAAAACAAGGAGCTCTAATAAAACAAGTGATCTCACTCCGTACATCAGTGCATACACACAAGTGTTCAATTGCATAGGGCTGTCTTAAATGCCACGTAAAGGCAGAGACAAATCCACCTGCTTCCAGCATTTCCCAACAGGACATTTGCTCCCGGGGATCAGCTCAGTTGTTTCCTGGCTGCTAGAACAGATGGAGGGGACACATTACTCTGCTCAGCCACTGGAGCAGAATCTCCACCACCAAGCAAACCTCATTATTGCATTAGATTTTGCACATCGGGGGAAAAAGACTAACTTTTAAGTATTTCATGTCTTCTGATAGTACTTTTCACCTCCCAAGAGGAGCATTTCACACTCAGCGATGCTGGTTTTGGGGGACTGCGCAGTGGGACTCCTTTGCATGGGCTGGAAAATGCCCCAAGTGCCCAAGGGTGGCACACGTTTGGTTATTGCTGACCTGAGCTGCACAGTGACCCAGAGACTCAGAGCTGTGACCTCAGCTGGCACTTCTCCAGCAGGAACCTGGGTGAGACTGAGACTTCTTGAGCTTTGTGTTCACCTGAGATGTTGCTGTTCTACACCAGACATGTGGGAGGTACAGAATAAAAAATAATGCTAGGATTTTAGGTGCTTGTGGTGGGTTTTTCTGGACAGGAGACATTCTTTGAATAGGTAATTTACATTAAAAATTTTCCCAGAAAGAGAGCTGCTGGACTGCCAGCATGCTGTACTTTACAAAGTATATACTTAATCAGTACTTTTTTTAAAAAATGCTTTACATTATTCACTAATTCACCACTGGTGGGAGGGAGAAGGAGGGAGACACCAAGGCATAAAGAATTAGCAGTATTAGAGGCTTAGAAAGACCTGGAAAAGGTAAAAACATCCTGAAATGCACATAAACATCCCAAGTTCTTCATACTTAGGGAAGGAAAGCTACACAAAATTTCTGCTCGTTCCAAGAGGAAACACAAACAACAGCTACTCTCAGATTAAGGGCCTGCCTAGAACTCCTTTTCTCACAAAGGAAAACACCTTAAATAGGATGCAGTGCAGTCCCAGGCTGCTTCAGAAATGACATTTGAGGTCAAGACAGATCCTGCCCTCCTCACCCCATCTGACCACCTGTACAATTCCTTTATCCCAGATCTGCGCGGAAAGAAGGGGATGAATTTCACATCCAAGAGGTCTCTGCATAACAGACAGCAAATAAGTTAAATGATGTCTTAAAATGCATGATCTTTATCCTATTTGATAAGAAGAATTCATATAAAAATAATTCTTATATAAAACTCTGCCAAATGAATTATCTTCACTGAAATAGGAAAGCTCTGAAGGAAACACAGAGAAGTGCAACAAACACACCCACCATGGGGAGGATCTGCAGCTTAGGGGTACTTGAGGGGAGGTAGGTACAACCTCGCTGGCACACAGCAAGACAGACAATGCTACCTAGTATTTGCTTCAAATTTACAGAAATCTGAATTTATAGAACAATGACCAAGAAGACACTCTGAGCCAGCAGCCTAATCACCCAATGAGAATAGTACGAACACAATTATTCCATTTACAGGTTCTACATTTCACCTACAAAACACCGACAACCAACACACTGCTACGAGGTGAAGATCTGAACTGGAATTATGTACCTAAAAGTCTTTATGCAGCAAAGGTTGGGCGTTTTCTAGCTTATCCAACAACACCTGGTTGCAGCTGACCTGCTCTGTGGCCCAGAGCTCTGCATGGGTTAAAGCTACTCGCCCATCCCAGCGGCCAGAGGTAAAAGTGTCCAAACAGAGACTGAGCAGCTGCTCGGAGAAAAGGGAAAAAGACAAAGCAAAATCCATCAGTGGAAGAGAATGAAGGTTTTCCAACCTGCCTCTCGGCATGTTATTCCAGCTATCCTATGGAAAAACAAACAAGATCAAGTCAGCATAAACAGCTTTCCCGGGCTTTTTCCATTTTCTCCTAAACCTGCTCATGGCATCGTCATTAGTGCAATGGTTTATATGTGTGTTATGGTTTTTATGAATCCAGTGTGCAAACTAACAGAAGCATCTAATAATTATCAGTTTTAATTAACACTTCTCCTAAGAGAATGGCAAAACTCTCACATTTCCTATGGATCTTATGCATAATGAAGAGAGTTTCACCTCCCTTCCTAAGTAAACTTCAATTTGCTAATTTTTTCGTTACTGCATAGATTCTCTGCCTTCTGCCTAACTTCCAGCGAGCCACTCTCCTCTAGCAGAGCTCCTGCTTCACCACTACTCAACACATAAATAAAATACAATTGTTTTGTGCTTGAATGAACGTAGGATGTCGGTCTTGTGTGCGTCTGAACCGCAGAGGTAAAACCTGCTGTGTTGTGTGCACGTTGAAAAAGCCTTTCTGCAAATCCCAAGCTGCAACAGACACTGTCTGCATCTCTGACCTCTCACCACGTCGATTGCATATTTGTTTTTTTTGCATTTGAAGAGTAATGTCCCCACGAAAAGGATTTTACTTTCTAAGTTCAAAGCATTCTTGATATGTTAACAGAAGTATAATGAGCACTCCTTAGTAAATAAAAATAAATAATAGCATCTAGTCTATCACATTAATACTGTGAAACATATATAAAATTTACATTAACTCAAACAACAGTGAAAAAGGATTGTACTGTATTTATCACCACAGACCCGTATTCTTTAGAGACTTTGGAAAGTAAGTGTCACAGTCCTGTATGACAAATCCTAAAGTTAGCTGTCAGTATGATTTTAAAAAAAAAATCTTTACAAATTTTTTAAATGGCACATTTTCTTTTGCCAATCTAACTGGAGCTATTAAAAGCTTAGGTACAAGTTTATACTTTTTTTTTTTTTAAATGCATCTTTAGTCTATGAAAAACATTTTAAAATGCAGCACAATAAAAAACATTCACGAACAAGCTTCAGAAAATACATTTGCCCTTAGACACGCAGAGAATAATCTGAGAATAATCTTTATAAGACAGTTAAAAACCAGAATTTTGTCACACTCTTATTTTGAAAATAAAAATTTTGTAATTGCATCTAGAATAATCAAGGCTTCATAAATACTCAAAAAACGCTTTGCTTTCCTTTGTATTAAAAGCCGGTTCACAGCGTTTTAGCTCAACAAACCTTAGTATGAATTAGATCTTTCCAAATTACCAAAAGCAACTCAATGAACAGCAAACTGAATGAGGATTGGGTTGTTGGTTTGGGTTTGTTTGTTTTCTTCCCTAAGCCCTGAGATTGCAGCTCTTGATTTAATTATAAAATATGGGTCTGTTTTATACCAAGCAGCTCAGAGATTTTTGGCAAACCACATTTCTGACAACAGTGGGGTTTGGTACAAGAATGCAGTTTATGATCAAGTCTGAAATTCTGGACGGAAGGCTTCCTCGCAAAATGGGAAAGAAAGGAATTAAGATGCATCACTCATTGCTGGCTGTCCCTGGGGCATCTGTTGGTGTAAGTGCAGCTGGTCTGGTGTGAATCCAACTCTGCCTCGCCCGGAGCCGCTGAACATGAAAACGTGTCAGGCAAAGTACATCGTGCGCAGCGTGTCCTGGTGCACCTGGACTGCCTTAGCAAGTGCTTGGTGATCTCTGCCATTGCTCTGGCCTGAAGTGTGGCTTCCTTCAGCACTGAAACAGAAGGGAGCGGGGGGAAACAAAAAACAACAGGTTGGGGGTGGGAAGAGAAACCCTATTTAATCTGCCTCTCTCCTTGTGCGTGTTTCTTTATCATTCATTTCTTCTCGACAGAATGGTCAAACCTTAATTACCCTTAAAGCACCACTGGGGTTCTGAAACAGAAAAAAGCACGTACAGGAACATCCTCTGCTTCGTTTCAGCAACATCATGATTCAGTGACGAGAGCAAATTCACCCTTAAACTGCTGAGGATCCCACTGATCACAGAATTAACAAGCCCACTGCCTTCCTCCTTGTTTTCCAGTGTGCAATAATTCAAAACCGGACTCACCTGTCGTGTTCCTTATCCACCAGATGGTACCTGGCTCTGAAGGCCACCAGGTGTGCGTAGTACGCCGGCGCAGGGATGGACACAGAGCGCGTGCAGCGCACGTACGTATGGCACAGCTGGTAGGTGAGGATCTGCAGCTCGTCCGAGGAGAAGCGATTGTCATCCCACAGCACGTGGTAGTGAGAAGGTCTGCTTGTTCCCTGGGGGCAGAGCACACAGCACATCAGCGCTCCCAAAACAGCTCCTTAACCTTCCTCCCGTGCAGGGGAACTGCTGTGCAAAGGCCTCTTCCTTTTCCGCTTCCAGGGAGCGGTTCTATACATTTAAGCAAATTTCTCCTTTCAAAGGCAAACAACCTCCTTCCTCGTTCCCTGTCAAACTAATCCCTTCCCCTTTTTTGATAGGATTGTGTTTCCCAAATTTCATCTCTGAAATTAAATGATCATACCGAAAGATACTTTCCGTGCTGGAAACCTCAGATCTGACAAAAAGCCATCAGATAAAGTAGCTTTAGGGCAAACATTAACAGCTAAAAAGTTACCATGCCACACAAAATGTCTTACCTGAATCCCAGCATGACTACACAGGTAGAAGTCAAACTCTGAGGGGTGGGTGATTTTTGTGTCCACTGTGGTCCCAGCTGGAATGTTTCCACTCTTTCCAACCTGTGTGAATAGGAATTGCAAAGACACTAAGGCATAACACACAGGTTTTTTACTTTTCAGCTGCAAAGCCAGGAAAACAAACACAAGGAAAAAACTGTAAAAAGCAGAAAACTGAATAAAGAAAGAGCAAAACTGAAATTGTGTCCTAACTGAAATTCTGGAGTGTCTCTACTATGGAGAGAAAAAAAAAAAAGAGACAGGCTGCAAAATCCTCTTTGAAATTAGCTAAAAAGTTTTGTTTTCCTGAATAATGTGGAAAGAAGTTCCTGCAACTGATTTGTCAAAGTCTTTTCACCTTCCCACTCTCCAGGACAAGACCAACTTTTCCTGTTTATACCTGAGAGGGGACAATCCTTCCTTGTCAGACAGCCTCTTCCCTCAAAAACTCTTCAAAGCAGAACATCAAAATACTCTTTACTTACAAACAATTTAACATCTGTAACCACAGATGTATTAATATAACAACCACCTTCATGTCAGCTTTGGGAGTTACTAACTCTTGCCTTGAAGCCTGGTGGGCTCCAAGCGCTCCTCCAGAGAAGGCTGACAAGGAAAAAAACACGGAAAGCCCAACCTGTGAGCAGAGCTTCGCCATGAGGAACTCTGCATTCTCAGCTTCGACTCCATCCTGCTCTTAGGGACTCTCATCTTCACAAAGAAAGAACCAAAAACCAGCAGCCATGGGCGACTTGGCTGCCTGCTGGACACCCGGCGGTGCCCAGCACAACGTACCCGTTCGTTTTTATCCGTGCAGAAGAGTCTGGTGTGGTGCCTTTTCTGCACAACTATAAAGGTGATGCCAGGCTGATAATCCTTCTCCAGTTTAATGCAAGCCTCCCTGATAGCCAGCAGCTCGTGGTGGAGAACCTGAACCACAAACAGAGGTGTGACAGACATGAACCATTGCCATCTTACGGATTACTCTTGTTTATCTACAAATTTATTTGTCTATAGATAATTTCTCATGTTCCTTCTTGCACTGTCACTCAGAGTAATGAGATGTCAAAGCATTCAGGATCAAACCTTAATTTCTTCCCCTGATGAGGACAAATCAGATCAGCAGTTTCCTGAGCCAGGAGAGAGCTGCTTCCATACTTGTTCAGCTCCAAGCACGAGGCTCGGACTAATTAGCTGCATGTCAAAATCTTTTTAACTGCCAAACACAAATGAACATTTAATTTGGTTGCTGAATATACAACAGACTAATTATTTTTCAGACTAGAACAAGAGATAAAATCCACAAGTGCTCAGCTGCTCTTTCCCAGCTTTGTGCAGTCCCATGCAGGACTACAGACATCAATAACAAGGAAAGTGGCACAAACCAAAAAGCGATTATTGGGAATGTGAGTTAATTACACAAGAAAAATTCAGTGAAAACCAGTGATAAGTGAAAAAAGGATATATCAAAATTTCATACAAAGACTATTTTATCAATTCAAATTTAGCACGTGACCTTTACTCACTTCCCCCTGAATTTTGAGCAGCTGACTCAATTCTGTATCATTTATTTTACTTACATGAATACTGGAAAGAAAAGTATATATAAATATCTTTAAAATATATAGGAAAATATTTCATAAAATATCATATTTACAAGCAAACAAAATAAATATCACAAAGTATCTGATGAGTTCTATCAGGAATAAATTAAAAGTGACTTTGAAAATACAGCATTTATTAATCCTGGTTTAAAAAAAAAACAACCACTTTATTTTTCTTTACTGCCCAAGCTCTATGGGATACAGTCTAATATATCTTAAATAGGAAGCAGATGTGGAACATAACTTCAGTACTAAAACTATACTTTTCACTTATCATTCTGCAAGGGGAAATATTTTAAAGGGGGAAAGTATTTTAAAAAGCACATGAAAAATATGGAAACACTTCTGCCCTGCATGAAAAATACAGAAACACTCCCAAATCAGTTAAAATCCAATAAATTCATTGAGGAAAGGTTTGTTGAGGTTATACTTCTTTTTATAACTCCAGCCACACAAAGGTGGAGTTACAAAACTCCATCACTACCACGAGACAACGCCATCCGAATTTCAAGAAGACAAATATCACCTGCTGGAACTGCCCCTCAGAAACACCATCCCTGTAGAAGATGATGCGCGTTGGTTTAAATCGGGTGGATTTGTAGAACTGGATAAGCAGCTCCCTGACCATGGCAGCCAAATCCTGGATGATTTCCTGGCGGTGCTGCTGCACCCGGACAGTGGCGCAGTAACGGTTGGGATGAGCATCCATGCTTCCCACAACCTGGGGAAAAGTGCTTGGCATCAGACCAGAAAGCTTTAATAAAGGTATTTCATGAGATAAAAATGCACTGTCTTTAACAGTGCCTTGCACTCTAAGCAGCTGGCCTGGCACAGATGTAACTTACTTTAAATCTAAAAGACTAATTTCCTATTTCC
Source organism: Pardalotus punctatus (assembly GCA_013400915.1). Lineage (NCBI taxonomy): Eukaryota > Metazoa > Chordata > Aves > Passeriformes > Pardalotidae > Pardalotus > Pardalotus punctatus. Next base: position 20,098 of record VZTX01014542.1, read on the forward strand.
ACCTAAAGGCACTAAAAAATCAAATACAATTTGGAGCACGGATACCACAAAACCATTAATGTAGTTCAGACTGCAGCACAGGATTTTGAACTCTGGGACACCAAGTCCCTTTTTTTGGATCCATCAGATTGAAATGGTGAGGGACCACAGAAATATCCACATTGTTCCCCAAGGCAAGGAATTTTTCTGTTTATGAAACATCAACAGTCATATACCATAAAAGTGGCATGGGACTTGAAAACAAACAGAAAAAGAAATTAAAGTCAGAACTGAGCACATCTCCACCTGCTTTTCCCTGGACACACAGGTGTAACTTTTAAAAACAGGTATCGTACATAACATCACCAAAGTTCATCACTATGAAACAATCCCGAGCAGCCATTACAGGAGTTTGACATAACATAAGCCAAAGACCATTCCCTGTATTTAAAAAGTACATTTCCAACAGATGACTGCACATTTTGTGTTTTATGGAAGATTGAGTCCCCAAAAACCACAACTGAGCCAGCCTAGTTCCCTATGAGCAACGAAGAAATTCTGAATTTCTAACTGCTGAAGAAGCAGACTTAAACATGCACCAGCTCATTACAGGCTGCTGATAAATACCAGCTCCCAGAAAAGCTCCTCTGTGTATCAGCAGCTCAGGCATTTTACAGGCTAATACACACATTTAAGTAACTAGCACCAGAGCAAGCTCTCTGAAGTTTCACTAAATTCCTGCAGAAAAAGAATTTATAATGCTGTAATTAGGCAATCAGAAGCAATGGACCACAAAAGGACTGAAAGCACTAAAATGCATTAGAGCTGAGCAGCAGGAGGGAGCTGGGGTTAAAGACCAGGACACCATTTACTCACTGCAGCAATGGAAGGCTTTTTCCCATCCCCAGCTGGTGGGTGAGTTACATCTGCACCAAGGAATATGACAGGCTGCTGGAATACTGGGGGTCTGGCAAAGAGAAGGGAAATTTGTAAAAGCAGCAAGAGTTATGCTTAATAAAGCACATTAAAACTCAAATAAACAGCACTCTATACTCCTGCAGTGAATTCATCAACAATTGGCACCTGATCAGAGTTGGTCACTTGTCCAGTGGCAGTGAACAAAAATCCTGATTAAGGTTCTCATGCTAAATACTTAGGCAGATTTTTAAAGCATAGCTAATTGTGCTTTCAATTAAAAATTAGTTTAAAAATACATCTAGTTTTTTGGGTTTTAACTTGAAGAATTGCAGTTTTTATTAACTGGACTATGGAAAGGAGTAGAAGTGGATCCCTTAGTATCAAATGGCATCTGAGAAAATTAAAGGACGGTGCACATATTCAGATGCTATGAATAAAAACCAGTCTTGGTAAGGAAGTACAAAAATTTAGGTATCAAAGTTATTATTTTCAACGTAGATTTTTTAAAAAACTGTGCTTGAAAGTTTTAAACAAATCTTTAGGTTAAGATATTAAAACATTGCAAAAAAAGAGGAACACCAAACACTACAACACAAGTTTCAAGCTTCAACTCTATTCCTTAATAAAACAATTTCAAATATATATATTATAT
>VZTX01014545.1:0-14418 GCA_013400915.1 Pardalotus punctatus
TGTCTCTAACCCGAGACACTGAGAAAACTGAATAACACCCCTTGCTGCTGTCATCTCAAAAAGCTGAGAGTATCCTGAGTTTGTATCAGTACTGGGGAATATTTTTCATTTGGGGTAGAAGTCTAGTGTTGAGAATCATAAGGTTATTTGAATTTTCAACTTTGAACTTTGAAATTTTGGATTTGAACTTTGGATTTTCTTTCTGCTAAAAAACAACACTGAAGGGAATTGAAGGAGCTGTTCCAGGAATCCTTTTAGGATTTCTTCCCTCTGGGAGATACAACCAGAGAGGGAGGTTACACTGCTTGTACACCTGAAGGAAATAAAAGCAACTAGTGATGGGGGGGAAGGAAGATCAGTGCTAAGTTCTCTGCTGCAGAATGCAAGAAGCGGAAATCTGCTGAGTAAACAGACTAACTATCATGCCAGTGATTTATATTTCATATATTTTACTGGCTTTTACTAGGAATAAAGAAGGCTACGAAGGAACAGGATGAGTAACTTCTCAAAAATAGGTCAGCCAAGTTTACATTTTATGCTTTGACTGGTGCAGAAAACAAGTGTGGTGCTCTCTTAGTAGAGATACAAACATCTCATTCTGGGACGTAAAGTCAAGTCTTCTTCTTGGGGACTTACATAAAACTGTGACCACTTTTTTTGAAAGTGCGTTCTTTTTATTTATATGTAAATAAACTTTTTACAAAAGAAATTCCAGTTGAGACCTTTTAAAAAAATCAGAGCAACAAAATATTGTGGATTGCATATGGGACTAATAGCTTATTCAGGGCTATTCAGGTTTCCAGTCATGCAATTAGGGGGATTCTTACATCTTACATGACCATTTTTCAGTCTCTGATTCCCACTTCTCTTGTATTCACCTTTTATTTTGATTTGAGTTTTTGTTTCCAAACTATAATTTTTTTTAGCATACTGATGACTGTATTTAAATGTAATTGTCATTAAGGAAGCCAAGAAAGACTGATTTCCATTTATGCTTCTTGAAAAATTCTCTCAGTGGTGCCTTGTCTTTTGTTTGTCATTATGTTAATCACAGACTCATTTTACATGGTTGAGACTTTATTTATAAGAAGCCATCAGCAGCAATAAAAACTGTGAATCAGTTTTTGTATCTTTGTATTGATATGGGACTGGAAATACAAAATGAAGACCAAATGAATGCAGCATAAGATCTGCTCATTCAGTCAAATACCCTACGTGGACCAGCTGCCAACATCTTGTCCCTTTTGTTACATTCACACCAATTAAACTGCACTTTTATCACAACTCTGACCAAACTGATGAATTCAACAAACATTTCATTTTTAGCAAATCAAGGTCTCTGGGTTAAATTTATATTGCTGATAGTTATGTCTTTCTGTGAGCAGGCCACTAGTAAAATGCAAAGGCGTTGTTTGTAAATAGGTCATTTAAATGTTTGGACTGCTTTAAAGAATTTATAGAAGAAGTTATGGATATGCAAGTAGACTTAGCTAATATATTATATGTGGTTTTCTTAACGTATCTGACAAACTAATGTAAATCAAAGAGTCTAAGTTTCTGCAATATAAGATATAATGCCCTTACAAGGATAAAAGCTTTTTAAAAGTTGGAAAACTATGAAAAACTCAGAGTTGTATTGGAATCTTTCAAGAATATGTGCTGGGATCTGCAGTGCTCAACATCTTAGTAACTGGTTTGAGTAGTAGTGGAGCATCAGAATTTGCTGATGACACCCAAGGATTTAGAATCCTAAAGGCTGAGTGAAGAGAGTCACAGAAGCACTTGCTGATACCAAAGAAAAGCAGTAAAATATAGAGGCTGAAGTTTGATGCAGTCAAATTTAAAACAAAGGGGATGAAGAATATCTAAATCTTGAGTGCTCTGTGCTTGCCCTTAGGCCAATCTGTTTTGGTGCCTGGGAATAGGATTTCGGCTAAAAATAGGCTACAAAAGCATTACTTCACTGCTTCTCAGGGAGGTCTAGGGAAAAGCAAACAAATGCTAATAAAGTGAGAGTACAACATGTTCTATAAATTAGTCGTTCTTCTAATTAGGAAATACTTTTTTTTTTTCCTTTTAAACTTTTTTTTTAAACAACATTTCATGTTGTTTAGTTCAAAACTATATGTTATGGCTGGGAAAGAAAGAGGGAAACAACGGTGGCCCAGGACTAGACCCCAGGACTTCATCCTGGAGAGAAATGACAGGTGGCCACAGAGGTGTAACCACTATGAGGAGGATGATCTGGGAACAGCTGATCAGGGACTTGTTCATTAAAGGAGTTAGGGAGCATTGAAAACTTTACAGGTGAGGTAATAATTCACCAGCTGAGCAATAACTCTGCCAAACTACTTACCATGGGACATTGCAGATATCATTTTATGTCACAAATTTCATCAAGGTAATTTATGGAAGAAAATCCATCTTAGCAGTTAAATTCAAAGAAAGCAATACTATTTCAGGAAGCTTTTGTGCCAGGAAGTACCAAAGGCTGGAAGGCAGTTCTGGGAGTGTGATGAACTTGCCCCATTGTCGTGGTTTGACCCTGGCCAAATGCCAGGGACCTACGACGTCTGCTTTCTATGCTCTCTCCTGCTGCATTTACGCAGAGGAGAGAGCATAGAAAGGTCTTCCTCAGTTATCTGCTGTTTGACCTAGGTAATCATAGGGCCCTTGGGCCTGACCTGGTATATTTGTATTTCTTTTTGAAGAGCAATGGCTTTTTTTTCCTCTTCTTCTTTTTTCTTTGGTTTTTTTTTTTTTTCTTTTTTTTCTTGAAGGATTACCTTTTGTAGCTGTCATTGTATTTTGTGATATATCAGGACAAGAAAATCTTTGCCAATGTGCCTTACTCTTACAGCCAAAAGCATATGTATTTCTCTTGTCTGTCAACCAGAATGTACTTCCAGATGTCTCAGGAAAAGTGAAGCAGCTGTGGGGGAGCAAGGCTTTTTTTAGTGGTCTTTATATCTTCATAAAATAATGTTTTTCTTTAAAAGGAAAAAAAAGTGGATTAAGGCAATTGTTTTTCTACATATTTTACAGATGTTTCCCAGAAGATTCTTTTAAAATACTCTGACCATTCATTCCTTTTGGGGCCAAGAAATATAATTTTGTTTTGTTCTTAAGGATCTTGGGAAATGGGGAGAGAAGAGTGGTAAGTTAATGTTATGAACCTGGTGTTCTTGCTCCTAAATCTTTTCCTGCTTCACTAGTCTGAAAAGTTGTTGATAGCAAAGGGAACTCAAGGAGATTGTGGAACAGAAGGAAATGCTCTGGGAAGCAACATGAAACCTCTGTATAAAGAACCTCTTCATTCTTCTGGAGATAGCACTAATGCAGGTTGTTCATGTGAGCTGTGACCCATTGACTAAAAAAAACAGTGAGCTAGTCTGAAAGTGCAAATGTCCCAAGTAATGCTCATCAAAACAGTTGGGTTGAGGCTAATTTTACTTCCCCCCTCCTGCTTGTGTGCTGTCATATGGAAGGGGAATAACAGATGACTGTGAATTAAGTGGTGGCTTGGACCTCTCTGTGAACTGGAAAAAATGGGAAGACATGTAATTTTGGGTATATAACACTGATTATCCATGCACAAAGGAGAGTAAATGAATAGCCTACCCTAATAATAGCTCGCAAGAGTGAGTGGCTTTTCAGAGGGCATGTGTTTTTTATTCCACTGAAGAAAGCCAGAAAGCCTTTATGGCTGTCTTAAAAAAAAAAAAAAAAAAAAAAGTAATAAAGGGTTGTTTTGTTTTGCTTTTTCTAGAGTTCTTGGGCTGGTTTGTTTGTTTTTTGTTTTGTTTTTTTTTTTTTGCCATCAGATATATCTAAAAGTAAATTATTAGTGGTTTAATTAGTGCAAAATTAGTAGTTCTGTTTTAAGGCCCTTTGTACACACAGGTTACACAAAAATGAAAACTACTAAAGAGATGGCAACACCAGCTTATGTTCAAAGCAGGGTTGGCCACATTAGTTGCTCTTCACAAGATCTACAGTCTGATTTGATTTTCTGGAATGTCCTTATTATGAGAGAGAAGCTAGAAGGCAAAGGGCCAGAATTTCTGGTCAACATCAGCAAGCAGGGAGGTCACTGTAATAACTATTCCATGTGATCCCACAGTAAATACATAGAGAATCAAGTTCAGACTCGGAGTGAGATGATGTTAACTCCCACCAAAGTGTAGCCTAGCCCATAAATCATTTGTTGTGTGAAGACCCTGCTGCTGCTGGGGAGCAGTGATTGTGTCTTCCAGAAGCTTACATAAAATGGCCAGGCTTGTGGTGAGCACTGGACCATAAAACCTTCTCAATTTAATGTACAACACATCCCAATGGGAGGTATACTTCTTTTACTCATCTTATACAACCATTAAAGCAGGATGATTAAATCACTTAGTTTAAATGAATTACTAATAAACTATCACATTTCCATGTGATGCAAAGGAAAAAATGTAATATGCAGAAAATACATTCTTTAACATGAAGTGCACTATACTAACATGCTTGGGATATATTTGTAAGATACCTTATAGGAATACAGGGGATATATGGCTTAGAGCTTGTTTGGAATAAGAATCCAGTAATGTGTTTCTGTGTTAAACCTGGATGGTGAAAATTAAAAGGTGTATGTTGCCTTCTCATCAGTTCACAAACTCAAAAATATGTCTCCCATCTACCTGAGCTTAAACTGGTCCTTTCTGCATTCCTTTGGTCTTCTACCTGGCAGTTCCCCCTGCCGATGGCCTGCTGAATCATCCGGTGTCTGCGTTTCCAGGGATTATTGATTAGATATATTCTGATGACTTCCAGTCATCAGAAAAAAATCACAAACGTGCACCTCAGTGACAGATTTGTTAAAACAGATTTTAAGTTGATTGAGATGTGTATCCAGATGTTCAGATGATGAGTGACTTGGGACCACTTATCTGCAGCTTAAAATTTCACCACATTCATCTTCGTGTGTTACCTCACGCACGTTGCGAATGCACAGCTCATTAATGCTGATATGTTTTGCTCTAGAGCCCAATAATTTCAATTCCACTTCAGTTCTGAAAAACCAAGCCAAACTCTGTGTTTTGTATTCAATTCAAGAACCTAGACTTTTGGGGTTTTTTTGTTTGTTTTTTTTTTTCCTGTCAAGTGTTTGCTATCCAACTGCTGACAGATACAAATTATTTAACAGAGGAAAATACCCCCCACCAAACTCTGGCAAAGTCTCTATTATATAGCCAAATCCCTCTAGACAGAATGATTTTTTAAATTTTTTTTTAAAATTTGATGGATTTGAATGTTATTGTTAGCATTGATGAACACACAGTGCAATTGCCTAAAGGTGTTTCTGTGAAAAACTCGTTTCCCTATCCCATCCCCCCAAATGTGTGATCTGAATGAAATAAGAAATCTACAATATAAAAAAAGTCTCTATTTTAATGTAGCTTTTTAGATTTTAAAATTAAAATATAACATTTTTGAGAACTGCATTTTAATATTCAGAGAGTTTATTTAAAATTGTTTGCTAAGTATTTCAAAAACTATAAAATATTCAAATAACTTTTTCATCCTGTTCTGTGGAACAGTAGATTTATTATCTTACTTATTTTTTAGAATATATATCCTGGTGAAAGTGGATTGTTAAAAGACCTGAAAAAATAAAAATATTTGTAAAATGTTGATTTTATGGCTCTTAGTCTTTTGGAAGATAATAAGCCTATTTCTTTACTTATTTCTTGGAGTTGTAGAAGTTTACCACCAACTAATGTAATATATGTCAGGTATCTTTCTGTCTAACAAAGAAAAAGGAACCTACCATTACTGATCATTATTTCTTAAGAAATATTTTTTTTGATAGTGTGAAGAAGCAAAAGGTAATATAAGTCCAGTTTTAAGGGAGAGAAATGAATGACTTTTTGAGATACCTTAAAATCATTCAAAGGAATATTGACTTTCTAGGACAATGCCACTTTCCAGGATTGTCTCTGAAGTTGTCTTTGGCAGTACACTTCAATGTATAAAAAATGTCTTTTATGCTTGTGTTCTCAGCCAAAAATGTTGAGGAGAGGAAAGTGTGGGCATTAGGCGCATGCGCAGCTGTCAGTTGCAGAGGCGAGAAGGGACAAGAGTCTTTGCTCAACACAACAAATATTTAAAATGCTTTTTACATCATTCTGTAGCCAAAACAATGTATTGTAGCAGCATATGTGCTGCGTTGCACTAATAGAGCTGCAAAGTGATCTAGATTTAAACTCAAAAAAAGGATGCTTGAGGGGAAGAGTGCTTCCATGTTCATATATGACAGGAATTTTTTACAGTGAGAACAGCCACTGGAACAACATCCCCAGAGATGTGATAGAATCCCCTTTTCTGGAGATTCTAAAGATACTCTTGAGAAAGTACTAGATAATTCCATCTGAGCACACTTTTCCACAGAAGGCTGATGAGGTGGTCTTTCAAAGTGCTTTTCAGCCTGGGCTGTTCTAAGGTTCTGTGATTCTCCAGCACAATTTTTCTCTGCTAAACACAGAGGTAAGAACAGCTGTTAATTTGCTGGTACTGGTGACTGTGTCAGATGTGTGGGAAGTATTTTTGGAAAAGTCAAGGAGTGTTATTTACTGTTGTTGGTTGGACATATTTCTTCTGTATCTTTACCAAAGTCTGGTTAAATCCCCCAGATTTAGTCATGTAAATCAGCAGGCAAAAGAAAGTGTACTAGCACTCTAACTAGGAAAAATAACTCAAACAACAATATTTAAATTAACTTATGTAAATAACAGATGAACATAGAGGAAATATAGATTTATGCCGACTTAACTGACTGCCAATTGAGGAAGAGTAATTAATCACATGCATGGTTTTAGCCCCTGACAAATGGAAGTAAAAATCTTCAGTTTAAACAAACTTATTTTATTTCACTTCACATTTATGATAGGTGGTGTGTATATTTGACTCATTACTATCTGTCAGCTGATGTACAGTAATTTGTGAAGACATTGTATATGTTCACATGATTAAAGGTAATCATCATGGCTTAATATATTTCTTTTTATCCCTTTGGTGTCTGACTGTGAATGCTCCTAGTTTGCTATGGCTGTGTAATATTGTGTTGTGTAGATTAACAAAAATCTCATAGTTAAGTGATTGTCTAAAGAGGTTATAAACTCTCCATTCTTGGTGGTCTTTTAAAAACGGGGTAGATGAACATCTGTCAGGGATGATGTGAGAGAAGCTGATCCTGCCTGTGGATGGGGAACAGACTGGACCTCTTGAGACCTCTTCCAGTCCAAGGAGTCTATGATTTTAGCTTAACTCAATGAAACGCCACACAGGGATTTGCACTAATTTAATTAAGTTGGCTTTAAAGAAGTTAACAGATGTTTACACTTATTGATGTAACTTTTTAAGATCTAGAGTGTGTAATCTATTCCATTATTTCACTGTGCTTTTAAATAGAAAACGTTTCCCTAAATGTAGCTGCAACATGTATAACTCTGTGATATGATTGTGTGTTATTTATGCAACTTTTATTCTCTCCACCATAAGCATTTTTGTTGTAGGGCTTTTTTATTTACTTGAAGTCATATGCTATCTTTCCCACTTTGTTTATGCTCTTTGATCTTTTCTCTATAGGTTTAGCAGCCTGCATTTTGGAATCAGAAGGGATTTATGCTTCTGAATATTTTTCTCTTTTTCCCCTCCAGAAACTTTCCAGTTAAGTTTGGATTTGTTTTGTGGAGTTTTTTCTGTTTTGTTTTGTTTTGTTTTGTTTTTTAACTGTGACTTCCCAAACTGCATCACATGTTAGGCTGAATCATTATCAGAACTGATAAAGCAGAACTATATTTTCATGGGCAACATTCTTGGTGGTACATGCCAGAAATTTTAAACTGTTTTCAGATGCATCAGAAGGATCTGGATGAAGCCTGCTTGCAAATAATTAAAAGTTTGAAATCATGCTCTTCATCTCCTTTGAGTCTGTTGTAGATAAAAGGATTTTGGGTCCTTGTTTTTATTTTTTGGTGAGAGCACGGATTGTTGTGAGGCCTGGACACTTGAATATGTTGATATGTACTTCAAGGTTTTGGGTTTTTTTGTTTGGTGTTTTGGTTTTTTTTTTTGTTTGTTTGTTTCAACTAAAATGAAACTCCTGCACATTGTAAGTGTAATTTCTTGAATGTTTTCTGTTATGGCCTAAATTACAGATTAAAGCAGTATTACTCACCTCTCAGGAGCTATTTAGATTCAGAGGGAGGATCACTGAATCTAGAGAAGGGTAAAATTGATTGAAATTCTAACCCACCTGCCATATGTCCATTTATATGGCCTTTATAATATGAATAATAATCATATAACACCAGTAGCACTAGGTGGTTGCGCTTGACATGCAGGGAATTGTATGAACATTTAATGTAATTTTCCATAGTCAACTCCATAACACGTTTAAGACTTTGGGTGTTTGGTTTTATTCACACCCTCAGGGGAGACCTGGAAGTAGATTTAGTATTAGCTCATTTTATTTGCCAACAAGCACTGACACTTTTTATACAGTAGCCATCTGCAAGGGCCACCCTTCCTGTCCTGTGTTGCTTACTCCTTATGTTGACTTCTGGATATTTTCTTTGTTTGCTTCACTTTCAATCTCAGATGATTCAACGATATGTCTTTCTCAGGTATCCAATGTTAAACTAATGGCTAGAAAATATGTTCAGTTTTCAAACTGACAAGAATTGTTGCTTGGGGTTTGGTTTGGTTTGCTTTGGTTTGGTTTTGAGTATTTTCTCATGCTTGGAGTTACTTGGGTCCCTGGTCCAGCTGTGGTCCCCCAACCAGTCCATCATCTTTTTATGGTAGAAGCCGAGTCTGAAAATGTCAGCCTAAGTGCTGCAGCTGTAATGATGCAGCTCGAGGCACCCTCTTGATCTCTAGACATTTTCACCAAAGTAATTGCCTGCTATTGCAGGACTCTTTCCCCTTTCTGTAACATAATTGCTTTTCTTGAGGTTTCTTATTTTGTATGTGAAAGGCTTTAAGCTTATTACAGGGTGGATGGTGTGTGTTTTTTGGTAAAGCTGTGGGATGGTCTAAAATGCTGCTGTATGGTGACGTTCTGTGCTGGGGAACTAGATTTGACAGCCCTGATCAGATTAGTGGGAGTCATGATCTCATTATTGTTATTGGTAGTGCTGCAACACCTTCCCTAATGGAACTGCAAAAAAAAAACAAACAAACAAAAAACAAATGGTTCCCGTCATGAACTAAAGAATTATAAAACATAGAACTGGAAAATTCATGTAATCCTGATTAAGCAGAATCAACTGTTCCTAAATTCCTCTATCTTTTACAGTGCTAGGCAATATAGTGTTTTCCAAACACTAAAAATTTAAATAAACTATAGTGATAATTTAATTTTAGTACTCTTTTCTTTCAATTTGTCTGTGGAATATTTTCATCCTTGGTTCTTTTTTGTCATCCTCTTTTGTGAGTGAATAAAACAAAGACTTCTGTGATTAGGCTTTTACTTGTGAAATTTCCTCTCTTGTCAACCTTTAACCCCTGACCTCACAGGGCAGTCTCTAGGAGATCTCTGAGCACAAGCAGAACTCAATGGATTTAATGGCCAGCTGGAAACAGGGACATGCAAGAACTACATTTTGATGAAAGTTTTGATTTGACACTACTTCTTCATCCCTGTTTGTTTATTTATTTATTTATTTATTTATTTATCATAATCCTGCCTTGGCCATTCATTTCTGCCTCAGGCTTGACTGCTCTGTTGTGCTGGAATTTTTATTTAATCGCTTTCATTCCAAAGAGAATTCAGCTCATTAAAGCAGCCAGAAAGATTTTCAGGAGAGGATTACAGGCTCAGGAGCCGTCTGGGGGTGTATGTATTCTGTGCATATGTGTGTGTCTGTTGGTGAGAAAGAGGAAAGAGGAAGTGACCAAAATAAGGAAGCTCCCTTATGTCTTCTCACATAGAAAGTGGTCTGGTTTCGTGTTTTGTTTTCTTTCTCCAGTTACCACTTCTCCGAGTCTCTGTCTGTCTCTCTCAGGGAGTGGCAAACCCAATCATAGAATTCTCACTTAAAAAGCCAAAATGTTTTAAAGTTTCACTCCAACTTCAGCCACCAGTTGAAACTTTTTGAGCTTCTAGTCATGAAATCAACAATAATAAACAACCGGAACGGCTTTAAAATTGTGATGACTAACTAGGTCTATGTTTTCTACTCCTTTCCACAAAACCACTAAAAGAGATCTGGAAATGGATCATTTAAAACACTGCTGCTTGAATCAGTAACTTCTTGTAATATTTTATTTATTTAAATTTAAAAGATTTCTTTTTAACGAAAGTTGCGTCTTCCCACCACGTGTCTTTTTTATTTTAGCCAAAGTTAGATTATGTTGGAGTGGTTTCTACCATCTCAGAGACTCTGAGAAGTCCCAAGCCAGCCAGAAGCACACTGGCGCGACAGTTAAAGCCCCCTGGAATGTTTCTTCTGTCCCAAAACCATGGTAACCTTTGTATGTTAATCCCTCTGTGTTGGTTGGTTTCAACGTGATCCCTCGCTCCTCCCCTCCCTTCTCCCCATTGGATTGTTGTATCTCCCCGCCCTCTCTCCAACCCTATTGGCCCAAAAGGCGATATCCATGTGCCCTCAGCCTCCCCACTTCCTCTTTCGCCTCTGGACTTTTTCTAGAGTAAAGCCATCGGGATTCTATGCAATTGAGCCCTCTGACATTCTCTATCCTGAGGAAGCATGAGTTGTCTGGATCTCAGGTGTGTGTGTTTGTGCTTTCCAACAGCACGGGAGAGAAAAAAAGTCTCCTTGCACAGTGCCAGACTGTACTGGCTGAAGTGGTCCAATATCAGAGACCCACTTGAAATATGCAGGGACTTATTCCACACCACCATTGCCCAAATGTGGTGAGATTAGTTGAAGGGAAGGAGGACATGAGAACAGGTTAGTGTTTTCAATTAGTTATAACTGATTACGCTTGCTACCGGAAGTCTGCACTGGAAATAAACTTGGAATAATTTCTCCTTCCACCTTTGCCATTGCTTCTATGTAAAAATGGTATAACCATAAATCTGATGATGTCAAGCATCCACCTTGCCTTGCATTTGCTTGCCACATTTACTGATGGGTCCTTTGAAAGCTCAAGTAGATAGTGATGACTTTGTATGGAACTTGAATATCCTCATACAGAGAAGCATGAAAAGTTCTGTTAGTTGAAGGAACAGGCAAAGAATGCTGACAAGACTTGATCTGGGCCACTCTGCCATGCCAAGACCAGTACATTGTTGTGCTTAAGTCTTGTAGACAGATGTATCCAACGTGTGATAGAGGCTCTGCAATGTCCCTAGGCAATCCCATTCCCAGTAACTGGGGAGATGTGGATAACTCGTGGCTAGAGGCATTGAGTAAGTCATCTCCCAGGACATGCTGCTGTAAATCCCAAGTAGAGAGCTGAGGCTGTGTACAAAATGTCTTCTGCAAAGACAGCAAAAACGCATACATGCACACGCAGCAAATAAATATTTCTTTTAACTACCTTATGGAAAGAAATCGGAGTAGATTTTTTTTTAAATTTTTTAAAATTTGGCCAGCTTTTTAATTGTTACTGTTAACTTACGGGATCATCTTAAAGGAATATTTGTCTGAGAATGGTCCCCTTCTGAAGTAGGGATACACAGAGCTTAAATGTATTGCACGTGGAGCACTCCCTTTGTTATAAGTTTACAGCATGAGAAGGAAACATGAGAACAGCTGGTTTGGTTACAGCACTTAAAATTATTCTTTTCATGGATTGTTTTACATATGATCTGTCTAACTGAGAAGAAAGTTGAAATCCCAAGAGGATGCAGGCTCATAAGAAGAGGGGAAAAACCCCTCTGAGGATGTAACTAGAGTGGTAGACCTAAGAGAGGAGGCAGGGGGTTAGGAAGAGGTGCTGCAGGGAGATGGGGGAAAAGAAGAAAAAGAGGGTGACTGTAAAAGCCTTGTACGATTGCAAGACACTGAAGAAAAACGTGAGAAGGTCATGATAATGAGGGCCCAGAGAGCAGCCCTAAGCACTCAGTCTGTGCTATGGCAATCTATCCAGGTGTCTTCCCTTTCTCTAGACCATAGTGGTGTATTGGGGAGCCCTGGCTGGGCTGCCTGCCCATGCTCTCATGCTGTTTTTGCATCTGCATCTCCTTGTGGCAGCCCTTCCCCAGCTCCTTCTGTAGAGTTGCTCCTTGTCATTGTTTCTACCTTTGCATGAGAGAGATGGACAGCCCAGTGCCATCTGAAGTCTTAGGAGGAGCGGCTGAGAGAGCTGGGGTTGTTTATGCTGGAGAAAAGGAGGCTCAAGGGAGACCTTATCACTACAACTGCCTGAAGGGGATGGTGTTGCAAGGTGGGGATGAGCCTCTCCTTCCTGGTAGAAAGCAATAGGATGAGAAGAAATGGTCTCAAATTGCACTGGGAGAGGCCTAGGTTAGATTTAAGAAAATCTAAATAAATGTCTTCACCAAAAGGGTTATAAAACATTGCAACAGACTGCCCAGGGAAGTGGTAGGCTCACCATCTCTAGAAGTGTTTAAAACATGTGTGGATATGGCACTTGAGGATATGTTTAGTGGTGAACATGGTGGTGGTGGTGGTGGGTTGACAATTGGACTTGATGATCTTAGAGGTCTTTTCCAATCTTTATGGTTCTATGGTCCAGGCCTGTGGAGGGGACAAAAGGATCACCAGTGAGCTGTAGCCTTGGAGACTGCCAGATCAGGCTCACAGAGAATGGCTCCATTCAGAAGAAAACACAGTGTGCATCTCCTGGGTCTGCCTTTCGGACTAGGAATGATATCTTACGTGATGAGTGAATGCAAAGTTGTCCATGCAGTGATTGAAAAAGTGGCTGCAGTCAAACTCAAAACATTTTTAACAAAAACGAGCATGAATCCAAATTTCTTTACTAAATGTTTGTATGTTTGTGCCAGATCCAGTGAATTAATTCCCTTGTGATTTGTTTTATTATTCTGGTGTTGTTTGCAGACACCATTTTTCACCCAACTCCAGTAAATGAGCATTGTGTCTGTTGTCCTTCTTTGTAGCAGCCATTCACACCATTGGAGTAGATGTGAATTCTTTGGTTTGGATGACAGTCCAAGTGGGTCCCATCAGCCTCTTCTACTCTGATGGGCGTGTATTATGGTTTCCAATTGAATCAAATGATTTCTCAGTTATGCCCTGTAATTTCTAGAAGATCCATCACAGAAAGACACATATGCTGACCTGAAACAAAATATGGCTCATGGTACCATAGTTTTCTCTGAGCTGCTGGGCCAAGAGAGGCTGTTGAAATGCTGGGATTAGTTACTTGCATTGAAGGTGGTCTTACTGAAATAAAACATGTAGTTAGGTATCATCAGACAACACTGTAAAGCAACCATTGCTGTAGGTGGGTAGAGCAATCATCCCCAGATCTGGTTAGAGAGAGAAGATATGAGACCATTCCTAAATATTTTGAGATGTTGAGAGAAATATATGGCTGAGGTATACTCAAACAAACTTAAAAAAAAACCCACAAACAAACAAACAATATCATCCAACAATTGTGGTTGTTCTCCTCATCCTTCAGTTAGAACTTGGATTTATTTAGAATGCAAAAGGCTGGAAATCTTGCCATGCAATCTTGCATTTGGTTTCATCCCACCCAAAATGGGATGATGGAATTATACATATAGTCACGCAAGGCTTTATCTGAAGTTGACAGAAGATGTTTGAATGACTCAAAAGGCAGATAGTATCCACTAACTAAAAGTAGAGTACTTAGTGCTTTAGGCAAGTGTCTGAAATTAGAAAAGATGAATCCAGGCCTTGAGACATCAAAAGATATTTCAGAGCAAATCTTTCAATCAGTGTTTTCTACCAGAAAAAAAAAAAAATTTGGTTAAAAATAATAACAACAATAATTAAAAAGGGATATATAAAGCTTTTAACCTATAACAATCCAATAAAGATTGCAATTTGGCCTTAAGTTATCTTCAATTTGAGGACAGACTTGGAAACAGAGCCAAACCCGCAGTTTCTGACATAGGCCTCTGGCTTCCAGATTCTGCTTCCTTGCTGCCATGTAGAGGAGAAAGACCAGCCTGCTTCTCTGCAACTCATGTAAATGAAGGATTTCTGGTTTGTAGCTGGCAAGCAGATGCTGACTTTATTGAAACAAAATAGCATGTCTTTGTTTTTTGGTTTCCATTTGACACTTAAGATGGTTCTCACATGAAAATGAGAAACTTCTTGCAGCTGAGGAGCCCTCACTCTGAATTCACTGGGTAAGAAGTCTCTGAAACATCAATGCCAGGACTTTGATTTCTGATTAGCCATCTGACTAGATGCTGCTTCTTTTCCTTTTTTTTTTTTTTTTTTTTTT